>JACCIB010000551.1:0-125359 GCA_018906965.1 Philotrypesis tridentata
TCGCAACACCCGATAAGTCAAAAAATTGCCATGGTGTATAATCTAGTTGACAGGGCGGTGAAGTTATCGTAAAAATGTTTTCATCAGAAAAACATTGATATTGTTATGTCCCACCTACACTCTCACCTCATAGGTAGGACATGTATTTGAGGACATGAAGTATGTTTAATTTTTTATTGAGAGCGCGTATTGAATTGTTACTAGCGGCTGGGTTTAGACTCGTTACCCGCTCCGATGTACTTTTAGTGTATTTATTTGACTTACCTTTTTCTGCTTCACTTGTCTTATTTTGTTGCATCTGCTATCCTCGTCTTTTTCTCTCTGCTTGCTCGTCTTATTTGGATAATAGGTGATAGGTCGTTGAAATGATGCACTCACAGTTTTCTTTTCGAGTATGATTGAAAATATATTTGCTTCTTAAATTCACAATTGAGTACTTGGAAGTACAATAAAAATCTCCGCAAATTGACGAACCGCGAGGTACGGAGTTCGGACGACTTAAACACGAGACTAATTAAAATGAGGCCAATTGGACTCTTTTAAAGCCCAAATACGTTGACCGATTCTTAAAGTATAACGCTTATTAATCAGTTTTACAAGTATAGCGATTGCCGAATAAGTAACTCTGCTGACTTGTGTTACAAAATTACAGCACGCATTCAAAATATAACGTTTCGAAATGACATCATAATTCTCTTGATGTTTTGAATTTTGAAAACTAGTTTAAAATTTGTAACTCATAGATTAAAAATAAATAACGTCATAGGACGTTACACCTCGGGGCCCAAGATATTGCAATAAAATTGCAATAAAAATCCAATTTTCAAAATTCAAAATTTACAGTTATTTTATAAGTACAAAAAAAATATAAATATTAGATAATAATATTATATACGTAACATATTTCCAACCTATTTCTAGATTATTATAAATAAATAATTATAAATACTTATTAAAATGTAAAGTTCGTATAACATTCAAAAGAAATAATAATTCTAAATACACATAGAATTAAATAAGCAGTACGGCACAATTAAATAATACATTACATCTTGAGATGTAATTCCCTCGGGGCCTAAATAATGTAAGACATTTATGAAATATTTAACCAACATTGAAACAATAAAAACTATCGTAAATCCAACGAAAAAATATCTAAATTCGAGCTCTGAGAAACATTTATAGAATTTTAAGATTTTGTGTTAGATGGATAAATATAAGGCGGTTTATTAGGACTAGGTGGTAAAGAAGTTGCTGTTGTAAATGATGTCTCAGCTTCCATAGGTTGAGAATTTTGCGAAATAATTTTAACTTCTTTTAGCTCTTCTTCTTTTTCTTCTTTATAATTTCTTGATTTTGCATAATTCATCATTTTTTCTGTATTTCCCATAGAAATGAATAAATGGGTTAAAGAACTAAAAATAGCTCCACATAGTCTAATAGACCATCCATATATTGCATGTAGAGCATATCCTCTTATTATAGTGTCAATTGTCAATTTGCAAATGTGTAGTATTACTATAATCACGAAAATTCCTGATGAAAAGGATCCCCACGTAGTAAGTTTTTCAAATATTTTTTCCCACGTACTTTCTGCAATGCTTGTTAACGTATTTTCTGAAAATGTAACTCCATCTGTTACATCACCAGCTAAATCTTTTGCAATAACATTCAAAATTTGTGTTTTTTCCATAGGAAACATTAACTGTTCTTGTAATTTATCCAAATCAGTTTGCGAATAAATGCCATTCGTCGCTAAATTTTTCACAGCTTGAAATGTCCATCCCAAATGAGAATCTGGTTTGATAACATTCGGTGGAATAGACACTGTTGGCTTCGGTATGAGTTTAAACCAATGTCCATCAATTTCGTAATACGCTGGTACAATTGTATTACAATCTACTTTACTACTTTTCTTGATTAATATATGGGTTTTTGGTGTTAAAAACCAAGTTTCATTTCCCAAAGAAACTGGTAAATGATTATAACAATCTTCTGTATGTAATACTACTACTGATCTTGGTACACATTTGATTAAATGTACAACTTCTCCTACTACTTTCGCCATATAACCTGGTTTCTTCATAATATTGTAAGCAAACTCATCAGGAGCAATATTGGCAATGGATAAGGAATTTTGAATCACTTTTTTCTCAAGCTCGCATTTTTCAGTAATTAAATTAATATATAAATCATGAATTTGATTTCTTAAATGTCTTTCTACATAAACAAACTTAGAATTTACATATGTGAACAAATCTAAATTAACAATTTTGGATGCTCAGTGCGAATCAACTCTCTATCACAATGAACTTCGACATTTTTTGTAGCTAATGCAAATGTTATTTCATTTTCATTTACAGAATAAACTATTTCTTTACTATCTGTACTAAAAGATTTAATTGCTACTCCTTTAAATAATACTTCATATGAATTTTCAAAACATTTTCCTTCCGGTAAAATATGCCAAAACGTATTTCTCCCTCCATGTCCATACAATTCTTATTCGAAAATTTACAAACTACTCCTGAACTTAGTGTTAATTTATCATTTTTTAAATTTACTCTAGCATTATTTTGTAGCAACGTAATTTTGATTAAGCCACGAACAAAAACATTATTCCATGATCCGAAATTGTCTGCATAAGCAGCACCAGAACACGATCTATCTGCCGCACTTCCCGCAAAATCAATGCCTTTAGTAGTTGTTGAATTTATTTTTAAATCCGAAATAGTGTGAAAATTGTCATATTTAAAAATACCCGTTTCATGAATTAACTCGCATTGTTCGTAACTTAATTCTTAGATGTATTGTTGTTCCGCATTTTCAATTGGTATCAAATGTCCGAAAATTCCACAAGAAAATATAGTTCTATGAATTTCAACTTTACACTGAATAATTGGAATAGAATGAAAATCTACTATTTGTATAAATTCAATAATAGTACTTGATGAATTTACTTGATTGTCTTGAAAGTCGCAATTTCCAGAGTCCAATAAAGAGTATGTTGTTATGTTAGGCGCCGATGAGCCGCAATCGTAGCCTATGGTAGCTTCAGTAACTTTTAAGAATATTTGAAAAATGATAATAAAGATAAACACCATCTTGAATTCTGAAATCAAATTGATTCTATTAATTTTTCTTTTTAAACAATATTAATTTATTTGCATGAATTACTATTTGCTTTCCTTCTTTATTTATAGTAATATTGCCATTTTTTGATACATCCATAATTTCAAAAGGTCCAAGATTATGATTTTTTTCTAATTTTCCAGGTTTTGGTTCTTTAATCAACCATACCTCATCTCCTATTTCAAAATTTACTGGTTTAATAAATCTATCATACTATGTTTTGGACTTTTCTTTTGAAATTATCAAATTTTCACGGGCTAAATTAGCAATTTCTTTCATATTTGTAATTAAATTAGATAAATAATTATGATATGTCGGTAATTGTTCTGAAACTCTTAAAGGTTCAGATGAAGGTAACTTTGGTGGATAAGCAAATACTAATTCATATGGCATAAATTTATGTGCACTATGAATACTTGTATTATATTGAAACTGTGCTAATTCTAATAAATCATCCCAAGAAATATTTTTAGAAGAAAAATTCTTTAAGTATTCACACAATGGGTGATGAGCTCTTTCTAAAGAACCATTAGATTGTGGTGAAAAAGCAGTTGTTTCAATTTTTGAAAATTTAAACCTTTTTGCTACAGTTTTCATCAATTTACTTGTAAAATTTGTACCTCTATCAGTTAGCACTACTTTTGGAGAACTAAAAATACATATGAATTTTTTTATGAAGGCATCAGCTACCGTTTCAGCGGTTTGATCAGGTAACGGTACTGCAATTAAATATTTAGAAAGTTGATCTTGTATAGTTAAAATGTACTTATTATTATTTTTAGTCACATTCAAAGGTCCTACTATATCCATAGCTACCTTGTCAAACGTTTTGAAAGGAGTGTCAGTAATTACCATTGGTTGACGTGTTTTTACCCTTTTCAATTTATTTCTCTGACAATCTTTACAACTTTTGATTCTATCTTCTATGTCCCGTTTTAAATTTTCCCAAAAATACTTACCTCTTATACGATTAAAAGTTCTAATGACACCTGCATGTCCCCCTAATAAACTATCATGATTTTCCTGAAAAATTTTATCTCTATCTTTTAAATCTACGTATTGCATATAATTCAAACAAACCACTATTTTTACTCTAGAATTTTCAAATACTTGCACTAAAATTTCTTCTATATCTGACCAATTTAAATTATGTATTTTTATATCTCTTGACATACTAAAATGATCAATTTTCTCAGATAATAAAATACTCCTTAATTGCTTAAAAATCTGCAACATTTTTTCTTTAATCATGAAAACTGATTGAGTTACATCAATACATAAAACAAAAATTTTAAGTGCTTTAAAAGTTGCTATTTCTACCTCATTTAATCGTATATTAAAGGAAATATTGTTTTCCTTAATAAAATTGTTAGTATTTATGTCCAAACCGTTGCCTTTATCATCTATAAAATGTATAATATTGTCTTTTCTATATTGAATTAGTTTTTTAGTATGTACAATATTTTTATCTATAGACTTATCCCATAATTCACTATTATTTTTATCTACCTTTGGCAAATCTAAACTATTATTTTTCTCAGCAACTAGTTTATTTTTATTTCCTCTTTTTTTATTAATTTTCTCTTTTTGCTTAATCCTAGCTTCATTTAACTTTTCTATTTTCTGATCATTAGACAAAATATCTGTAAACTCTTTAGAATTTAACTGTTTCGCTTTTTGAGCTCTAGTAACTACATTAATCTGAATATTATCTACTGGATTTCTCGACAAAGCATCCGCATTTACATTATTTTTTCCCGGTTTATAAATAATTTCATAATCATAGTCTAATAATTTCAAACGCCACCGCTGTACTCTCGAATTTTTATCAGCAGTTTTAAACGATAATAATGGCTTATGATCAGTAACAATATAAAACTTATTCCCATAGATATAATTCCTAAAAGTCTTTACAGCGAACATTATTGCCAAAGCTTCTCTTTCATATGTATGGTAATTTTTTTCTGCTGCCTTTAAAACTCTAGAAGCAAATGCTACTGGTCTATCTTCACCAATTTCTCCTTGCGAAAGTACACAACCAAGAGCAAAATTTGACGAATCGGCAGTAATAATAAAAGGTTTTTCCATATCTGGAAATTGTAATATGGGCGCAGAACTTAATGCATGTTTCAAATTTTCAAAAGCTTTTTGTCTCACGTCGGTCCACACAAATGTTTCCGTCTTTTGTAAAAGTATAGATAATGGCTTTGCTATATCTGCAAAATTTTCAATAAATCTCCTATAATAACCAGCTAAACCTAATAATTCTCGAATATTTTTCGTCGTTCTCGGAATTGGAAACTCGTTAACAGCTTCTACTATTTTTGGATCGGTTTTAATACCCTGTTCACTAATTATATGTCCTAAAAACTCAACTTCTTTATGGAAAAATTTACATTTGCTTGTCTCTAATTTAAGACCTGCCTCTCTAAGTTTTTCTGCAATTAAATTAAATCTCTCGTTATGTTCTTCAATTGAATTAGCAACTATAATAATGTCATTAATATACACAAAACAAAATCCTTTCTCTATTAATTCTCCTAATACTCTTGTAAGAATTCTTTGAAAAACTCGAGGAGAATTGACTAAACCAAAAGGTAGTACTTTAAATTGAAATCTACCTAAAGGATGAACACTGAAAGCAGTTTTATGAATATCCGCTTCTTTCATTTTTACCTGAAGAAATCCAGAAACCATATCGATTGTTGTAAAATATTTATTTTTACCGACATTATCAAAAATTTCCGTAATATTCGGTAACAAATATGGATCTGGTATTGTTTTAGAATTTAATTTCCTATAATCTATTACTAATCTCCATTTTTTCTTACCATCTTTTGTCAAACCCTTTTTAGGAACGACAAAAGCTGGAGCATTAAAAGGACTTGTTGACGGTCTGACTAATTTATTTTCAATTAATTTTTTTGTTTCTAAAATAGCAATTTTCTTTAATGTATATTCTAAAGGAAATTGTTTTGTGTATACAGGTTTTTCATCAGTTAAATTTATTTCATGTTCTTCTACTTCACATACTCCAAACTTTTCACCTTCTAACCAACAAATATCCTCATTTTTCAAAATTAAATTTTCTACAATTTTCCGCTTTCTTCGCGACAAATGATTTAAATTAATAGTATCCATTAATAATCTTTGCCTTTCAATTTTACCTGAATTCTCGCTTTCTTTATAATTATTTTCATTCGTTGAATTTAAATAAATAGCACCACAATACATAGTTTCCTCTTCATTTGGCAATTTCAAACCTGGTAATGCAACAAAACTTTCTAGCATATCCTCAATATCAAAAGTCAAATAATTTATCTGTTTATTTAATTTACGAATTTTTCTATCATTTTCACAATGTATATTATTACTTTCTAATGTTTCCATAAATTTTAAATAGTTAATAGTGAAATCTTGATTAATCAATTCATCATTATGTTCATATTTTTCTAGACATTTATTTATATTTGCAATGAAAGTTTCAATATTGATTTTAGAATTATTTAAAAATTCAATCAATTTACGCTTATTCCATTCACAATTTTGATTCAGAAAATCTTGTTGCTCACTATCTATTTGCTCTATACTGCTACTTTCTAAAACATTATCATCCATCGACGCATTTTCTTCAATATTACTATGAATTTTACTTACCGTATTTAGAATTTTCTTTAAATCTTGCTGTAAAGATATATTCCCTAAATTTATTACATTATCCTTAATAACATGCGTATCATCCCTTAAATCAACAATCATAGTTGTAATTATATTACATACATTACTACATTCTACAGTATTATTGACAGTTTGAACTTTATCATTTAAAGAAAATTCTAAATTCATATTTTCTACTTTTTCATAAAAAATTGGTACTAAATTCTGAATCCCTATATTTTCCTTTAAATCTAGAACATTAATATTATTTTCATACTTATGTATAGCTGATTTCAATGGAATTTTCTTTCCATTTATTTCTAAGTAACCCTTATCTAATCTTAGCTTTTGCTCTAATAGTGCTTTTATACCCAAAATACCATCATAAGGAATTTCAAAACTATCTGGGACTACATGAAAATCAAAATCTGTATCATTTATGAATAATTTAACGGAACCTAACGTTCTAATGGAATTTTCCGTAATTCCAGAAATCAGAATTCTATTACTAGTATTAATTACATCAGCAATTAATTTATCTTTCTTTATAATATTTAATTGAGCACCACTATCTACTAATAGTTTATATGTAGTGTTCGAAAATTCATCCGTAATTTCAATATATTGCAAAAGATTTTCTAGCTTTAATATATAGGTTTCAAATAACAAATCTATTATTCTTATATTGACATGCGTTATTACTCATACTGTTAAATTTATCATTTTTATTACTCTCAATTTGTAATGGGAACGCTTTACTATGATCCCTTCCTACGCGTTCCTTCCAGAAGGATACCTGGCTCTCACCCAGGAGGCTCGGGTTCGATTCCCGGTATCGGAACCAATTGTTATGTCCCACCTACACTCTCACCTCATAGGTAGGACATGTATTTGAGGACATGAAGTATGTTTAATTATTTATTGAGAGCGCGTATTGAATTGTTACTAGCGGCTGGGTTTAGACTCGTTACCCGCTCCGATATGTACTTTTAGTGTATTTATTTGACTTACCATTTTCTGCTTCACTTGTCTTATTTTGTTGCATCTGCTATCCTCGTCTTTTTCTCTCTGCTTGCTCGTCTTATTTGGATAATAGGTGATAGGTCGTTGAAATGATGCACTCACAGTTTTCTTTTCGAGTATGATTGAAAATATATTTGCTTCTTAAATTCACAATTGAGTACTTGGAAGTACAATAAAAATCTCCGCAAATTGACGAACCGCGAGATACGGAGTTCGGACTTAAACACGAGACTAATTAAAATGAGGCCAATTGGACTCTTTTAAAGCCCAAATACGTTGACCGATTCTTAAAGTATAACGCTTATTAATCAGTTTTACAAGTATAGCGATTGCCGAATAAGTAACACTGCTGACTTGTGTTACAAAATTACAGCACGCATTCAAAATATAACGTTTCGAAATGAACATCATAATTCTCTTGATGTTTTGAATTTTGAAAACTAGTTTAAAATTTGTAACTCATAGATTAAAAATAAATAACGTCATAGGACGTTACAATATTATAAAATGTCTATTATTCGATAATGATTACCCCTCTGTTTTCGTTGAAAAATACGTCAAAAAACGATTATCTGCAATCAGAATGACTAAAAAACCAGAGCAATGTGCGAAAAACAATACATATAACAATTACATCAGCATACCGTACATCAATGGTTTCTATGATCGGATGCGACATTCATTTAAGAAAAACAACATTACGACCATTCCAAAAATACACAGTAATATGTGCAATATTATTGTGAAAGGAAAAGATAAAAAAGAGCAACACCTAGAGAAAAATGTTGTTTATAAACTTGGATGTAACGATTGCACGGCCACATATGTGGGCCAAACAAAAAGAAATGTGTGTACACGTATTTTAGAACATAGAAAATTTAAGGACAGTGTCATTTCCGAGCATAGTAAAAAGTACAATCATACTTTTAATTTTGAAGGATTTAAAATAAAAGACAAAGAAAACAATTTATTAAAAGGTTGATCTCGGAAATGACGCACATACATTTGCAAGATAATGGTATCAATAAGAAAGAGGATATCCAGAAACTCAATAACGTGTACACACATTTAATATACCAGCTTAAGATTTAAAATCAAATCTGTATACATCGAAAGGATGAGGTGATGCCTGACGTCATATGTGAACAAACCGCGTGAAAGACTTTTCGTACTATGTAAGCGACGATTGCCGGCTACTTCCTCACTTCCGAGACAGTAGCTGACAAAGCGGTATAAATAATAGCTGTGTCACTCGGTCTCTCTCTTCCCCTGCTGTTAACTAGCCGGGGGAAAGGATTATCGAGATGTACACAAATCAAATGTGCTCCAATATGTAAGTTTCAAAAATATCGCCGTTTCTATGTAATGCTCTGTTCATTTTAAAGTCTGTATGTTTATTGTGATAAAAAATTTTTTTGACAGTTTCCTGATGAGGGCGACAATGATCGCCGAAACGTCGTTTCTTAAAAGAAAGGAGTTTTAATTTTTTAACCCTTTCTAAACCATTGTCTCGGAGAAATCGATAAGAACAACAAAAGAATTTCAAAAGGTGTCAAGTTCGATCCTTTTTCGGGGGACTTTTTTTATCTTTTTTTTCCTTTAATTTCCACTACTATTACAATAACAATATTATAACGATGGCAGTTACTAATATTTAAATAAATACCAATCACCTCTGATGTAAATAACGTTAATTTACATTAAATGACGTCACAAAATAACGTCATAAAAGGTCCGAAGTTGTAGCATCACCCATAACGTTATTTAACTTTATGAAATGACGTTATGAAATGACGTTATTATTTTCAATAGAGTAACTACACGGGGTAGTGGACTTGATATAATTACCCTACCAGAGCGTCCTTTCACACCACCCGACGAACTCACTAACAATGAACTCTGTGGGTATTCTCCAGAAGCTTCGAATGATGACGTCTCATGTTGTCGGAGTTTATCCGGCGAATCAAATTCTGGTAACGTGGGTAAAACCATGTGGTTTTGTCTTTAACACTGAGAATCATAAGAGACGCGGTAAGCACTGGGTAGCGATGTATGTTACTAAAAATGGCGTTGATTGGTATTTGGACAGTTTTGGTACGCCACCGCGTATTCCTAATCATGTAAACCGAATCTAGAGAAACTGTAAATACCGTTGCAAAGCAGTTTTTCTAATGTCTGCGGTAAATATTGTATCATGTTTTTATATTATATGTTTAACGGTTTGGGTCTGAAACGATTCCTTGCGAATTTCTCATCAGATTTGAGAAAAAAAGATGAGATTGTTGAGAAATTTGTCGACAGATTGTAATGCTATATAAAAAATGTAATGTGAGTCGAAAATGTAATAGGATATAATAAACTGTGGGTTTTTCTAAAAATGCTGTAGTTGTGAATTTTTATTGCATCCTCACTCTAAGACCTAATGATTTGATTGGTCCTCTACTCCTTGTGAAGATACCCTCCTTTCTATATCCCCACCGCTGAACCACTCTAGTTTAGTATATGAACCATCGACCTTGCTGTCTAGAGTACACAGTTTAAGTGAAGCTAACTCGTTGCAAGCAAGGGAAACATCGACATAATGGCCAGTTAGAAGAGACAACTTGAGAGTAAGATTGAGGAGGAGAGTATCGCTGCCACCAAGCCAGAAACTCAATAACGTGTACACACATTTAATATACCAGCTTAAGATTTAAAATCAAATCTGTATACATCGAAAGGATGAGGTGATGCGTGACGTCATATGTGAACAAACCGCGTGAAAGACTTTTCGTACTATGTAAGCGACGATTGCCGGCTACTTCCTCACTTCCGAGATAGTAGCTGACAAAGCGGTATAAATAATAGCTGTGTCACTCGGTCTCTCTCTTCCCCCGCTGTTAACTAGCCGGGGGAAAGGATTATCGAGATGTACACAAATCAAATGTGCTCCAATATGTAAGTTTCAAAAATATCGCCTTTTCTATGTAATACTCTGTTCATTTTAAAGTCTGTATGTTTATTGTAATAAAATTTTTTTTGACAGTTTCCTGATGAGGGCGACAATGATCGCCGAAACGTCGTTTCTTAAAAGAAAGGAGTTTTAATTTTTTAAACCCTTTCTAAACCATTGCCTCGGAGAGATCGATAATAACAACAAAAGAATTATAACAAACTACCGAGGGATAAAATCATACTAGATAGTGTATACACACTCATCTAAATACATTAAATTTTTATTTTATTCTAAACTTCTAAAATACTATTATCAACCATCATGATGTACGCGCACCATCAAATATACATTATTGCATGTATATTTGAATACCCAAACCAAATCAAGGTATGCCGGATAGTTTCTGTAACTATCACTGACCACATCATAAACTTCAAATGTCTTTTATTCAGTTTAATTTTTTCATGATATTTTTCCACTTGCCGCAGGTTTTCTCTGCAACGAAAAGATCAATTGGACTGAAATTTTAAAGAAACCTTTGGAATAGGTTTCCTCACAAACTGAGCAGGACATAATGAGCAAACGTAAGTTAAAAGTGAATGTTATGTATGTTTACATATGTAACATTCACTATAATTACTAATATTGTCAATATATGTATAATTAACTGTATTAATTTTATGTTTTTCAGGAAACTGTTCCGCTCAGTTTGTAACCAGATTTACAAGGAAGATTTTCCAATGTAGTTCATCAGGATTGATGGTACAATTCCTTCAGAAAGCTGCGGCAAGTACAAAAAAATTATGAAAATCATGATTTTTGGTAAGTAAATTGTTTTCAAGGATTATACTTGAAGGGAAAATATAGTTTTTAGAGCACATATACATCTTAATTTTTTACAGCACTAAGAATTTTTCTTTCTTCAAGTTTTAACCCTGTCATAATCCTTTAATTTTGCAGAGATAATCAAGACCAACTGAAATTTTTCTTTTATAAAAAATTCTCGAGTCCTAGGCCCGCCATATGCGGTTTTTTCCTTTCCGTTCCTAATAATGTGAAAACACGTAAGTTGTTTTGCGAATTAGCCACTGAAGAGGGGATAAAAATATCCCGAAACGTTTGGCATTTTTTAAAATAAACAACTTGGCTCGAAGAGACGCATCAATTTTTATTCTACACTAAGTTATAACTCTAAGCGTTTTCAAGTTTTCATGTCAATAGGAAGAAGTTGTATATTTTGGAGATCTACAACATTTCCATTTAACTTTTTGTATAAAATGCTTATAATTTGAGTTATGACCAAAACACCGTTTTTTAAAAATCGAAAAAATGCCCGCATATGTTTTGTAGACATGCGATCAAGCCCAATTTCATACTGGCACTTTGTTATCATAGGTAGAGTTAACAAAAAAATTGGATTGATTAGAACTTATCTGATTGACATAAGCTTGTGCCAAAATAATTAGGTTAAAAATACATGTAAAATTAAGTATAAAGAGCTCCCATTTGAACAATATGTAAGTAATCGCAAAAAGGAAAAAATAGTTTTTTTGTATATACATGAGTTATACTCTCAGAAATTTTCGGCCGGATTGGTTGAAAATTGGCTGAGATATCGCTGATTACAATTTTTACGATGATAAAACTATAAGACATCAAAAGATAAAAAGACAGTCACGTACTAAAACAGAAAAATTAAACATAAAGAAGAGAAGAAAAGAAACAGAAACTTTAAAACATGCAGCATTAACAGATGAAGCATTACAAAATATTAATAAAAATATAGCTCTGAAAAACCAAGGAAAAAAACAATCATGTACTGAAGCAGAGAAATCTGAAATAAATCAGAAAAGAAGAGAAACAGAAGCTTTAAACCGTGCAGCATTAACACATGAAGCATTACAAAATATTAATAAAAATATAGCTCTAAAAAAAAACAAGTAAAAAGACAATCACGTATTGAAGCAGATAAATCTGAAATAAATAAGAAAAGAAAAGAAGCAAATGATTTAAATGAATATACTGCTATATACGATAATGATTTCAATGAAAATTGTATTGATGAAAATAATTTAGAAGAAATGGTCTGTACATGCATTCATTGCAAAGCAATATATTTTAAAAGTGAAGAAACAGGGCGAAAACGATACAGAAATTGTTGTAGTAAAGGTTGTTTTACCAAACGAAAATTCTTACCCAGAATGTTTTAAAGAATTAATTATAAGTAATACATCTGAAAGCAAACATTTTAAACAATTTATAAGATTATATAATAATTTACTTGCATTTGCAAGTTTCGGGGCAAAGTTTGATGCATTATTTAACAGAAGACCCCAAGTTATACGAATATTTATTCAAATTTATCATAATGCTTATTCGTTACATCCTAAAGAAAATGATGATAGAAAGATTGGGTAATTATATATTCTCGATAATGAAATGGCAACACAATCAAGATATGAAAATTATATGTTATGTACACTGCATTTGTAGAAACAATTCGATAATATTTTACATGAAAATAACAATCATGCAAGTTCCTACAAAATGATGCATGAGGTAGAAAAGGAAGAACAAAATGGTCAAGATGATAGTAAATCAATAGAAATACAAATGAAATGTTGATAACTCGGAATTCTAATCTTGATAAAAACGTGTATAATGAAGCAGAATGGAATGAAGTTGCTGTAGTTTATGTTGGTGAAGATGGTCAACTCACCTCCAATATATCGAGATTTTTGCACATCTTAAAAAAATACAGAACTTACAAGAATACCTTATATTAGTAATCATGTTGACCTGATGACATATTCAATTATGTTTCCTAATGGTGGTTTTGGATGGATGCCTAAGATGAAAGATACTACTAATAAAAAAAATATTTGAAAGTTGGACTTTCATAATTATCAATTTAGTATTAGAGATGATTTTAACCTATATCTTAATTTAGGAAAATTAACTCAGCATTGATGCTTACATTAAAGTTGAAGGATCAAGATTACATTATTTACAACAAAATAAACATTTATTAAGAACAGATTTATATAAAGGCGTGATAGATTACATAAATAAAAATGATCAAGAAAATGTAAGAATAGGAACAATGATTATTTTACCATCATCATTTTCTGGAAGTCCTCGAGCATTAAAACAAAACTTTTTAGATTTAATGACATTAGTACAAAAACACCGTATCCCAAATGGATAGAAATTATAGATAATATACAGCATTTTGAAACAGTAACTAATATTATTGCCAGAGTTTTGAATGAAAGAATCAAAGCCTCATTATTTAGATAATGTTACTAAAAAAGGAATTTTCGGAAAATGCATTGCAGTTACATATGTTATAGAATTTCAAAAAAGAGGTTTACCATACCCACATATGTTATTACTTGTTGAAAAAAATAACAAAATATATAATCCAGATTTTATAGATACAGCCATTTGTGCTGACATTCCTGATCAACATTGTTGGAGTGGTGGAAGATTAGTGAGGTTGTTTTTAATAATAAGTAACTTTATTACAATGTGTGATGTGTCGTCGGACATGACTGTCTCCTTCCGAGACTTACAAGCGAGAGAGAGAATGAGCGCGAGTACAGTATATGCGAGCGCTCTTCTCTATAGTGTGTATCTATATATGTGTGTTTACATACTCGCGTATTCGCGTTTTCGGAGTCGCGCTTGTCTCGATGTACAAAATCATATATATACAAGAGATGGCGCGACCAGTATTAATTCATAGAACAACAAGCAAAGAGTATAATATTTATACAATATTCAACAAACATAAATTCAAGAAACCATGTGGAAATTAGAATGAAACCATGTGGAAATTAGAATGAAAAAAATTTAATGAAACCACTAATAACAATACTAACGGATACCCAAACTATAGACGAAGAAATAATGGAAGAGAAATTATTCAATAACAGACGAAAAGCAGATAATAGATTTGTAGTTCCATACAATCCATTTTTACTATTAAAGTATAATTGCCATTTAAACGTAAAAATTTGCTCCACAGTTCAGTGCGTAAAATATTTATTTAAATATTGCTTTAAAGGTCCTAATTCTGCTTTTATTGAAATGAGAAACAGCCAAAAAGAAGACAATAATGTTTACTATGATTATGATGAAATAAAACAATTTATAAATACAAGATACGTAAGTCCACCAAAAGCAATGTATCGATTATTAAAATTTTCTATGTATATGTTATCTCACGTACTATACAGGTTAGCAGTTCATTTAGAAAATCAACACTTTATTTATTTTGTAGGAAGTTGTGAAAATGAATTATTAAACAAAAATTTATATAGAAAATTAACATCATGGTTTAAACTTAATAAAAACGAAATTCCATTTACTACGTTTTTAATGAGCAACGGAATAAATGGACTCAAAGAAAAAAACAAAGTAAACTTATTTTAAGCAGAATGTCTTTTGTAAATCCGAAGGATAGAGAAAAATATTACTTACGACTAAAACGATTGAGTGAAGTAGCTCTATCTAGATATTTAATAACTTTTGATGAAGAATGGGAAAAATATTTGCAAGAAGCAATTGCAATTCAATTTCCTAAAGCATTATGTAATTTATTTGCTTACATTTGTATTTTTCACAATCCACCAAATGCAAGAGTTTTGTATGATAAATTTGAAGAATACTTTTACAGCCCAAAATATTCAAAAGAAGAAGGTGGAATAATAGCCTTAAAAATGATTGATTCTATGTTATTAACAAATGGTAGCTCATTCTATGACTTCAATTTACCAAACATTAATAAAGAATATACTTTTCATAATTATACATTCAAAGAATTTATCTCATCGGGCGATGTAATGGCAAAAGATTTGTTTAATTTAGAATCTTTAACATATAAACAACATTTTATTATTGATGCCATTATAAAAAGTATTAATACCAACGACTTTAACAACAAATATTTTTTTATCGATGGACCTGGAGGTAGCGGAAAAAGGTATTTACTAAACTCAATAATCAGTTATTGCGAGACATACAATATTAATGTACTGCCCGCACCATTGACTGGTATAGCTGCAAATTTATTATTAAATGGAAAAACTTGACTTGTAACATGTAACGGGGTGGCTATTTTCGCGTGAGAAGCCCAGACGACAGCTGGTGAGAGCGGGTACGCAGAGAGAGAGAGAGAGAGAGAGAGAAAGAGAGAGAGAGAGAAAGAGAGAGAGAGCGAGAGCTGGAGCTTACAGGTCGAGTGTCGCACGTTAGCAAAGGCGCGATGGTGTTGTCGATCCAGGCGGCGGGAGCAGCGGCGTAGCGCAGCAAAGGCGAGAGCTTCAGCGGGGCGCGTTGGTCGCGGTCGAGAAGGCTGCAAGGCGTCCGCGAAGGCGCAATGGCAACGTCGGCACCAAGAGCGAGCTGGGGCTTCGTCGTCGGCACTCGGGCGCTGGTAGTGGCGGCAGCAGATGCGTTGGCGCGTCTCTTCTCAAGTCTCCGTGCACAGCGAGTCGTACGGGTTTATGTCACGGCGAAGCGTTCGGAGCACGTGGGTCTGTCGAAGCCCGTATTCAATCTGACGCAATCGCGCGGTTTGCGGTAGCGTACCAGTAGCGCTCTCTCTCCCCGCTTACTCACCTATTCGGCGGTCCTCCGGGCTCCTCGATACTGCTCCTGTAACAAGCTTATAGTTTTCCGTACATGTGCTTTGAGCTGGAGGACATGCTGGACATGACGGTTGCAAACCGTCATAAACGTTTAAATTACCATGAAATATTGTTGATAATACAACTTGCAATGTAACACCTAACTCAGAATATGGGAACATGCTGCAAAATATTCAAACTATTATCTGGGATGGAATAAGAATGACATCAAAACATGCATTTGCAGCTGCAGACAAATTATTTAAAGATTTGTGTAAAAATAATTTTACATTCGGAGGTAAAGTTATGGTTGTTTCTGGAGATTTTCAACAAACATTACCAGTTGTAAAACATGGCAATAGAACAAAAATTATTGAAAACTGTGTAAAAAAATAGTAAAATATGGAGAAATGTACAATATATGATTTTAAAAGAAAATCTTAGAGTTAATAATAACGATATCGAATTTAAACAATGGCTTCTTAATGTTGGAGATGGTAAAGTTAAGACTAATTTTGAAATGAAGAATGATTTGATTAAAATTTCAAATGAACTTTTAACAAATAAAGAAATGATTATGGAAATTTTGGTAGTACTTTTAATAAAATTACTGAGGTTTATAAGAAAGTTATCTTAGCTCCAAGAAACATTGATGTGCAAATATTAAATGATCAAGTTATAAGCAACATTTGTGGAGAAATGAAAGAGTATTATAGTGTTGATACAGTTTTAGATCACGAAGATAACAATTTACAAAATATATTTCTACAGGAATTTTTTAATTCATTAATACCAAACGGATTACCTCTGCATATACTACATTTAAGAAAAGGACCAATTGAGGAGAAACTCAACCTCTTGGTCTTTAAGATTGGATGTGGTAAAAGAAAACTCTCTCTAACTCTTCGTTCCTTTGACTCCACAACTTGCCATTGGTCTAGTACTAAAATGAACAAACTCTGTTTGGTTAAATTTCATCCCTTCTCAGAAAAGTCTCCCTTCCAATTTTGGTTGATTGAAAATTAAAAGAAAATTTTATCCCTACCAACAAAAAATTTCTCTTCTAACATTTTTTTCTACCTCTACCTTACAGACTAATGTTTTGCAAGGGTTCCCAACTAATGGTTTGCAAGGGTTCTCTTTGCTTTCTTTCACGTGGCTACTGTAGTCTCTGACGCTCGTGGCTCCTTGTGGCGTTGTTGATTGACGTCAGATTTAAAGTTACTCATTATTAAACGCATGCATATAAGCCATACAAAATAAAGCCAGAGCCAGATTTCCCAGGGCTGTAAATTCTTAAAAAAAATAATGGTAGGACTCGAGGTACTTATGGTAAAGTCGCGAAATTAACTGAGATACGCCTGTGATATGCTTTCAATGATGAGTCTTTTATTCATTATGAACAAGTTGTACCTAATAATTAATAATTTGAAATCATTTAAGAAATGATTGGGACTTTTGTAAGTTTACTAGATTTTTTTATAGGGTCCTAAAACCCCGGCAAGTATTCTCGCGACCAACAAAATATTGGATCGCATAAACGATTTGGAACTAAAACCGCGGACAAAGGATAATTTCATTCTAGTTACGTGGATGGAGGCGCGCTATATTCAAATACAGCTAGCGGTGTAAAACCCCGTTTGAGATTTGCACTTGCTTGCCCCACGGATAAAAGGCGGTTGTATGTGCAATCGTCGACTAAAGCGGTAACCTGAGTGCGGCTGCTGCGACAGTACCACTCTGCACCGGAGTTTTAAAAAAGGAAGGGAGGGCTGCTCCCGAAGTCGTATACACACCACGTTTAGTATGTGTGTCATCGATTATACTAAATGTAAGGAAGGTGACTTCTATCAAGCGATGATTACCAGAGAAGGTGGAGAATAGAAGTGCCTTCCACCGGCTCCGAGAGCCCTTCTTATACCCGAAAATGCGGCGGCGTCTCGATTCCCTCCAGCGAAAAACTCAGAAACGAAATTTCATAAATGCTGCGCTAATCGTGCGTCGCACGGCAGAGAGGGCAAGATCGACGCGCGGGCGAAATTACGTATTCTGATGAATGTATTTCGCGTCGGTAGAAAAATAATTCGGTGGAGCGCGCCGCGCCCAAATTACATAGACAAGAAAATTCCCGAACGAGCACAATCAAAGATTCCTCACTAGACGCGCGGCCGAGCGGTGATTCACCCCCCCCCCCCTTCCCCCCGATACCAGGATAACGTGATTGGCAGCGCTGGGCATCCACGAGCGTGCCGAAGAGAGAGAGAGAGAGAGAGAGAGAGAGAGAGAGAGAGAGAGAGAGAGAGAAACCAGTAGCGCCGTCTCGGGAGAGAGCATGACAGGGTCGTGGAAGGGCTACGATGGGAACCGTCGTAGATGCAACCTTGCAGTCCATAAAAGCGTTAAGATTTCTCACATTTGTCAGTTCGTTTTCTATAGTAGCACACTGACTGCAAGACTAAATATGGCTACAATAGAGCAGATGGAAGGCAATAACAAGTTCTTCGAGAAACATTACGAAGTGTTCATGAATTAAATACTTGAATAGTTCAGACATTCATTATATGTTGAAATATTGAAATTCTGTAATGAACTAAACAAATTTCTTTACGGAATAATAAAATAAGAATACGACGCCACAGCAGAAAGAAGCCACGAAAACAACACGAAATAAATCTATTGGAAGGAATTACTAGAAAGCTGAGAAGAACCTCGAGAATAGGAATTACCTTTAATCAGGTGCGTTATCGAGTTTAACTACGCATCTACGAGAGCCCGAGTTAACAGAAAATCGAAAGTAGATATGTTGAATAAAAAACGCGTACGAATGTCACCATCAATGGAAAGTGTCAAAAAATATTTGACACGGAAAATAGAGGAGAACTGCGCAATTAGGCGTGTCATCGAGAAGAGAAGGGCCGATCAGCCGATAATCATCCAGACATAAATAGAGAAGACGCACCGCGGAAGCAACACTTGGCCATTCAGTCCGGACCTATTCAGATGTAATCGATACAGCCTTTCTTAAAAGTAATGAGAAGTGATCCAGTGCTAACCTCATTTTCCGAAAGACGACCAAAACAAAGTCATACAGTCCAAAACATAGAAAGAAAAGAAGAAAGAATGATATATAGAAAGAGTACAACTGCATCTTGACACGAAAGACAGGAGAGGTACCGCATAAGAGAATACTTCCACTTTCATTGGGACTCGCGCAGCAGGGATCCAGCGCACGCCGAGAGAAGACATCGAGAAGCCACCGACGGTAGCCAGCGACTATTTACCGTTACATCTACACTCTTATACACACTCGCCTTACTCTAATACAAGGTACTTTTGCTTTCATTCAAATTTCTATAACCCTATAACGTAAGAAAAGCAGTTTCGTAATTTCCGACCCCTCACCCGGTAGCGTAATCGTGCAAACGATAGCTTAGTAGGGGATTTGAATGTAAAGATTAGATTTTCAAAATACATGAATTAAACCTCACTAATTGTTTATTTATTTATCTTGGGACCATTGCAATTCATAAAAGTTGTAGGTATATTTTCATATGTAACAATTCAACTATAAAGGAATTAAATGAAAAAATCGAAGAATCAAATCTCACACGTAGAGAGAAACAGAAATGACAAAATTGTATGGCACATCTTTCACACATTCAAGTTGAATTCCAGCGAGGAGGTACTGTGCAATTGACTAAAGCACGAGTTGAATGCCGTGGTTCAGTCGGCTTTCCAAAATCGAATAAAAACCGGCATAGTAGCCAATATAAGTCACGTAGACATTTTCAGTCCAAGAACACTGTAAAAGTAAATCCATATTACATTTGAGAATTTTCTACGTCAAAAAATGGAGAAGAAACTGTAGATATAAAATATTTCACTAGTAGATATTCTACAATTTACACATTAGCAAACATAAAAGGATTTAAAGAACACATCAAAGATCTAATTCTTCACAACTAGTAGAATTTAAAAAAAAAAAGATTTTGGATGGACTCTAAAGGGTACTATAACTTTATGCATAAATATAAAAAAATATTCGCCAGTTAAAGGGTAATAAAACATGTACGATTGTTCAGAACAATGATAATGAATGCTTCAAGTATACAATACTTTCAGCATTATATCTCTAATATATAATATAAGTAATTATCTTCCATATACAAACAAGTTCACATTTGGTGAAATAGAATTTCCTGTATTTCTGTGTGCCCTAATATTTCTGTAAACCTGTTTATGCTTAAGGGGATCAAGAACGTTAAAAAATCTCTAAGCTATGTATCGATAACTTAAAGTTACAGTTTCCTCTGTAACTATTGTTCTTTTAAAGTTAGACGAATTTCGTAAACGTAATTGTACATAAAAAACAAAATTTATTTTCGAGCATGGATAAAAATTTCAAAATATTAGTTTATTTTAATAATTAGCATAAACGAGTGGTGCCATATTCTATCTTTCCTTAGCTGAAGGTTTTTTTTGTATTCTGCTACTAGTCCGGGCTGATCAATGTACACCAATGGTAGCAATGCGTGGAAGGCCAACATGTGTTCACCACCGTCTGAGAATGTAGCACAGCTTACTATGCAGTGGCTACCTACGCATGTCCTCGACGAAACACGCGATGCTGAGAGTGTGGGCAGAAAAAATTGGGCATAAAAACTACGGTGAAAAGATAGGTAGTGTTTCCGAAAATTTTATAAGGGTAAAGGGTGATCTCGGAGGCTGAACGAGAACAATTCATAATAATTCAAAATTTGCAATATAAATACTTTATGAACAGATATGTATGTTCTACAGAAAAGGCTTATTTCAGCAGAATTTGAATGATAAAAATCGAATGGTATTTACCTGAGATTATAAGACTAGTTTGATAATCTTCACTTACAGAACTGTGAATTAATAACAGTGAAAATGCTCCGATTTTCATGATTCAAGTTTTGTAACTATAAGTAATCATTACGCATGAACTGACGTAAGCCAAAAATTACCTTTGTTTAGAAATTGTTTATTTGAAAATTGAGAGTAGAATTTTTTTCTAATGCTGTCTTATATGGGTACCCGTACAGAGAAGACTAAGCCTTTTATGACACCAGTGACAGATCCTTGGCTAGAGCGTTCTAATGCGGGTCGCGCCCCAGGTCATCTTCTATAAATAAAATTTGTCCTTAACATTTTAAAATTTTTCATTATTATTAATTTTTGTATAAAATATTAATTGTTTTTAAAGATTACTGATAATAACAAAACTTGAATCATCAAAATCGAATAATTTTTACATAAACGTCGCTAGAAAAAACGGCTCACGTTGTTTTCGCGTTTTCAACATTCATTAATGTGAAATCATCCGATTTTTATGATTCAAGTTTTGTTATTATTACTAATTTTAAAAATGAATAATATTTTATACAAAAATGCATAATATTGAAAAATTGAAAAACAAAATTTTGTTAGTGGAATCATGAAAATCTGAGCACTCACTTTATCAAGTAATTATCATTCGATTTTTGTCATTTAAATTCGGTTAGCCTTTTCTGGTTTTATAAATCGTTTATATCTATTAAATTTTTTTGTTAGCCAACTTATTTATTCAAATTCGAATTTAATTTCAACAATCTAAACGAACGCTCATAAAAGAGACACTACGGCCTGCGAATTTAACGCATAGATTAAAAGGTAAGACAAACGAAAACATGTCATTTATAACCTAAATCTAAAACTAAATGAGAAAATCTAAACATTGGCTCAGTGGATAGAGAACAAGTGCACTTAGGGAAAGGTAATTGGTTCAAATACCGCCCCAGGAAATTTTTGTTTAATTTTTTTCTCATTTTGTAAAGTCTTGCAATAAATGTCTTGCAATTTATCTCGCACTTTTCGCGAGACTTACAATATAACAAATATTTAGTGTTGCAAAGTGGTTTTAATGAGACTTCTGCGAGACTTGCGTGGGACTAATTTTCCGAGACTTATTTTTTTACACGGGTACCAATAAGAATATCTAGGAGAGACGAGAACAAGAAAACGGTTGCGTCATAAATATGCTCATGTAGAATTGGTTATAAATAAATTTTTGGCTGTAAAATGATCAACATTTGTTTTTCGGCTAATTGATAATTGTATCATTTAAACAATTTTTTTCTAACTCATCGACAGGCATATCTAGAAAGAACAAGGATCAGAAAACCATTCAGCGTTGCAAAATCATTTTTTGAATCATCTATATGTATGCCTTTTGCAAAAAATTGTAAATTTAATTTATAGAAAATGAATCAATCGCTCTACTCGAGTCAAAAAATTATATTAGATTATAGGCTCTGCACTGCATATTCTCACAATGGAGATCTGTATGCAGGCAGGCCTTAAATAACAAAAAAGAGGGAAATATAAATTTCTCTCTGTTGGCGTTTCGTTCCAGCTGTAAATTTAATATTTCTGGAATATGAACAAAGAATGAGACCAATCGCAGAGACAACTCTAGTCTGCCTGAAAGTCTCAAATTTTAGCGCGGATTTTCTAAGAAACCAATCGCAGAAACAAAATTTAGTCTGTTCAAAAGTAATGCATTTAGTCTTCCAATTTTTACGAAATCAATCGTATAGACAAAACTATTTTCTAAAATAGTCTCGCATTTTATCTTGCAATTTATCTCGTATTTTTTGCGGGGCTAATTGCAGAAGTTTGTCTGTTTAATAGTTTCACATTCAGTCCTACAATTTCTGAGAGAGCAATCATACCTACAAAACGAGGCTGTTCGAAAGTCTCGCATTTTATTTCGCATTTTTTGCGAGACCAATCGCAGAGACAAAACTATTATGCCAAGAAGTATCGCATTTTATCTCGCATTTCCTGTGAGACCAATCGCAGAGAAAGTTGAAAAGTTTGTCTGTTAAAACGGGCTTGGCAGGGAGTTCTCCGAGAACCTTTTAGTTTTTCTAACAAGACATTTTTCTGTTTACCTAAACATCTTGCCGATACATAGTGCTCGAGTTCTTCCAAAAAACTAACTGGAACGCGTAACCGCCATCCTTGTTGACTGGATACCTCCTCGACACCGAGTGCACAAGTTCTGCCGAAAAGCTACGGAGCGCACCACCTGGAATACATAAACGGCGACCCTGTTCACTTAGATTCCTTCCCGATACTTGGTGCAAAAGTTGTGCTATAAGTTACGAAGCGTACTATCTGGAGTGTGTAATCGGCGACTCTATTCCCCTAGATACCACACTGGTTGGAAAAACACAAAAGACCTCGAAACACATGACCCGGACTCCAACATCGGACATCCTGGTCACCTAGATACTCAGATTTTTGTCTTGAAAATAATGTAGACGAAAAGTTTTCCATCATTTCTGAAACTTAAAATAACAAAAAAAATTATTCAAAGAATACAATAATACTAAAATAAGCTTGTATTTTTGTACAGGGTAGTATCTGTTATATCGATTTGTCAGCTTTGAAAATTTGAGCATTGGTTTGATATATCTGATTATAATTACAACAATCAATATAGTATTGCTTGAGTCAATAAAAATGTTTCTGGATTGATAAATAATGTATGGAACGGTAAAATCATGATGGAATTCATCGATTTACGTAGTAAGGTGTGTTGGAGTCGTGGGTTGAAAGAGTGAGCCTTATTATAAATAGTTAGAGAACTAGTTAGAGTAAGCGCGAGTACAGTAGGTGCGGGCGCTGCTCGATCTCGGTCGCGCTTGTCTCGACATACGAAATCGTCGATGTACAACAGATGGCGCGACAAGTATAGTTTGATAGGTGATAGGACTGAGAGGCAAACAGTATAATATTTGCAACATATTCAATATTCCTCCGTAAATTTATAATCTTTGCCTTTACATTCAAACTTATCTCTTTTACAATCTTCAATTATGTATAATACGTTTCGATTCTGTCAATTTTTCTCTCTTTAAATACTTTGCAAGCATATCTACTAGATTTAACTCTGAATTTATCTTTATAATAACAATTATTCCATTTTCATAATATTCATTCACATAGTAATATTGCACTTCGATGTTCTTTGAATTTTTGGTGTAATTTCCAAACTTTGCAATCACTATTGCACCTGAATTATCTTCATATATGTTTCTTCATTTATTGAATTTTTCATCAAACATTTCACTTAGCAGACTTTTTATAAACATTACTTCTGTTACTGCTACTGACACGGCAGTATATTCAGCAAAACTTGAACATTTTGTTACATTTTTCTGTTTATTATTTTCCAATAAAATAGATTTCCATAAAGTCTTACAATAAATCCAGTTGTGGATTTTCTATCTACATTATCTCCGGCAAATCTGAGTCTACCATGCAGTCTAGTATATCACATTGTAAATTATTATAGTACGTTACTCTTAGATCTTTAGTATTTATTAGATATTTCAATACTCTCATGGCATATTTGAAATGAGTTTCATTATAACAGCTTTGGAATCTACTTACGTAATTCACACTGTACAAGATATCTCGTCTAGTATCAGTGCTAATATATCATAATTCTCCTATTAAGTTTGTGTACTTTATAGACTCGTTTTTTCAGTTGCTTTTTCTAACTTTAGACTAGTTTCCATTGGAGTGTTATATAATTTTGCTTTTTCTAACTCATATTTTGCAGCCAAAGATTTAATGTATTTGGTTTGACGTGTCATTTTTCTTCGTTTTTGGTTGCAATCAATATTTATACCTATATATTGACTAACTTTTCCTAAGTCTTTCATTGCAAAATTTTCCAGCATTTTTAATTTTATATCATTTATTTTATTCATATTCTTACAACAGATTAATAAATCATTTACGAAAATTAGTATATATATTGAATATCTATTTGCTTTGTTTATATATAAACAGTAGTCATGTTTGCTTCTCACGAAATGTAATTTTTTCATATATTTATGAAAAATTATACCCAGCGTTTAGACTTTCTCTCAATCCGTGTAATTCTTTTTGCAACTTACAAACTTTGTTATTTCCTAACACAGATGTTGGAGAATTTATCGATCTCCGCGAGGCAAACGTGAAGGACTAAACCTTCATTTCAACGTTTCGGCGAACATTGTCACCCTCATCAGGAAAACTGCGAATAATATATTTTCGTAAATTTGAAAATACATAAATAATTTACACAAAAAAGTTGAACATTATACGTAACAAAAAATGTAGTGTGACAGTAGACACAGAAAACAATCAGAGTCATGAGAAGTTGTTTATAAATCTTACAAATGTAGATATACCGACTAACGTAAAATTTATGACAGCATAAGGTAGAAAATTTAATCCCGGAATAGATCTCAATGAAAAAGTTATCGTGGAGAATATTAAAAGCATTAAAAATTTGATTACACTTAATAATGTCTCCAGTGATGCTGCCAATGATATTCGAAGCATACTGTTAAATAAAATTGGACAACATCGAAATAAAACGGGATATATTACGATACAAGATAAAATGTTTCAGAATAAATTAAAGGAGACTGATAATTTCATCAAGAAACACAAAGAGATCATGTTTACCTTTGCGGATAAAGGTAATGTAACGGTAGCTACATATAGAAGCCATTACGTCGAGAAAATGGAAACATTGTTAGCAGATACAAATACGTATAGTCGAATTAAGAGTAATCCGTTATCGAAGTTACAACTTAATATTAAGAAATTCGTGAACACTTGGAATGAAAATGGTTTTTTGGCATAAAATATCACAAGAACACACCCACACAAATAGATACCGTATTACCGAGAGCATACAGATTATCGAAAATCCTTAAAAAGGATTATCCATCAAGACTGATTATTTCCACAACAGGATCTCCTACGTATTTCTTGTCAAAAAGTCTTTTTAGAATATTACAGAGTTGCATAGATAAACCGAAATCTTATGTTAAAAATAGCCATCCCCCCCCCCCGATTACAGCATTATTAGTTTAGACATAAAATCACTTTAGACCAACATTGACCAAACGTTACTAAAGAAAGAAGATATTCACAAATAGCTAGAAAGTCTGACATCCCTCTAAATGAATTTTGGGAGGCCAGTGATATACTTATGGAGAGTACTTATTTTCAATTTAACAAAAAATTTTATAAACAACTTTTCGGTACACCTACGGGCTCTCCGATTTCAGGATTATGCGCAGGCATTGTCATGGATGATCTTGAAATGGATTGCTTCTCAAAATTATCATTCACACCAATTTTTTTTTCCGATATGTTGATGACATTATCACATGTGTCCCAACAGCAGAAATTGATGAAATACTAAAAACATTTAAATCGTACAATAATAGAATGCAATTCATACATGAGATTGAAGAAGGTAACTTCATAAGTTTTTTAGACATTTTGTTAATCAGAAATGCAGGTAAATTATTGACTGACTAGTACTCCAAACCTACCTTCTCGGGCAGATTTTTAAATTTTCAATTTAAACATCCGTTGTCACAAAAAATCGCCATGGTGTACAACCTTGTGGACAGAGCAGTTAAACTATAAAATCCTTGCTTCCTCAAGAAAAACATTCACCTTGTAAAGAAATTACTAAATGAGAATAATTACCCTGCAGATTTTATTGATAAATTCACAGCAAAACGACTCCGTACTATAGAAATTCATAGACAATCTGGACAAACACAAAAAAACTGGACGAATCACAAAAATATTGTAAGTCTACCATATGCCAGTGGCTTTTATGAACAATTACATTATTCTTTAAAAACGAACAATATTACAACCATTCCCAGGTATACGTGTTGATGAACACAAAAAATCAAAAAACAATGTCATTGCAGAACATACTGCAAAATTGAAACATAGTTTCAATTTTGAAAAGTATGAAATTAAAGACAGAAGCAAATTTAGATAAGAGGCTCATTTCTGAAATGTTATATATACACATGCAAAACAATGGCATAAACAAAAGAGAAGATGCACAAAATCTCAACAAAGTATATACACATCTAATGTATCAGCTGAAGCGATAGACCGACACGATGATTATACACATGTATAAGAGAATTAAATCCAACATCACTTGTAAACAAACGCTTCTAATAACCGATCGTGCTTCGGAGTATATATAAAGTGTCTTACCAGAACTTCCGCACTTCCAAAGCCAATTATCCAGTGACAAACATCGATATGGATTTCGTATACTTATTCTCAGTTTGGGAAAACTAAAAAATCTGACACTGCTAAAATAATGTAAGTATAATTTTGTGATTTTTTTGTAAGTTATTTATGTATTTTTAAGTTTACAAAAATAAATTATTGATAGTTTTCCTGATGAGGGCGACAATGTTCGCCGGCAATGTTCGACAATGAAGATTTAGTAATTTCTTCCTTTACGTTTGCGTCGGGGAGATCGATAAATTCTCCAACATTTGTGTTATAATAACAACCGAGCGATAAATTCATATGTAGACATAGTGATCACTCACTTGTCTATACATACATTTGTTATTTCCTAGTTCGTGACCTTCTAGTTGATTGACATATACTTTGACATTACTTCACCGTTCAAAAAAGCTGTTTCTACATTTATTTGATTACTAAATATATCGTTTATGCACCAGTATGACAATAATAATTTTAAAGTTAGCATTTTTCCTACAGGTGAGTAGACATTTTCTATATGTACTCTTTGTTAAAAGCTTCGCAATACTAATCGTAATAACAATACTAATCGTAATACTAATCGTAAATTAAAATAGTATTTTAATTAAATATATTTAGATGAGTGTGTATACACTATCTAATATGATTTTATCCCTCGGTAGTTAGTTAATATTCTTTTGTTGACTTATATCGATCTCTCCGAGGCAGTGGTTACGAAAGGGTTTAAGAAAACAAAATCCCTTTCTTTTTAAAAAACGACGCTTCAGCGATTATTGTCACCCTCATTAGGAAACTGTCAAAATTTTATTAGATAACAATAAACATACAAACTTAAGAAGAACAGAATAATACATACAAAAGCGATATTTTTGAAAACTTACATATTGGAGCAGATATGATTTGTGTATAACTCGATAATCCTTTCCCCCAGCTAGTTAACAGCGGGGGAAGAGAGAGGTCGAGTGACACAGCTATTGTTTATGCGGCTTTGTCAGCTACTGTCTCGGAAGTGAGGAAGTAGTCGGCAGCCGTCGCTTATATATTGCGAAAAGTCTTTCGCGCGGTTTGTTTACCTATGACGTCACACATCACCTCATCTTTTCGATGTACGCAGAATCGATTTCAATTCTTAAGCTGGTATATTAAATGTGTGTACACGTTATTGAGTTTCTGGGTATCCTCTTTCTTATTGATAGCATTATCTTGCAAATGTATATGCATCATTTCCGAGATTAATCTTTTATTTAAATTATTGTCTTTATCTTTTATGCTGAATTTTTCAAAATTAAATTCATCTAATAAAATTTTGACAGTTTCCTGATGAGGGCGACAATGATCGCGCAAACGTCGTTTTTTAAAAAGAAAGGGATTTTGTTTTCTTAAACCCTTTCGTAACCACTGCCTCGGAGAGATCGATATAAGTCAACAAAAGAGTATTTTAATTTTTTTTTAATATCCATTTAACATCAATAACTTTTTTATTTCGTGATTTCACAACTAATGTTCAAATTTTATTTTTCATTAGGGTTTCAATTTCAGAGTACATTGCTTTTTTCTATTATTTTGATTGATTTGAGTTTAACGCCTCCTCGACTGTATTTGGTACTTTTGCATCAATGTTATTTACATAGATAAAGTGTGTTAAAGGATCACCGTATCTATTTACAGGACTTTTCTTTCTATTTGACCTTTTCGGTTCGTTCAAATAACGTTCATGTTTATTAAGATCATTTGTATCATTGGTTTTTGTAATAGAACCATTATCTCCACCTTTCTCGAGAGAAGAGGTAGGGGTAAATAAATGACTAGTCATGTTTTTCGTCTGACTTGTTAAGACAAATTGTTGTTGTATCTTCTTCGACAACCTGTACGTGTCTAGCATTTATTATCTTATCATTTACTAATACTCTATAACCGTTTTTTGTATAACCTACTAATATTGCTATTGTTGTACCATACATTTTTCCTACCATACATTTTTTGATGTTTAACATTTGGCTTCGTGCCAAAGAATATTTCTGAGGGAGTTTTGTTTTCTACAGTATTGGCTATCGTACGATTTCTTAAATAAGCTACTGTTTATTAATTTCCGACCAATATCTCCTATTTATATTCGCTTCGCTTCTCTTTATTTCTTTCTCTTTTTTCTATGTCCATTACCCACCTATTGTATCTCTTGGCTACACCATTCAATTCATGTGTGTATGGAGGATATGAAAATAATTCTATTCCTTTATATTTAATAAAATTATAAATATCCTTATTCAGATATTCTTTGCCATTGTCGTACTGTATTTTCTTAACTATTTTACTGAATTTATTTTCTACTAAGTTAACAATTTCTATAAAACAGCTTGCAGTTTCCGACTTATGTTTTATTCAAAATATTCAAGTGCATTTACTATAATCATGCACGAAAGTTAAGAAATATTTTTCTCCGTCATAACCAATCGTATGGTGCGGTCCATTCAAATCTGTATGAATTGGTTCTAAAATTTCACTAGTTTTATAACAATCATTTTGGAATGGTACATTTGCCATTTTACTTTGTATACAGTCTGCACATTTCATATCTAAGCTTTCGATTTTATCTGTTAGTACCTCAACTAATTTTTCCTTGACTAGCTTTTGCAGTTAATTTTACGGAATTTCCATATTTTCGTTTTATTTAATTTGCTAGAAAGCTTTGGAGATAGTATAAATTCCCAATTTTATTTGCGACTGCACTTAATTTCCTATTTGTGTTGTACATTATACTTTTTGTCATTTTCTTGGGAGTTTATTTTCTCTTGTCTAATTTCTGACTTCACGTAGTCAACTGTAGGTTGTTCTTCGGGTAACATATCGAAATAATCACCAATATAACTATAGCTTGATGGCAATTCTCTAATTATGTAATTCATATTTTCCTCTTCGTTCATTTTTCAAAGTCAATACAAAATTGTTGGCACGAGGGAAGCGGTAATGATTCACGTCGGTAAAAGATATACGAAAGTTTTATTAAGTGTAGCGCCCTACTGACTCAAGGGCCAGTACAGTTCTGAGCGGCAAAGGCCGTTCCGCGTCGCGGTGTCGAGTCTAGCTCGCATGTTACCCCCACTCTTTCGCATCGCTATAACTCAGCTCAGTGGTCTTACGCTCGGCCACTGTAGGCAACACAGAAAACACGAAAATTCAAAAATAAACTTAATAAAAATTCTTCTGCTTCACTATAGTTTTGCAGTTTAACTTCTTCTATTTTATTCCTGCGTATCATTTGTAAAGCTGTCGTTTTTGTTAAGTACATACTATCGGATTTTTTTATCATTTCAATGGCCATTGTGCATTCACTAACATATTTTAATTTTTTATCTGAAATTGTACTAAGTATTATTGTTCTTCTATATACGCCTTCTTACAAATTTGAAAATTTGCTACGTGTTCTATTACAGCACTTAAAGGCGTATTCTTCGTGACGACCGTAATCTCTTCACATCACAATTATATTTCGATTTTTCACAGAAAGTATGTTTGTCAGTCTCACCTAGACGACTTTTACCTTATATTATTACTTATATTTTTCTTTGAACTTTTGTAAATTCGATTCTTTTTTACTGGAACACTTCCGTGTTTCCACGTCCGCATTTTACTAACCTCACTTTAGTACTGCTTATGTTATTGCACTCGAGAGTAACAATACCATATGAAAACATTTTCACAACCACACGAGAAAACAATCTCATTTGAAGACTATAGATATTTTCAAGAAGTACTCTCAGACGGATTCTATGTTATTAATAAATACTCCAGGAAGGTTTCTCTATTTTGACGAAATAATTTGGAATGGATCTCCGTTATCGAGGAATACTCTGGAGGGTTTCTCCACTTTCAAGATATTCTGTGGGAAGGGAATTTCCGTTTTCGAGAAATACACTTGGAAGGTTTCAACATCGAAGAGAAATACTGTCGAAGGGTGTTTCGGTGTTCATGAAATACTTTAGGAGGGTTTCTCGATTGTCGATAAATAGTCTCGAAGAGATTTTCGATTATCGAGAAAGCCAGAAATGCTCTTGGAGCGATTTTACATTCTGAAATAATACTCCCGAAGAATTTCTCCATCATCGAGAAATATTCTCGGAGGGATGTTTTGTTATCTACTGTCGAATGAAATGGTCGAAATGATTGCCTTTCACCACATGGCTACATTACTCTAAATTTCGCGCACTGCATTCCTTTGAACATCCATTTCTCTTAACTGTATGCATTTGTAAGGGCCGAATTTAACTTATTCGGGACGCTAGGGTTTGAACAAATAATTTATTTTATTTGGGAGGCTATTTTTGATCGAGATCTTATATTGAAATGGTAATTATTAATAAATAAGTTGAGATGGACTAAAAGTGCTATTGACCCTTATACTGGTCCCTTGAGTTCCTTGAGTCTTTCTTACCTTTGTCGTTCTACTCTAAGTCCGGTTATATGGAATTTGCTAATTTGAGCGGACGCTCTTACCAAGTCCGCGGACACGATTACTCAGAAATGCGGACGCGTACAGAAACGCGGACACAAGGGAAGGTGGATTCGTCTTTGTTGTGCGGACACGAATATGTCCGCGGTCGCTTCTGCTGACAATGAAGACGCTGGCTGAAAAATTCGGACACGCTGTGCGAAAATGCGGACACGCTTTGAAAGCGCGGACACACTGCTGTCTTGATGTGGCCTTGATAACTAGTCTAAGTACTTAATATGGTGGGGTTGTGTTAATATATGAAGGGCGTCTAAGTTAGTATTAATAAATTGTACGTTTAATATATTTTTTTACTCTTTGTTATTTATTTATTGTTGGCATCAGACAGAGATTTTCAGTTTCACGGAGGTCACGCATTCACACTTTACTAGTCTAAGTTCGTATTTTCATTATCGTTGTCATACGCTAGTTCTTACAAATGTGTTATAGTAAAACTTACGTTTAGCTAGTCGTGACAGAAATATAAACTTATCTAAGCTGCGGCTTCACCCACTCATGCCAGATATGCTTGGCGGTTCTTTTGTCGCAGTGTACTACAGTCGATATGTACCTTCAACCGGAGCAAATATACCAGCTTGCATGCAGAGTTCGGTAGATTTCTAGGCTTCCGATAGCGTACAAGTAGTACCTTGACACCCTCTTACGATCTCGTGTAGATCCTTCTGTAATAACTCCAAGTAGAGGGCTAGTCTTCAGCGGCAAGTCGTAATGACGAGGTTAGACGCACACCGGTACCTGGTATGGTCGTGAAAGGCGCTGAGCTGATCGAGTCGAGGGTTTATAAAGACTCGACCCCCGATCAAGGCAGTAACTAAATCATTGAATTGTGGGGATACTCGTAGCCAATTAACACTCGCCACCGAAAGAAGGATTACAAAAGTATAAACGCGACGACACATATGATGAGAATGCTGAGTTGATCTTAAACGTCCGAATCTCGGTCATACCGTTACTCAACCAGTACATGAGGCTGGTATATTACAAAATAATCACTGTCAGCGTAATCACACATACCCACATAAGTCACACGCTATACATGTCGAAATCGATAATTAATAAATCAATCGCGGGACTTTACACATTCATTACGGCGCGAATCGAGTCATTAGCTTACTCCCGATATTCGCCTCGTCACTAAAATTACCGGGAAACGTCGAGCACGAGAAAAGGCACTGGTATAACGATACACTAAGAAACACCATGTGACCTGATGCGGGTGAGTAAACTAGCTATAGACGTAGTTCTTCTCTCTTTGAGGGCAGCCGGAGCAGTGCAAACCGTCGTTCTAACCGCTCGGCCCTCCTTGACCCCTGCGGAGAGTGGAGAAGTTTAGAAATTAGATCTTGGAGGATCTCCCGTGAGACATTAATGTCAATGCATGCGTGATTCAAAACGCGCGAACAATATTGCATAGTGACTTCTCGCCACTGCTCACAGAATTACTGTTCAATATACATTAACAATGTAGGGTTATGCAAATAATAACAGTAACCTATTGCATTCGACTTAGCGCACAGCCGTCTGAAGTTGCGCGCTCGGCCGCTCCTATCTCCACGGCGCGTGGGGAGACAGAGCGAGGCGACACACACGAGCGCGCGGCATCCGCGGTCGAGAGGGAGAGCGGCAGCGTGGGGAGTCGAGATTAACTAGGTACTCGGCTGCCCGCGCGAGATAACGGCTCTTGCACTGCCCCCTCCTTCGGTAGACTCTTTATCCGGATAGCTTCATGAAGAGTCTGTGAATGATCTGTAACATATTAAGCAGAGTGGATGCAGAGGTGAAGATGCGTGAGGGATGGACGCGTGGGTAGGTTTATATTGAGAAAAAAAAGGGGATATAACAAGATAATTTAGACTAACGGGGGATCTATAGTGCTGTCCAGGTACTGGCTACATTCAGCACTATAGCATCGCTAACCTCAGGATCTTCCTGCACGATGGGTGCCACCTGTTCGGTTCTTGATCCGGACCCGATACTTAACGATGAAAGCCTGACGTCGCTCGGCTCGTTCCTCGGGGGTGGATGACTCGGTGTTTTGAGTCTCAACACCGGCCCAAGTGAGCGGTTGTTCGTCGGAGCGAGGCTGATTGTGGTTGACATCGGGGCGTTGGAATTTTGGTTGGTGATGGTCAGGAGGTGGTTGATGGTGGTAAAGCGCGGTGAGGTGGTCGTCGCGAGACTCTTCCAACTTGGCTATTTCGTGGAGGAGAGCGTCGATGCGTTTCTGATGCCACACGATCTGCCTAGTCAGCTTCCGCTTAATCTTCCGGTGTTGAATCTTCGGCCGCATGATATGGTCTCAAAACTGTGGAGTGGAAGATGCCCCGAACGGTGTTAGTGTTGGGATACATGACTTTATAGGTACACTGATTAAAGACAGCACATACCACGTATGGACCTTCATATAGAGAGAGTAATTTTCCACTGATGCCAGCTATGGCCTCGGATACGTTGCATGCACGAACCAACACCCGATCACCAGGACGATACACAACATATTTATGGGATTTGTTGACCTTCTCGGCGCGGCTACTATCCGAATGCTTAATCGCGTCGTAGGCAAGTTCGATCTTTTGTTGATATGGAAGATCTATTCGTGGAGGTAGACGTAACCAGCGTTCCCAGAAACGAGTGGGTTTTTGATTTAGGTGTAACTCAAGAGTTGTAAAACCGGTGGCGTAGTGATGTGCATTGATGCAAGATTAGATAAAGGGTAAATGGTGAGCCCAAGCTCGGTGCTTATCTGAGGTCCGTCCAGGCTTTTTGTTAAAAATGGGAAGATGCTCCCTGATGAGGCTCTCGAGCCTGTGGCGATCGGTAATATTGATAAACTGGATCGAATCGAGTTTATTCTTGATTTCCTTTTCGGAGGGCAAATCGTGGTCACTCATGGGTGGAGAGGTCAGACTGGGTGGGAGCCCATTCGATCGTCTCAACTCACAAAATAGACTCTTTATAAACTTGTCGATAATGTTCTGGTCACCGATCGCTTCAATAGAAGGGGTATATGAACACACTGTGTCGTGTTCATCGCCTGGACTACGTAGAGTGATCTGTTGATCGCGTAAATTGACGATCACTCCGTGGTACTGCATGAAGTCGATCCCTATGATGCATTGACGCACCAGCTTGGGGACTATTAAAAAATTGAATTCCGAGCGCATTGACTCGATGTGTACGGGTGCACGGAACTGCTTCTTGAGGCTGACGGATTTCTCTCCGGTGAAGCCCGTTGCCTTGATTCCCACTAGCGTAAGAGTGGGATACTGTTTCCATGCATGTACATTGCACTCGTACGTTTCTCCAGAAACGCACGTAATCATACTCCCTGTGTCGACGAGTGCAGGAAGTGAGATGTCATCGATCCAGATCGTTATTTCTGGACAAGTGATGTTCGTGGGATCACGGGTTTGGGTGATGTTCTGATCATCACCAGATAAAAAGTCGTGTATCGACTCCTCAAGGTGATATGGAGATGTTGTTTCTTGAGAGGCTTGAGTGTGTATATTAAAAACTGATGTTGCATCGCTGTTACTGGGTTGCAGTAGTGAGTCCGAGGCAAGCGATGTAACAATTACTCGTTTCCCGATTCATCGGTTGCTGGATCTTCCTCAGTAGTTTCCAACACTAATTCGCTGACTGGACGTGATTGATAGAACGGTTTATTGCTGGAATTATTAGAATTGCTGGTGGTGCGTTGGTCTCGACTGAGAGAAGCGGGAGGCCCAGTCTGGTTGAGATGCTGGTTGGATGGTCGTGGTGAACTGAAGCGGTTGTTGGTAGTGGAGTGCGGATTGTCCGGACGACCGGAGTCGCTCTGCCTCCCACGGTTGTCGGATTGGTGGAATTCTAGGCGTTTTGTGTATGTGTAGTTAGAGTTTAGCTGTCCAGCATTATGGATCGAGTCGAGCACTGAGATCAATTGATCGATCGAGTGGAGTCCTCGACTGGTGATGGTTACCTGTATCGTCTCGTCAAAGTGCCTAGCAAAACACTGAACTGCCTGTTCCTCAGTTGGGGGCATGGACAATGCTCGCACACAGAGTCGGAGAACATATTCGCTCCTACTAAGGTTCATACTCGCGCCATATGATCCATGTTCCAGTTCGCGTTTGATGCGTGTTTACACGGATTGGTTCCAGAAGCGGCCCAAAAAGCGGTTGCGAAAGTCGGAGAATGCTTCAATGTGATCTCGAATGTGTTCCCATCAGTCAGCAGCGGGGCCCTTGAGAGCTTGGTCTATCAAGTATCGAGCCGTGGTGTCATTGGCTCCTGATGTGTTTAGGTATGTCTCGAAGTTATGGAGAAAACGCACAGGTTGTTCATTGGTTGCCCCGGTGAAAGTAGGGAGTTCCATCTTGAAAGCCGGTGCGGGATGAATGACTAGGCTGCTGGGTGACGGTGGTGTGTGTCGACTATCGGTTTGAGAATTACGGGTAATACGTTGGTCTAGGGTTGTATGGTTCTCGAAAAGATCAATAATATGTTGCAGCTGCGTGTTAATGCGATTGACTAATGTCCGCGTCTCGTCACTTGCAACGGTCTGACCCTGCATCGAATCTGCACAGGTTCTGGAGAGATACCTGATATCGATAACATTCTGTTTGATGACCCTTCCTTGTTCGTTTAGTTGATCAGTGAGCTGGCTATTCCAAGCGATGATGCGGTCACTACCAGCCTCAATTGCTGTGAGTCTTTTTTCATGTCAACTCAGTTGATCCCTGAGAGCATCATCACGCATCCTCAATGTTTGCAGTGGCTGATTAGTAGAATTCTGAAAATCGCGTTGATGTTGTTCGAGCGCTAGCTCGCCCTCTTCTAAGCTATGAACACCTGAAAATTGTTCGTTACGACTACTACTTCGCTGGGTGACTAATTCGGCTTGAAGGTGATTTTGGGGAGCCGTGGTGCCAGTCTGGCTGTCCGACGGCACGGTGGTTTCCCTTAGGGAGGTATAATTTCCCGTCCCGGGGTATTGGCGCGTGACACGGAAAGGGTCACGAGGTAAGGCACCATTTCCCCGACCACGCTTGTTTGGGAAAGATATTTTACAAGTAACTACTGACAATTACCGAAACCACTAGGTATATGAGATAGGGGTCTTGCCTTGTTTGGTTAGGAGCCGGAAACCGTGTGCCCGAAGCGACTCCTCCCACGCTTGTACTCTCTTACAGTTTTCGCAGAGGTCGTGCGCAAAATCCTTTAGGAGATCACGTAAATCTTCCTTCAACTTTGCAAACTCCTTTAGAGTATCTGTGAGCATCTCTGTGTAATTGTTACACGTATTACTCAAATGTACTAATGCGGGAATCCTGTATCTCCTCACGGCGCGCTAATTTAAGGATCGTGGCCGCGTGTAGATTTAACTGTCTCTTGAGTGTGTCGTGTTCAGCTAACGAACGAACGGATGCTTTGATACGTTCCGAGACCGGAATTCGTACCATCTATGAGATTAAAGAACAATACACGGATTAGACGATGAAAGTACAGGGTTCTTGTAACGGGGAAATAATGTAAATATGAAACGGTTAGTTAAAAGGATAAACGTTATAGTTATTGATTATCGCATTTACGAGTAACCGGCCATATACATCATCCCTGAATCACTATTAGACCGTGGGTCCCACCAAGGGTACCATTGGGAGGTTCGTTTATTCTTTGGCGCAAGAAGAAGTTAAAATTTAATACATAGAACGGTGTCAGTGTCCAATGTCGACTCGCTGTATGTTGAGATTCGGATCCACACTCGCAACGGTGGATATGAATATGGTCAGCTGAAAATGGTAACCGTAATAATTGTACGCAAGTAATGTGTATAGAGAGTCTCATGTATTGCATCGCCAATAATTCATAATAAATGTTGATATTTAAATTTTAATAGAAATTCTTATTGTCGCCAAGGACCCACGTAATGGCAGGAATGGAAAGCGGCCAGGAAACCAATAAGTGCGATAATCAATTTTATTATTGATGGAACTTATCTCATTTATTCAAAACTTTGTATCAAAATCAGAAGAAACGTTGATTCATAATGTGGAAGTAATTACTTATAAGGTAGCAAAATCATATTAAATGCGCGAGACAAAGTCATCTATAGACGCCATGATGACTGAAATAATCCGGTTACAAACGATGCCATTTAGGTACGCGTGAGGCCTGAAGCCGGGTGAAAATGTGTTTCTAAATAATGATAAGAAGATTGGTTATTAAATACAAAAAATAGTAATATTAAATGACACTAAGATTCTCACAGGTTGATGGATGTACGGTTGTGCTGCAGAGGAGGAGATCGTCGTATGTTACGATAATCTCCCACCGGTTTGCGCACTTAGGCTGATTCCCGGTTGTTCCCTGTACATGCACGCCGTACATCAAGGAAGTGAATAATTATCACCTTTGTAAACCTGCTCCTGTGTTGAGATTTGATGTCACGAGAGAATGCGAGAGATTCTATCGCGATAATGGTTACGAGTACTAATAATACACGCGATCGCGGATTAAAATACTAGAAAGATGCCAGTATGGATGTCACTGGCAATGGTGCTGAAAGGCGACTAGCTACATATACGCTGGCTGCGCGGGGGCTCCATCTCCACCGAACGTAATAGCAAGACGTGCCGATGGCGCGAGGGAAGAGAGAGTGGGGCGACACACACAAGCGCGCGGCATCCGCGGTCGAGAGGGAGAGCGGCAGAGTGGGGAGTCGAGATCAACTGGGTACTCAGCTGCCCGTGCGAGCTAACGGCTCTTGCAAAATTTAATATATAGAGAAAAAGGATTTCTTATTGTAAGGCAATTAATTTCCTTAAATTTCAAATTTTAAACCGAAGTCTAAATTTTCTCTTGCTATAGATAGCAACATGCGTGGTAATGCGTGATTATGTGCGTGATAATCTTTGGAAATGCGTAACTGCATATGCGAGAATGCACTGTAATACGTAATTACTTACACCGATATCAGTGAAATGGCTTCCCTATCGTAAATAATAATGTTATTTTCAAACGTGAAATGACGTTGTAAATTAAGGGGACCCAACACGTTTAAATTCTGAAAAATAAAATTATAAGAAATTATTATTAAATTAAATAATATGTTAGAGAAACATTTCATACTTATATTATGTTCACTTATCTTCAATTTAGGCCCTAAAAATCCAATTTTGGACCTACCTATTCGAAGTGGCACTTCGAAGCCTTCGAAGACTTGTTTTTCACTGTCCGTAGGATTTTAGGTGACCATATGCTTCGATTGAGCTCAAATTTTGTGAGTATGCTGTATGTAAGTATAGTTTTCATATGAACAGAGGAATTTTGATTTGAAAGCTTCAAATTTGTTTAAAAAATAAAAAAGTGGCATAAAAAATATTAAAAATGAAAAAATTAACTTTTTTTTTATGAAAATTTTTCTAAGCATTCAAATCAAAATCCATCTGTTCATACGAAAACTACACTTACATAGAACATACTCACAAAATTTGAACTCAATCGAAGCATATGGTCACCTGGAATCCTACGGACAGTGAAAAACAAGTCTTCGAAGGCTTCGAAGTGCCACTTCGAATAGGTAGGTCTAAAATTGGATTTTAAGGGCTTAAATTGAAGGTAAGTGAACATACTATAAGTATGAAATGTTTCTCTAACATATTATTTAATTTAATTATAATTTCTTATAATTTTATTTTTCAGTATTTAAACGTATTGGGTCCCCTTAACGCTATTTAGCGTGATAAAGTAACGTTATTGGCGACGTTATAAATTGAAACATCTAATAACTTTACTGTCTAACGCTATTTTAGGTAAAATATTATTTTCAGTATTTCAGGGAAAATGGCATCATTTTCTGAATAAGAATGGGTTGCGCGAAATAACCTCATTTTTATATTATACCAAGTGAAAATAATGACTTTGTTGAATAACGTCAATCTGTAACGTCATTTTTTAATTATTTAAACTTTAGTAATTATTTGTGTTATAATATTGTTACTGTAATATTAGCGTTTATCTCTATACGTAGTAATGCAAAAATTAAAGTAAAAAAAAAAGAAAACAAAGATCACCAGAACGAGAACCGAAGTAGAAACATTCAGTTCGTAGTTTAACATTCTATCACTGAGTTATGAACAATTCTTGAACTTGATATTGTTACATATGTAACGTATGAATGTTTGGACGGGGATAGGAAAGTGAAAGAAAAAAGTAGACGACGGGACTCGAACTCGCGGACCCGAGAGTCAGAGGTCTGTGCTCTAACCACGGAGCTAATGTCTTCGATGCCATTTCATGCATCGAAGCGCGACTCCTCTTATCCTTAACTCGTCATGTTGCACCTATGCAGGCGTCTCACGTCCATGACACCACCCTGTTTTAAGGCAAAGCCGTCCTCGGTTTCCGATCTTTTTCTTACCGATTTAGAACTTGTCTTACGGCGCCTCTTACGTGTATCATGGACACAGGCCTTGCAAGTCTTCGTCTTGCACATGTTTCGTGGCTCAGAGGTCCGGTATTTTTTCCTTTTATCTGTGGGCATCGAAGGATTCGGAGCTTTGAACGGAGTCACGGCGTGGGTAATATAGGAAATTTTTATATTGTGGGTTCAATGCTCAGGAGATCTTTAACCAGGTTCTGAACCAGCGATCTCCCGCACCAGGGGTATCAGAATATTACGTATGTAACTTATGATTGTTTGGACGGGGATAGGAAAGTGAAAGAAAAATTTAGACGACGGGACTCGAACTCGCGGATTCGAGAGCCATAGGCCTGTGCTCTAACCACGAAGCTAACGTCTACGATGCTGTTTTGTGCATTGTCGCATTACTCCTCTTATCACTTAGCCCCCGTCATGTAGCACCTATGCAGGCGCTTCACGTCCGTGACAATATTTAATTTTATAATCTGGTATTTTATATAGCTAAGTTTTAGAACTCATACAGGAATTTTAAAGAATCTTTCCGATGATTGACAGATACGTCTTTTTCTTTTTACTTTAATTTTTGCTTTCTTTTTGCTTTAATTACTACCTATAGGGACGAATACTAATATTATAATAACAATATTTCAATAAATATAATTATTAATATTTAAATAAATAAAAAAATGACGTTTCAATATGACGTTATTCAATAACGTCATTATTTTCAATAGAGTTGATATGCAAATGACGTTCTGTCGCGCACTCTATTCCTTTTCAGAAAAAGACGTTATTTTCCCTAAAATATTAAAAATAACGTAATTTTACCTGAAATGACGTTATACACTGACGTTATCAGATGTTCCAATTTATGACATCGACAATAATGTAATTTCATGATGTTAAATAACGTTAGTTCATAAGGTCCTTAAACATTTGAAAATAGCATTATTAATTGCGATAAGTTTGACCTAGAATCATGGTTAGTATGTCTGGCTCTTAATTGCATCTAACAAGTGAAGGATGATTTTTGAAAGAATTTCTGAGTTATTCCCCTTCCAAAAAATTTCAGGATTGATATATCTTCCAAATGATTTCTAAACTCAATTATAATAGATGCTTTTATCGCTCGAATGTTGCAGATGGAATAATGAGAAAACTATGCTTCTGTTCGAACCAATTTAATTTATTCTTCGCCAACGTTTCGAGCTATTACAGCTCTTCATCAGGGCTATAAAGCCAGTTAATACAAAAATAAATTTTACAATAAATAAGCAGTAAAATTAAAATTAAAATTAAAATTAAACAATCCCATAATCAAAATTTTCCTTAAATAATGTTACTTATAAAGTCACATCTAATACAAATGCCGGAAAGTAAGACAAATAGTTATAATACAAAAAATTTATATAAAAATCTAATAACAAAAAGATTAAATAAATAACAATAATAATAAAACGCCGCTTTTTACAACGACCGACCACACTGTACAGTGTCGGTGTTGCCAGATGGTGATGCGACATCAGCGGAGATCAACGATCATCTGACTACTGCAATTTCGAGAGCACGCCCATCCATACAACAAAAATCTCTCATACACTCTCGCAAAATATCTTCTTTTACATACAAATAAAATTTTTCCGGTCATACGGCCGAAGTATCAACGCACAAATTGAACGTACACGGCAAGTATACAGTTCGAAGAAGTGTCACTAACCTCTCACTATGTGGCAAGGCTGGCAACCCGTGCAGCAAGTTCAAATGCATCTTGTATCACTGTATTGGACACAATACAGTATGGCCGGAGCGTCGCCTAGCAACTCGGACTCCCAGTCCTTGCCACTTGGTGACAGATTAGTGCCACTTCTTCGAATTGTATGCTTTCCGTGTACGTTCGATCTGTGCATTGAGACTTCGGCCGTATAACGGGAAAAATTTTATTTGTATTGTAACGCGTTTTATGGTGTTGGGGAAGTCGCATTACTTTCGGCCTCGTCCCCGCGGAATCTGCCGTGGATTCCCGGTAGGCGCCAGATGCAGCCCGCGTGCGTTGGAGTCTCGCGACTCTTTTGTGCAAGACTCGTCGAGGACGAGGCGGAATAACTTAGTCGTCTGTTGTTTCGGCTAGCTCAGCCCCTGTACAGGTGGGAGAGAGGACGGTTCAGATAGTGGGTTCGTGAAGAAAACAAAGAAGTCAATGAACTACCGATGACTATAATTTATTTCCACCGTTTTTACTTACAATATCACACTACTGAAATTTTACAAATAAGATAGCTGAACACTTGTAGTTAAACAGCCGCATATTTTACTCAGATAGCTCGATTTTCGTACGTCATAACTCTAACAAAGAAACAAAGATAGCCAAGGCAGCTTGACTCTCGCGCGTCTCGAGGTTCACACGAATTCAATCTTGCACTCTAAGTCCGTTTGACTTTTGCTCTCTCACTTTAGCTCACTTGGCTTCCGTTCACGCTTCACAATTATAGACGCGTGCGACCACCCTGTCATCACGCGTCCGTCTAAACTACGTTGGGACTCAGCGACACCCGCGGTCCAACGGCTTACGGCGACCTTCGCTCTCTGAATAAAATTAACGTCGGACGAGTCCGCTCAACTATCCGCCCTCTCTGCTTTCTTGCACTCACGCATTCACTGATTCTACCTTTTGCACTACCGAGATAGCTAACATTCGCGTACACAAATAAAATCCTTAAACCTTCTTAATTAAGGGAAGACAGCAGAGGTAGCCGCGTTCGCGGATGTTGACGCGATTCGCGAGACGAAGAATCCGATCTACGCGTGGAACTGCGCTCAGCCCGTGAGGGAAACAAAGATAAAAAACGGAAGCTAACCATTGATCTTTTCCTCAAAAACCTTGGAATGAACCTCACAGTCCTCTTAGACAGTAGATAACTACTATTTATCACACATAAAGAAAGCACTAGAATTCCCTCGGGAGTTGGCGCTGGAAAGTCCAAGCTGGAACGGCCGGGGTAGGAGAGTGCCGACTCACGCTCGCTTCGCTCGACTCGGACTCTCGCGCTCGCCTATTGGCCGATTCGCTTGGGCCGACGGCCCGCGCTCTCACGCCGCTGTAGGCTCGTGCGCCTCACGCTTCGTCGATCGCCACGCATGCGCGCTCGACACCGTAACTATTCTAACTGTTAGAGCAGACAGCTGCGAGATTCAAACGCTCGATTAAAGACAGCTATCCAGACAACACGTAGACAATTAATCATTATCGAGATAACAAATAAATTGCGAAGTACGATGACACTCTCAGAGCTCCCATCTGTCTCGGCCGTTAATTCTTGAAGCTCCTGTTTCATCGGGCGTGTTACACTGCTTTTCACTTCAACCATCCGATACCGGTGAGCAACCATTGCGCTGGTCCTGCTGCATTAGACGCTCACGTAGGAAGACCCAGCCGCATTCGTTCTCTGCGTCCGACGACTTATGATTTCGAGTGGAATTGAATGCCCTGAAGTGAAGCTGCACAGTTGTGGTCACGCCGACTTTGACTTTCTTCCTCACCAATTCCTCCTCCCTCGCGAATTGGATTGGCAGAAATAATAAGCAAGCGCCATTACCCATTCATACAAATTCCATTCACTCGACCTCGAGACGCTCTTCCCCGGCAGCTCCTGGCGCTTGTACCGTTGTGAAATTTCACCACATTACAGTATGTAAAAAAAGATAGTTTGCGAAAGTGTATGAAAGTTTCTTGCTGTATGGATTGGCGTGCTCATGAAATCGTTGTCAGTTGATCGTTGATCTCCGCCGGTGTCGCATCACCATCTGGCGAAACAGGCACTGTGTAGTGTGGTTGGTCGTTGTAAAAAGTAAGGCTGCGTTTTATTATTATTGTTATTTATTTAATCTTTTTGTTATTAGATTTTTATGTAATTTTTTTGTATTATAGCGGGTTGTCTTACTTTTCGGCATTTGCATTAGATGTGACTTTATAAGTAACATTATTTAAGGTAAATTTAGATTATGTGATTGTTTAATTTTAATTTTACTGCTTATTTATTGTAAAATTTATTTTAGTATTAACTGGCTTTGTAGCCCTGATGAGGAGCTGCAACAGCTCGAAACGTCGGCGAAGAATAAATTAAATTGGCTCCAAGAGATTTCTAAACTCGTGCATTAATCAAATAATTTCTGAATTATCACGTTCTTTAAAAAATTTCAGAATTGACACAAACGATATCGACCGTTTATTCTATGGACCGTCAATATTACAAATTACAGTTTGATGTTTACGTTTAATAAACATGCTTTATTCAGCATGAACTAAATATATAGTTATACAGAACATTAAAAGGTACTTACAAATGAAATGTTTCATTAAATTTTGGTGACAAAGTATTGCTCTTCGATTTTGTGGCATGTTTTCTTTTTTTGTCTGCCAAATGTGGTCCAATCAGATTGACTTCTACAAAAGGTTTAAACATGCCACTTGCTAATATCCATTTTAAATTGTTTGCAGATATTACTGAAATAATAAGGATTATTTAATCAATTATTTACTTTATAAAATAATACATGATGCAACTAGGGACTAAATTCGCTGTTTATTTTTAAGGGTAAGATTTGTCCTGAGGTTCTGAGTGATGTGATGGCAGTAATAGCCTGAAGGAATAAGCAACGGGCGCGGGACCGCCCCAAAGATGAGTTTGAAAAGTTCGATAGTGCCCGCGACTATATTTACATCAATATTGGTCTACTGCATTTTCGATAAAACCAAAAATTATTAATAACATCGACAAAAAAAAAAGAAAATTAGTTGGTCTTTCAGATCAGACCCATGCATTTTTTTTACTCGTGTATTTCAACTTGGCTCGTACATCCTCAAAATTTCGAGTAAGTAGGGAAAACTCTCTGAAAACAGAGAAAAATCATAGTTAATCTAATCCGAAGATAAAAAAAATTTTAGCCCAACTTTAAATAGTTTATTATACAACTAAGGGCCACAGTTATATTTTGCAATCAAGGATGATGACGGAGCACGAGGGGTACTCGATGGACCCAAGTGCTTCAATCATCATCTGAATCTGAAAAAGACATTCGCTCCTTGTTGCATATCGTACTTCTTATAATTAATTTATCAAAAAGGCTCTTTCTCAAACAATTACTATACATATGGGTAGCTCTCTGTGAAATCGGCAAAAAATCGATATAGCTATAACTCCAAAAATATATTCTATAAGCTGTCACGATATTCTATGAATTATTTCAGATTTTTTTGACCCATCGCTTCGAGCTACAGAGGGTCAAACTTGTCATTTAAAGGATTTTTTCCATTGTTCGCCTACTTTTATTCCTTCGTAGCTCCTCAGGGAATCATTCACTGTAGACATATATAAGTACTTTTAAAGAAAGTTGTGTGTGTGTGTGTGGGTGTGTGTGTGTGTGTGTGTGTGTGTGTGTGTGTATTGTAACGTGGAATTTAGCTCGCCCGCACGAGAATTCCCGTGAGTTTACAAACTAATTTTTAATATGCCGGCTGCCTCCTCCTCTCCGGTAGTTGATCCTGAAAACGGAATATCGCGCGGGAAATTGGTAGCAATAGGGTTAATAAATGAATCACACTATAATTAAATTGTACACCAAACGGAAATATATATTCTGAAATCTAATTACACGGTTTTGATACCACAAAAATATGCAAAGAATTTATATAAGATCATGGGCCAACGGCCAAATTACTATCTCCCAGCGTGACCGGTTTAGATGCTAGAATAGAAAAGGGGCCGCAAAAATCCTCTACGGGGAAGCTAATAATCAAAGGGAATCCGTAGCCGCGCTCCTTCTGAAAATACAAATTCTTCCATCCTCCCTCCTGTAAAAGGGAAAAGTCCGGTTTCCACGACTATCGAAAACCTTTCTCCTATCTCTCCCACATGGGGATACAAATACCAAAAACTATAATAATTTATATAAATTCCTCACCACAATGATTCCACCACAAAGAAAGACAAAAACCAAGGATAACTCCGCAAAGCCTCCAGAGATAAAAATCCAATTCCAGATTTCAATAAGGGAGAAAAACTCAAAAGTTTAATGGCGTCGGGCTGCACACAAATTCAGGATAATATTCTAAGTAATCAAGAGAACTGAAGGCTCAGAAATCCGGGAACAGAGTGACTGAGGACGACGCTCCGCTCGAGGAAGGAGCCGTGATTTTTCCCACCTCGCCTCCTTCTTCACGGAAGCGTCGTCCTGGCTGGCAAATTTCCATTGGTCCTGAAAACCTCCAAAATCCCCAATCGGCCTATTTAAATACTACTACTAATTCATTACCCCTCTATGAATTTCCTAGCGCCCTCTTTTTCTATTTCTAGTTTTCCAATTGGCTGATAAATCAATTATCGCCCTCTATATCTTCCATCAATATGGAAATCCGCGCCCCCTTTATTGATCTCGATCAATCAATCAATATTGATGGCCGTCAGGTAGCTCCCCCTATAGATAACCTCAATCACCTAAGCCAATTCATACCTCTATATACTTCCGTGACTTGCGAGAGTCAACGTATAGTTAATTGTACCGAGACACGCCTCAGTCACGCGTTCACAAATTTCCCGGGTGCTCCAAAATGCCATCAAATTACTCCCCGCTATCTCTCTCTCCCACTCATACGCGCGCTCTCTCTCTCACTCTCGCATGCATACGCTCGATCAAAGGATCGTTCCCTCTCTCTCTCTCGCGCGTCAACTCTCTCTCTCTCTCTCTCTCTCTCTCTCACTCTCCCTCACACACACTCTAATGCATGTGACCGCGTGCGCTCGCCACTACCTCGCTTCCTGCCATGCCCCCTCCCGAGCTCCGGCGCGCTGCGCAGGTGTGACTCGAGACATCACATCCTGCGCTCCGCACGCGGTCGGTCAGAGGCAACTCCTGCGAGCGCCACCGAGCGCTGGCTCCGCTCTAAGAGCTGTCAACTCGCCGAGAGTGAGTCAGCTGGCCATGCAATAATGTTCACGACGCAGCAATAATTATTGCGAGTGCTCCCGAATTTTTTAGATTTTTTCCATCACTTTTATTTAAGTTACAGAGGCTCAAAATTGTTATTGTAAGCATCTTTTGCATTTTTTGCCTATTTTCGTTAATTTGTAGCTGCTCAGGGAAACATTTTTAACGATAAACACATACAACATTTTTTTTAGTAAATTTGCTCTAGTTTAAGAGAAAAATATTGCCAAAGTCATATATATATGTTTGCTTCTACGTATAAACGTTTTAAGCCTTAAAATCAAGTTTTCAGCTTGATCGGTCATCAACATCGAAGCCAAAAAAATTTAAAAAGATAGCTTAATTCATTATAAAAGAACCTGTGAAAGTCCCAGAATGTTAGAGGCCTTCGTTTCTCTGTGAGAAATAAATATAACAGCTCATCTATTAAAAAACACAAGTTTATTAAAAATGACTTGTTTAGCGCATCAAAAAATTTAGGTAAAACAGTGAAATATTAGTATACTCCATCGAATTTTTGTTGCACTACATAATAAAAATGTTATAGAATATCCCCATACAATCAGTTTTAACATTTATAATAATTAAAAAAAAACTAAACAAGATTTTATACTTTGAAAAGCGCACCCGGGTGCCATATACCCAATATACAATAGTTTCAAGGATATTTGACTTGTATAAAAGTCAATAAACCATTAAATATAATCAATACATGCATGCTTATTATTCATTTTTATTTAGTTTTATTTAAAAACAAATTTTAAAAAGCATTTTTTAAGAGAGAGCAAATTAAGCTCTAGCAGAAGGGACTACCTCTCCATCTCTCTCTAATAAATGCATAAACGTACCAAAATTAGACTTTAGAACAAATTAAAAAAATTTTTAGGAAAGATTGACGGTAAAAAAAGTAGATGAGAACATTCTATGGGATCTAGCGAACAAAATTGAGTCAGTCAGAAAAACCACAAAACATTCAGCAGATATGAAAATAGTGTTGTAAAAGAAAAATATAGCAACGGAAAAAAACTTGTGTCTTCCGATAAGGAAATCTTTTTTATGAAAACGCCTAGAGAAATGAGACTTAATGTATGAGTTAAAGAATTTAACTACCAATACACTCATATAAATATATTATATATTAATTAGTTTATATTAAAAGTTTACAACGTTACAAGTGAAAAAATGTAGCTCGCTGTCCAAGGCGAGCCACGCGGGAGACGCGCATGCGCAAAGAGTCGAGAGCAGCTGGAATCGCAGCGAGCTACATTTTTTCACTTGTAACGTTATAAACTTTTAATATAAACAAAACAATGTATAATATATTTATATGTGTGTATTGGTCGTTAAATTCTTTAACTCAGACATCAAGTCTCACTTCTCTAGACGTTTTCATCGTTTTTCTGACCTACTCTGTTTTGTTCGCTAGATCCCATAGAATATTCTAATCTACTTTTTTACCGTCAATCTTTCCTAAAAATTTTTTAATTTGTTCTAAAGTCTAATTTTGGTACATTTATGCATTTATTAGAGAGAGATGGAAAGATTATAGTCCCTTCTGCTAGAGCTTAATGTGTTCTCTCTTAAAAAATGCTTTTTAAAATTTGTTTTTAAATAAAACTAAATAAAAATGAATAATGAGAATGGATGTATTGATTATAATTCATGGTTTATTGTAGTCAGATATCCTTGAAACTATTATATATTGAGTATATGGCACCTGGGTGCGCTTTTCAAAGTATAAAATATTGTTTATTTTATTTTCATTATTATAAATGTTAAAACTAATTGTATGGGGATATTCTATAGCATTTTTATAATATAGTGCCAAAAAATTTCGATGGATTACGCTAATATTTCACTGTTCCACCTAAATATTTTGATGCGCTAAACAAGTTATTTTTAATAAACTTGTATTTTTTAATAAATGAGCTGTTATATTTATTTCTCACAGAGAAACCAAGGCCTCTGACATTCTGGGACTTTCATAGGTTCTTTTATCATGAGTTAAACTATCTTTTCAAAATTTTTTGACTTCGATATGGATGATCGATCAAGTTGATTTTAAGGCTTAAAACGTTTATACGTAGAAGCAAAAATATACATATGACTTTGGCAATATTTTTCCCTTAAACTAGAGCAAATTTACTAAAAAAAAACCTACCAGCATGAAAATTTCCAGTATAATTTATTTATATCACGGCTGAGTCCACTCCCAGGTTGCAGAATTCCTGAAAAAGGGCAAAAAGCGTGACTGTGGTAGCAATCAGGTTGACGAACAGTAAAATGCAGATAATTAATATAAAACAGTTCCAGAATATATTATAGTAAACCTCCAGAATACAAATAGCGGTACACAAACAAAGTTTTATGATTTTAAATAACTCATGAGCCAGCGGCCAACATAACTAACTCCTTGAATATCCTTCGATTACCTATAAAGGGCCACGAAAAATCCTCTACGGTGATTCTAATAATTGATTAAATAAAGAAAACAACAAAAAGGGAGACTGCTGCTGAAAACCGCGAAAACTTCCTCTATAAAACGACACTGAACGCAAGCTTATAAAACTCCTCTATCAACCGCGTTATATGTCTATATCTTTTATTATTAAATAAAACTTACTAAATTATAATTTTAATCATCACCAAATTTCTCTATAAATCCTCAGTGATCCGCCAAAATCCAACACCTCTGGAATAATTCCTGATGAACAACGGTGGCGTCAACCGAAACAAAACTAATAAAAGAAACCCCCAACGGAAAACAAGATGGCCACGAGGAAAATCTGAGACTTGCGGGGACACAATTTTAAAGCTGCTACTGCCAAGAGTGTCAGGAACAGAATGGCCGAGGCCGACAATTTGTCCTTTATCTGAAAGAAATCCTCTATTGGTCTGTTAATAGACCACTACTACTTAATTCGTCTATCAATGATTTTCCTGAGCGCCCTCTTTTCCAAACGCAAATTTATCATTGGCTAATAAATTAATTGCTGCTCTCTATATCCTTTAATTGATGAGTTAATCTGCGCCCCCTTTATCAATACCGATCAATCGATTAATTTCCAGTCCATTTGATGGCTCTCTCTCTCTATGGATAACCAAGATCCGGCGCGGAATTCGAATTTGCATAGTCCTCTATACAGCAGATCATGTAGACGAACCCTCAAGGCTCAAACTAGAACTTCGTAGCCAATAACCGCCATGCCTTTGTAAAAAAACCTCTATATTAGTACTGTACAGTTCGCATGTACAGTACTCTCGCTTGACCAAGCGCTCGTTCCCTCTCCCTGACTCCCACGTGCTCTATACTCATTCTCACGGCACCACTCGTTTCGCCCCTTCTCTCACTCACTTATACGTTCTTTCGCTCTTTCTAACACGTAGTTACGTGCACGTAATCGCTTCCTGACACACTCTCTCCCAAACGCCGGTAGGTCGTGCAGGTGTGACTCCTACGCTCCGCACGCGGTCGAGCAGGTAGCTCCTGTGAGCGCCACAGAGCGTTGTCTCCGCTCCGTATATTTATTGCTGCGTCGCAATACCCCCCGCAAAACCTTGGATATACCTGAATCTCCAAGTTTTCCTCCATAACCTTCATAACTTCTATAACCTCTGTAAAAAACTGAAAAGAAAATTCACTAGAACGAACTGGAACACTCCACGAAACCTGAAACAAGATAAATTCCTCTATTTCCACCACAAAATCCACATGACAGATAGATAGGCCCACAACATTAGGGGTGGTAGTTGAGGTAGTAGTGACTCCTTCCTAGGTCGGTCTTCGGCTTGCCGTAATCTTGCGGCTTCCTCGTATAACGCGGGTGGCTCGTACCGCTCTTCTTCCTCAATCCCCTCACTCTACAGGGGTAAGATGGAGCAGTGGTCGGACTCGAACGAGTTTGACCAGCTCTTTCCGCCATGTAAGCCCGGTGCGTTTCCTCACACCGCGCATAGTCTACCATGCCAGTGTCTAGCCTTCCACAGTTGAAACAGAACCTCCTTATTTGACGAGTGCATCGTTTCCAATGGTGCCCCCGGCCTCTACAATTAAAGCACGATCCGTAACGGAGGATCAATCTCCCGATCAGTAACAACTTACATAATCAATTTACAGCAATTTACACAAACAATCGGTACAACAGCCTTTAAATTGCCGAACAATGCTCCTGTAAAAATAGGACGATCCCCTCGGCCAGATGCTCCAGCTTCCACTGAATCATCCTACCGGCTGCGCCTCCTTTCATGAGGAGTCCACGATAACACCTCTGTAGAGTTCACCGAGGTAGCCTCTATTTCCTCCACATGTTCCTCTACACGGTGTGACTGATCAACTGAAATGAGTTAAACTATCTTTTCAAAATTTTTTGACTTCGATATTGATGATCGATCAAGTTGATTTTAAGGCTTAAAACGTTTATACGTAGAAGCAAAAATATATATATGACTTTGGCAATATTTTTCCCTTAAACTAGAGCAAATTTACTAAAAAAAAAAAAAAAAATGTTGTATGACATAGGAAAGTAGCATTGCAAATATGTCACCTTAAGGGGTTATGGCAGTGTTAAAATTTTGAAAATACCCATTTTTTTATTCACTTTTTTCATAGTTAATAGTCTGTAGAATATGATCCTGAAAGCCGTTTTTGGCTAAAAAAATTTTCCTCGAAGATATTAACAAAAAACTAACAAATCTGTTTCAAGTAAATTTTTGAAAAATCGTGATTTTTAAATATTTTAATTCGGCCAAACTTATGGAAAGGATTGTTCTAACCCACTTTTTACAGAGTAATTTCATGAGAAATCTTACTGAAAATATGACTTAAAAACCGTTTTACAAACCGTTTTTTTCTCAAGAGTTATTAATTTAATTATTTCCGTAAAATAAATAAAATCTGTAAAATTAATTTTTCTATGTGTGATTTTATGTTACTAAACTCAATGTGTTAAAGTAAAGGCATTCAACAAATTTGAATTTGCCACTCGAATAGGTTGTGTCTCACAGCGTCTGGTCGAGAATGAAGATTTCTGTTTGATCGGTATAGTAGAATTTTCTGTAAAGCAGCAGAAAGCAGCCAAACAGCTGTTTTTCATCCAAGACACTAGATCAGTGCAGTTAGTTTGCTAGCTGCTGTAGCAATACTTATAACCTTAGTGGTGTTGCAAAAGTGCAAGAGCTTCTGCAGAGTACAAACATTATTCAGATAAGTATTGGAAACTAATTTGTAATAACAGTGTTCATAATGAGCTTTTTCTTTGTGTAGAATAAAAATTGATGCGTCTCTTCGAGCCAAGTTGTTTATTTTAAAAAATGCCAAACGTTTCGGGATATTTTTATCCCCTCTTCAGTGGCTGTATAAACGTTGCTATTATTTTAGGCATGATTCGTGACGCAATGCCCAAATTTGTTTAATAATGACTCTATCGCTCGATGATGGAATAGTGTAGAATAAAAATTGATGCGTCTCTTCGAGCCAAGTTGTTTATTTTAAAAAATGCCAAACGTTTCGGGATATTTTTATCCCCTCTTCAGTGGCTGTATAAACGTTGCTATTATTTTAGGCATGATTCGTGACGCAATGCCCAAATTTGTTTAATAATGACTCTATCGCTCGATGATGGAATAGTGTAGAATAAAAATTGATGCGTCTCTTCGAGCCAACTTGTTTATTTTACAAAATATCCCACAGCAAAATATCCCACAGCAATTTAAAAATATTGTCACTTTCTAACTTCTCGTCAACCTAATGGCTTCGATATAGCAAATGATTTTTTCGTACAAAGTCATCCTACTGAGAAATTACAATAAAACCGCAACATCAGCGAATTTTTTCACATAAATTGTTAATAACTTCTATTCCTGATAAAATTTCTTGGCAGCAAACTTTTTGATCATTGCACATATCCTTTAGAAGACATCTAAGTGGTCAGATCCGAGTTACCAGAAAATTTGCATAAACAGGTACTTTTCGATTTCTGCCGACTTCACATATATCAATATCTCACATTCGTATTCACAAATAATAGGTAATCGCTATAGATTATTATATTTCATAGTTAACCAGGCTTTATTTAAAATAAGATAACATATCTATAAAATTAATTGTCGTTGAATTATGTAGAAATTGATTTACTCATGTCTCAATATTATAAATGTAACGAGTAGTACAGTACGTTATTAACTGTAAATACATTAGATTTTATAGCATACGTATTATTCCGTGCGAACAATGCATTTATTCTATTTATGTTATGAATTTGTTTATTTATTTTATTCTAAACGTTATGGAATTATATAATTACCTGTGGAATATAAAAGATTTTTAATCATAAACAAACGCACTTAATAATCATTAAACATTTCTAATAATCCATAACTTGGATACAAAGGAGGTAGAAACTAAATATTGAATTTTGTTAATTATAGCTAATTTTTAAAAACTCCTTAAACTTTAAAAACTCGCACTATTAATCTAGCTTTGTAAGTATTAGAATTTTTTCTTTTGAATATCCATTTGACATCAATAACTTTTTTATTTAATGGTTCGTCAACTAATTTTCAAGTTTTATTTTTCATAAGGCTTTCAATTTCAGAGTTCATTGCTTTTTTCCATTTTTTTGATTCATTCGAATTATTAACGACTACTTGACTATATTTGGTACATTTGCATCAATTTTATTTACATAGACAAAGTGTTATAGGATCCCCATGTCTATTTACAAGACCTTTCTTTCTATTTGACCTTTTCGGTTCAAATAACGGTCATTTTTGAATTGTAAAAATTGCTTCTATCGCTCAAATGTTTCTTAAGGTGTAAGGAGAATAACTATGCATCTCTTCGAGCAAACGTATTTTATTTTCCGCCAATGTTTCGAGCTATCTAGAGCTCCTCATTAGAGCTAAAACGCCAAAATCAAGTTAAAATTTATAAAAATTTACAATAATTATATAATACAAAAATTTAAGGGGTTATGCCTGAGTTAGAATCTTGAAAAAATCGATTTTTTTTATTAACTTTTTTTATAGGATATTGTCCGTAGAATACGATGCTGAAGTCCCTTTTGCCCAAAAAAATTTGGCACAAAGCTACGGACTAAAAACGGAAGGCATGCCAATAGCTTTTTTTTTTAAAAAATTGTAATTTCCGCGTTTTTATTTTTTAGTGCTATATAAATGAACATGATTTTTTCGCACTTTTAACGCTTTTAATACATGATATATATATATATATATAAATAATATTTTTATGTAGAATACAATAAAAATATTTATTTTGCAATAAAAAAACGTTAAAAAGATATTGATAATTAAAAATTAAAAAATTAAAAAATTCTTGTATTTATTCTTTTTTGTTTATATATATTGAACATTTATAAAAATAAAAATGTTTTTATATATCGTGCTTCGTAAAACATCAAAAAAACACAAGTATTCACTAACAAATAAAGTTATGAATATCGCGAATTTTGAATTTCGCGCTTACCGACCTGGCGGTATGATGCTTGTTCGAAAAGGCTATTCGTCCAGATATCTGTTTTACCATACAGTTCTGAATTCAGCAGCAATAACACTTGCTTTGAATGTATACTTTTTTCTGCATTGCTCAATATTATTAAATAATTCATTTTATAATATGGATAGCATTTGTAGTAAAAAAGTACAGGTAAAAGTGTAAAGTGGTGTTCAAAATGAATCCAGACAAGAGGAATAGAGTACCAGGATCATCAGATAGAAAAAGAAGATTTGGAAGAAGAAAGAAAAGAGCACATTTTTTTCAACACAAACAACAAAAGGAAGTTTCAGGATCAGGATCAACATCAAAATTTTTACAACAACCAGGACCAGCCACAGCAACCACTTCAGGACCTACGCCTGATACGCTTTCACCTTCAACATCCAGGGCACGGAGTCCAAGACTTGCTGTGCAAGCTCTACCAGGTACTTCAGCATCATTTACACAGCCAGAAATTCCTGTGTCTAGGTCTAGGCAAAAATTAAAATCTAAATATTTAGAACCTAGTGCTGTTCAAAATAGAATTTTCAACATTTCTTTGCTTCTGCCAGGATTACAGCAATTTCTGGCTTGTAAAGCTTGTGGTGGATGCGTTAAATTTGATGAACTTGATGTACCAGGTCTGGGTAGCAAACTATCCATCACCTGTACTTCATGTAACACAGTTGCTTTCATCGACTCCTGCAGAAAAATAGGGAAACAGAGTAATGCTTACGAAGTGAACAGACGAGCAATTCTAGCCATGAGAAGTCTTGGTCATGGACACGCTGGTTTGAGCACTTTATGCAGAGTAATGGATTTTTCTACTCCAATCTCCCATACTAATTTTGTCAAAATTAATCAGGACTTGAATGAAGCAAGCAAAAGTATAGCTCAGAAGTCGATGAAAGCAGCTATGCAGGAAGATTGCAGTGGTATAAACCAAGAAGATGACCACGAAATAGTATCAGGCGATGGCAGTTGGAGGAAACGAGGCCATTCTTCCTTACAAAGCGTTTTAACATTGATACGCCATGCCAATAGAAAGGTGATCGATGTTGCTCCAAAGCAATCGTTTTGCCTGGCTTGTGAAAAGCACCCAGAGCAGGATACAACACAGTATAAGGAATGGTATGAAGCCCACCAAGGAAAATGTTCTGCCAATCACGAAGGAAGCTCTGGCAAGATGGAAGTGGATGGTGTAGTCGAAATGTTCAAGAGATCAGAGTCCATTCTTGGGGTGAGGTATAGAAATTACATTGGAGATGGAAATTCCAGGGTCTTCAAGGCACTTTCCGATGCCCAGCCCTATGAAGATTTTACCATCAACAAGAAAGAATGTGGAGGACACGTTCAGAAGAGGATGGGAACGAGACTCCGAAACTTGAAAAAAAGCTTAGCTGGACAGAAGCTCTCAGATGGCTTGGGCATCGGTGGAAGAAACTGTCTAACTGCTCAAAGGATTGATCAGTTGACTTAGTACTATGGCAATGCCATCAGAGGCCATAGTAATTCTGTTGATGAAATGTCCAACGCTATCTGGGCAACATTTTATCATAAAAAATTAACAGATGAAGAGCCTACTCACCACCTTTGTCCACAGGGATCAAGATCTTGGTGTAAGTGGCAGAAAGCCAAGGCGAATAACAACTTGAAGAAATTTCATCATGGGGATAGCATTCCTGCTGCTGTCATGGATGCAATTGAACCCATTTATCAAGACTTGACGAAACTGGACTTGCTTGAAAGATGCATTGGAGGTTTCACGCAAAACTCCAATGAAAGTTTCAATCACTCGATTTGGAAACTCATCCCCAAACACAGTTTCAGTGGTCTGATAGTCCTTGAAATTGGTGTTTATATTGCAGTCACCATCTTCAATGACGGCAAAGCAGGAATGCTTGAGATTATGAGGAAATTCAGCCCTGCACCAGGATCCTCTGCAGTCAACTGGGCCAAGACTCAAGATGAAGAGAAGCTTCAATTGTCCAGTTAAAGGGAAACGGAGTCCACCCTAGAGGCACGTCAAGCCAGAAGGAAAAGAAGCCCTCAGGATGAAGACTTCTATAGAGCTGGAGCATATTAAATACATCCACTCACTATACAAAAAAACTCACATACCATACACAATCTCACATATAAACATAAATGCACTTCACTCCAAAACAGTCAAAACAAAATTACAATTTTTTTCTTTCTTCTCATTTTTTCCATGTTTTTTGTCATCTGTTTTTTATTATTTTTAAATTTTAAATTCAAACAATTTTAAACACACACATCACACAAACAGCTTCAGCTCTTTAGCAGTCTAGCTGAATGGAATATAGGTCACAGAATGCAAGCTAAACAGCTGATTAGAGCTATCTGCTTGCTTTCTGCTTCCTTACCATCAGGCTCATCTGGATTCATTCTAACCTTCATCTTGCCACACAATGCTAGTGCTGCTCTTTTTTTCATAAGATGTAAGTATACAAACTTATTTTTTAAGAATAAAAACATTTTTATAGATTAATTATAAAAATGTTTCAAAATGAGAAAAATGACTTTTTTTTTAATTTTTCATTTTGCCTTTTTTCAGAGGACTGGACACGAGTACAATTTTTGGACCATGCTCAAACCGTACAAGGATGACCAGGACACCCTTATTATTCATTTAAAAAAGGTCCAGGTGTGAAAAAGAATTGTAAGTACATTTTATATAATTAAATGTTAAGTAAAACTTTAAATGCTGTTTTCTCAAGTTTTGAATTTTTATGATTTTAGGTCAGTTGCCGCAGGATTTCTCAGGAACCATAAGTCCGATCAAGCTGAAATTTTTTATACAGCTCCAGGGAACCCTTCTGCACTGCTTAAGTGGAGCCAAATTGGCAAAGATAAGTTTAAAGTGAATGTTATATATGTAAACATACGTAACATTCACTACAATTACTTATATTATTACTTATGTGTTACTAATTAATGAAAATTTGTATTTTTCAGAAAAACCTTCCGCTTAAGGGGTTATGCCTGAGTTAAACCTGAAAAAAACAATTTATCAATTAATAGGTAATTAAAAATTATTTATAATGAATATAAAAAAAATTTTGTTTCCTAATGAAAATATACATATTAATAGTAAATTTCAGTATTTTTAAAAAATTATTTATGCATACTTACTATGTAAATAGTTCCATGTATGCAGTACTAAATTTCTGCATATTTTTTCCTTTGCCGCATGAATTTTCAAGTTCTGGTTGATGAATTATTTCCAAACTGGATGGAAAATCTTCTAAATTGCCTTCTCCTCAGCTTGAACGCAGGAAATTACTGAAAAATAAAAATTTTTAATTTTAGCAACGTATAAGTTATAATATATGTAATTATAGTGAATGTTACGTATGTTTAGATACATAACATTCACTTTTGCCTTATCTTTGCAAATTCTGTTCCGTTCAAGCAGTGAAGAAAGGCCTCCTGGAGTTCTCCAAAAAATTTCTTCTGATCCTGAAGCTTGGCCCAGTTGACTGCAGAGGATCCTGGATACACGCTGCACTTCCTCATGACTTCAAGCAGTCCTGCTTTGCCTTCATTGAAGCAAGTGACTGCGATGTAGGCACCAATTTCGAGGACTGTCAGACCACTGAAACTATGCTTGGGGATGAGCTTCCGAACAGAATGATTGAAACTTTCATTACTGTTTTGCGTGAAGCCTCCAATGCATCTCTCAAGCAAGTCTGGCTTCGTCAAGTCCTCGTAAATCGGTTCAATTGCGTTCATGATGGCAGCAGGAGTACTATCTCCATGGTGGAAGTTCTTCAAGTTGTTGTTCGCCTTGGCTTTCTGCCACTTGCACCAAGATCTTGATCCCTGCGGGCAAAGGTGGTGAGTTGGATCTTCATCTGTAGATTTTTTGTGATGAAATGTTGCCCATATGGCATTTCTCATTTCATCAACAGAATTACTATGGCCACGGATGGCATTGCCATAGTACTTCGTCAACTGGTCAATCCTTTGAGCAGTTAGACGGTTTCTTCCACCAATGCCCAAGCCATCTGTTAGTTTTGTGCCAGCCAAGCTTTTCTTCAGGTTCCTGAGCCTCGAACCCATCCTCTTCTGAACGTGTCCTACACACTCCTTCTTCGTGATGGTGAAATCTTGATAGGGTTTAGCATCGGAAAGTGCTTTGAAGACTCTTGAATCTCCGTCTCCAATGTAATTTGCATACCTTACACCATGGATGGACTCGGATCGCTGGAACATTTCGACGATGCCATCCACTTCCATCTTGCCAGAGCTTCCTTCGTGATTGGCAGAACACTTTTCTCGGTGGGCTTCATACCATTCCTTGTACTGTGCTGTATCCTCTTCTGGTCGTTTCTCGCAGGCTGGGCAAAAGGATTCCTTCGGAGCAACATCAATCACCTTTCCATTGGCATGGCGTATTAGTGTTGAAACGCCTTGAAGAGATGAATGTCCTCGTTTCCTCCAACTACCATCGCCTGATACAGTTTGGTGATCATCTTCTTGATTTTCCGTACTGCAATCTTCTTGCATAGCTGCTTTCATCGACTCTTTAGCTGTAATCAAGCTTGCATCTTTCAAGTCTTGATTAATTTTGTCAAAATTACTGTGAGAGATTGGAGTAGAAAAATCCATTACTCCACATAAAGTGCTCAAACCAGTGTGCCCATGACCAAGAATTCTCATGGCTATAACTGCACGCTTGTTCACTTCATAAGCGTTACTTTGTTTTCCAACTTTTCTGCTGGAGTCGATGAAAGCAACTGCGTTACATGATGTACAGGTGATGGATAGCTTGCTACCAAGACCTCGTACATCAACTTCATAAAATTTGATGCATCCGCCACAAGCTTTAAGCCAGAAACTCCTGTAATCCTGGCAGAAGCAAAGAAATGTCAAAGATTCTATTCTGAATTTCACTCGGTTCTACATAAATTGATTTTAATTTTTGTCTAGACCTAGACACAGGAACTTCTGGCGGTACTGATGTTGAGGTACCTGGTAAAGCTTGCGCAGCAGATCTTGAACTCCATTCCCTGGACGTTGAAGGAACTGTATCAGGCGTAGGTGATGCTGAAGTGATTGGTGTTGCTCGTTCTTGTTGTATAGATGTTGATGCTGATGCTGGTGCTGGTGCTGTTGTCGAAACTTCCCATTGCTGTTTTTGATGAAAAATCTTGGGTCTTCTCTTTCTTCTTCCAAATCTTCTTTTTCTGTCAGATGATCCTGAAACTCTATATCTTGAGTCTGGACTCATCTTGATCACAAATCACTCTCACTTACTCTACTTTTTAACCACAAATGCTATCAATATTATAAAATAAATTATTTAATAATATTGAGCAATGCAGAATAAAAGTTGATATGAAAATTCAAAGCAAGTGTTTTTGCGCTCTTGAATTCTCAATCATACGGTAAAACAGGTTACTAGATGAATAGCCTTTTCGAAAGAATATCGCGCGGCCCCGTCGGTAAGCGCCAAATTCAAAATTCGTTTTTTGCATAATTTTATTCATTGACGAATATTTGCGTCTAATTAATTTTTTATAAAGCATAATAAATAATCAAATGCTTTTTTAAAAATAAATTATTAATTTAAATAAACAAAAAAGAGGAAAATGTGGAAATAAGCAATTTGCAAATTTTTAATATTGCATAATTTTGCTCATTATATTAATATCTTTTAACGGATTTTAATTGCATAATAGATATTTTTGTTATATTTTACATACAAATATTATGCATGAGAAGCATTAAAAGCTCGAAAAATAATCATATTCAGTAACACAGCACTGACAAATAAAAACGCGAAAATTACGATTTTTTAAAAATAAGCTATTCGCACGCCTTCAGTTTTTGGTCTGTAGCTTTCTACCCAATTTTTTTGGGCAAAAGGGACTTCAGCATCGTATTCTACAGACAATTTCCTATGAAAAAAGTCAATAAAAAAAAAATCGATTTTTTGACGACTTTAACTCAGGCATAACCCCTTAAGCTGAGGAGAGGCACGTTTAGAAGAAATTCCATCCAGTTTGGTTTGGATTCATCATCCGGATGATGAGAAATCATGCGGCAAAGGAGAAAAAGTACTAAAATTTAATGCTTCACACATGGGATTGTTTAAGCAGTAAGTATAGATATATCATGCTTTAAAAATATGCAAAATTACAATGAATATGTATACTTGAACTACGAAAAAGATTTTTTATCATACTAGTTATATATAATTTTTTTTTGCCTATTAACTGATGATTTATTTTTTTCAGGTTTACCTCAGGCATAACCCCTTAATAATAACTAAAATAATACCATAAAAATTACGTCCGATACTTATTACATCCAAACAAAACAAACCGCACAGCCGGAAAGTAGGAAAACCAGCTAAATACAAAATAACCATTAGACGGTCATTTTTATTCAGATCATTTGTATTATTGGATTCTGTAACAGAACCATCATCTCAACCTTTCTCGAGAGAAGAGTTAGGGATAAGTCAATTCTCGTTCGTGTTGTTGTACCATACTCTTCTGAATCTCTTTCAGAATTTTTAGATTCATGACTATCATGTTTTTCATCTGACTCATTAAGACAAATTATTGTTGTGTCTTCTTCGACAACTTCTACGTATTTTCTATTTATTATCTTCTGATTTACTAATACTCTATAACCGTTTTCTGTATAACCTACTAATTTTCCTACTGTGGCTTTGTCATCCCAATTACTTTTTCTTTTTACTTCTGGGATTCTGACGAAGACATTACTACCATAAATTTTTAAATGATTGCATTTGGCATTGTACCAAAGAATATTTCATAAGGAGTTCTATTTTCTACTGTATTGGCTGTGCCTAGGCACTGCATAAAGGACCTGGCCACAGTCAGGGTGAAGTTCACGGATGCAGGAAGGGTTAGAAGGGACCTACGCGTGGCAGCGGTGCACTTTCCCTATGATGGGAAATGCCTGCTAGATGAGGTAGAGGCTTTAGTTAGGGAGTACGAGAGGAATGGAACCGAGCTGGTGATGGGATGCGATGCTAATGCGCACCACATGGTTTTGGGGAAGTTCTGACATAAATGAGAGAGGGGAAGATCTGTTAGAGTTTCTGGCAACCACGAATATGGACATAATGAACGTAGGCAACAAACCAACGATTGAGAACTCGATAAGGGAGGAAGTCATCGACATCACTCTTACAACGAGATCTCTGTGGTCAAAAATAGAGGGATGAAGGATTTCGGAAGAGGTTACGATGTCGGATCACAATCAGATTGGGGGCGAAAGTACGTTAGTAACTTACAGGAGAAATCCAAAGAAGAGCAACTGGCAAGGCTACAGGGAGAGCCTGGCGGCGAGGATAGGTACTTTCCCGATGTCCTACGGGAAGACAGAGGATATCGAGCATAGACGCGAGGTTCTTACCGAAGTTATCCTTAACTCGTATGAGAAAAATCGTGAACTCAGGAGAAGGGTTAGACCCAAGGGGGCCCCCTAGTGTAGTAAGTCGCTGGAGAAGCTTCGTAAGGGCGTAATAAGACTCCGCAATAGGTCTAAGCGAACCAGAATGGAGGAGGGTATGTATAGGTTTAGGCAAGCGCGCAGGGAATACAAGAAGGCCATTGAGGAGGCCAGGACCACGGGGTGGAAGAGGGCCTACAGCGGGTGGATGGACCTTAAGGATACGGCCAGGCTGTGCAGGATACTTCAGCATCCCAAGGGCACCTTGGCTGACACAATGAAGGTAGGCGACGATTGGGCTGAAAGCACGAAATGTGCTCTCTCAAGGCACTCAGGAAGCATTTCCCGAATCACTTCAATTCGGAGATAAGGAGGAAAAATAGGACATAGGCCTAATCATTGCTATTTGCGAACAGCCAGGCGCATTACTAGTCGGAAAAGAATAAGATGGGCTTTGGACTCCTTTGAGCCACATAAAGCTGCAGGATTGTACGGAATCTTTCCGGCTTTGATACAGCAGGGAAAGAAGTTACTCGGGACTGTCGTATCTTTAGGGCATGCTTGGCATACGGGTACATACCTGGCAAATGGAGAAGGGCGAAAGTTGTGTTTTTCCCTAAATCAGGGAAGGCGCAGCACTCGGTTGCAGGGGACTATAGACCGAGCAGTCTGATTCGCTTCTCATGAAAGCGCTGGAAAGGGTAGTAGATAGGTACATTAAAGAAGAATGGCTGGTAATGGCACCACTACACAGTGGGCAACACGCCTACCAAGCTAGGAAATCGGTAGAGACGGCGTTGGCGGAGGCTGTATACCAAATAGAGAAGGGTATGGTAAGGAGAGGACTAGTACTAGCGACTTTCCAGGATGTGGATGGTGCATTTAACCACACTACCAGGGAAGCCATGGCAGAGGGACTGATAGAACACGATATCTCCCGGACGGTGTTCAACTGGATATGGGGTATGCTGAGCAGCAGGGTAGTCGTGGCGCATTGGGGTGCGAGCTCTAGCAGATGCAGAGTGGAGAAGGGATGCCCTCAAGGGGGAGTAATCTCTCCTACTCTGCGGTGCTTGCTAGTGGACGCGGGTTATTGAGGAAGCTAGAGGATGCAGGCATATACACGCAAGCGTATGCTGACGACATCCTGATTCTAGTGAAAGACGACAACGGGGATATTGTGACGGGAGTCATGCAGTAAGCGTTGAGCCTCGTGCAATACGGTGAGGTTAAGTGTGAACCCCAGGAAAGTGAACGTCATGTTGTGTACAACTAGGTACAAGACCAATAAAGTAGAGGGACTTGCATTGAATGGTATTTGACTGAAACTGTCGAAGGAGGTGAAATACCTGGGGGTCACAATCGACTCAAAACTCAACTGGGGTCAGCACATAAGAGACAAATGCGCGAAGGCTGTGAATACCTTCTGACTTTGCAGGAGGGTGATAGGAACACACTGGGGATTAGGGTCGGCTCAGGTAAGATGGATATACGATTCTATCATAAAACCGAGGCTGACGCAAGGAGCCATTGCATGGACACAGAAGTGCGACCACAAGGGACATGCGGAGATGCTAAACCGAGTCCAAGGGCTTGTGGTGCGAGGAACCCCGACGGTTGCCCTGGAGCTCCTGTTGAGAATCCCACCTCTGGCCAGGGACATAAGGGCTGGTGCCTTCAAGGCATGTGTCAGGCTCTCCGGAGTCAATTGTTCGAGTGATAGGTTTAGAGATGAAGGGATAACGAAGGAGATCATGAAAGATAGTGATTGAAAGGAATTCGACAGGATGGTTGGGAAATTACTTTTCACGAAACCATATAAGGTTATTATACTGCAGAGATCGGAATGGATTGGGGACACACACAATCTACTTCAGGTGCGAGAGGTGTGGTTTACGGATGTATCCAAGCCGGATCAAAGACGGACCAGGGTGTAGGAGCAGGAGCGTTGAGGAAGGGTAGTACCGAGGAATTGGTTTACAGTTTGGATTTATACGCGACTGTATTCCAGGCAGAAATCAGGGCTATAAGAGAGTGCTTTGACTGGATATGGAACGAGGGAAGCAACCATAGGTAGATTACCATATGCACGGATAGTCGGGCGGCGCTTCTTGCACTGGAAGCGATCCGCATCAACTCGAGAGAGGTGATGGGGTGCAGACGGTCACTGGAGACGCTGGCAAGGCAAAAGGAGGTTAGGATAGTCTGGGTGCCAGGACACTCAGGAATCATTGGTAATGAAAAGGCAGACCGCCTGGTGGGTAGGGGCTCCCGACTGGTAAGGGTACCCGCCTACGCTGTAGACGGGGCGGTGAAAAGTAAAGAGGAAATGGAGGGGGTCATGAGGACCCAGACAAGCAAAATGCATGCTGGGGGACGAACCACCTCAAGAATGGTTGAATGCCCTGAGTAGGTGAAGTAGGACTGAGCTCAGGTTGGCGGTGGGGTTCTTGACCGGGAACTGGCGATACCACCTGTACAAGATGAAAATGTACAGAAGGTGGGATGCAAGGTGCAAATGGTGCGGGTTAAAGGAGAAGACCACACTGTATCTCATGTGCAGATGCACGGATTTTGCGGGCATAAGACACGGAGTGTGGGGGGTACCCTTCCTCGATCCGGAATTTATGCGAACGCAGGGGCTTCGATCGGTGCTTAGCGTGATGAGGGCTATAGATAGAAAACTAGATTAGGTGAAGTGGGTTATCCTCGTTAGGATGTTTAACAGTAAATGATGAAGGAACAGGAAGAATGGCATAATGGGCTAGACCTGAGTGCCAGATCTGGCACGTCTCCGACCAGGGGCCGGCGGTATCACCTCTAGGGACTTACTGCTACTGATACTGTATTGGCTATCGTACGATTTTTAAAATAAGCTACCGTTTTAATAATTTCCAGCCAATAGCTCCTATTTATATTCGCTTCTCTTTAAAAACATCTACCTATGTCCATTGCAGATCTATTATACCTTTCAGCTACATGATTTAATTCATGCGTGTACGAAGGGCATGGTAATAATTCTATTTCCTTATATTTAATAAAATCGTAAATCTCATTATTTTCTACTAAGTTAACAAATTCTATAAAACAATTTGTAGTTTCAGACTTAGGTTTAATACAAAATATTCGAGTGCATTTACTATAATCATCCACAAAAGTTGACAAATATTTTTTACCGACATTACCAGTCGTTTGGTGCGATCCATTCAAATCGATCTGTATGAATTAGTTCTAAAATTTCACTAGTTTTAGAAAGATTATTTTGGAATAGTTCATTTGCCATTTTACTTTATTACAGTTCACACTTTTCATATCTGTGCATTTGATTTGATCTTGTAGTCATGCAACCAATTTTTTCGTGACTAACTGATTTAAATATTGAAAATTTACACGACCTAATGCTCTATGCCATTTTTATTTTGCAGTTAATTTTACTGAATTCACATACTTTTGTTTTATTTCATTTGCTAAAAAGCTTTTGAGATAGTCCAAATTTCCAACTTTATTTGCAACTGCAATTAATTTCCTATTTGTGTTATAAATTTTCGCATTATCATTTCGAGCTACTATCGTATTATTTGCAGTTTTTTTGAAAAAATTCAATATACATTGTTTTATACCATCTATAAAATAATCATTTTTAACTTCAATATATTTTTTGTTGAAATAATTTTCAAAATAGATTTGTATAGTACCTATTTTAGTAACTTTAAGAGTTTTACCATCTGGAAAATTTAGGTCTATTGATTCTTTTAAAATAATGCAATATTCATAGTAATTATCATCGCGTACAGTATGATCGGTACAATCTCTATCTAATAACCAATTGATTTGTTTTCGATTTTGGCTATTGTTACAATAACTTTCCAAATTTACCTTATTTACTTCTGGCGTACATACTTGCGTTGACCACCACTCGCTTGGGTAGTCTTCTCGTTACTCTTTTGTATCGTCGCTGTGCGCTGACTGTTGTCCTCTGCCTCGACCTCTGCCTCTAAAGCCTCGGTTGTTGCATCTGTAGCTGCTTCTTCTTCGCTGATTTTGAATTGGTTCGGTGCTGCTGCTTTGGCCTTGCTGTTTTCCTTTCCAACAATCTTTTTATGCGTGATTATATTTTTCGCAATTATAGCAATTTCCTTTTAATTTCATATTAAAAGTTCTTATGTTGCTCTTTTTGTCATTTTCAACTGTTCGTTGTTCTTTGGGTATCATATCGAGATAATCATCAATATAACTATAACTTGATGGCAAGAGTCTAATTGAGTAATTTATTTTTACTCTTCGTTAATTTTTAAGCGAGTTATTTCCAATCATTTACAGATTTTTCAAAGTTAACAAAAAATTCGTCTGCTTCAGTATAGATTTTCAATTTAATTTCTTCTATTTTATTCCTGCGTATCATTTTTAAAGCTGTCGTTTTTGTTAAGAATATGCTATCGAATTATTTTATCATCTCAATGGCCGTTGTGCATTCACTAAAATATTCTACTTATTTATCTGAAATTGCACTAACTATTATTGTTCTTACATGAAGACTTTTCTCTTTCCAATTTGCTTCTGAGGTTGTGTCCGTTGCAATTCTTGTTCTTTCTGCTTGCTTCTTGTATTTCTTGAAATTCAGGATTAATATTTTTCGTGCTTTCCAACTTGAATAATTTGCTCAATCGAAGTTAGGTATCATACTATCGTCTATTTTTACTTGCTTCACCATTTCTTCTGTTAATAATTGACTAGCCATGTCCGCTCGCTTCGCTCGCGATGAACAATATTATATGCATTTTCTCACTGCATGCAAAGATTATAATATTTATAATTTGAGTATTTATTGAGAACTATCACATATTTTAATACACTCTTATACATAATAATTTTAATAACAATTGAAACGTATTTTATCCACGAAACGGATTAGATTTGAGAATAATAGAAGTTTTGGGTCTGTTATATAAGGGTGTTGGGGGTTTAAAAAAATAATGAACAATAAATCTTCATAAAACAGTATACATATCTTGTAGAAAACAAAGAATTCAACATTTTTTAAAAGTTAAAAATATTAAAAATCAATACAATTAAGAAAAAGGAATTAACTTAATATTTATTTATTAAAAACAGGGTTGAAAAATTTGAAAAAATAAAAAATTTAAGTAATTTATAAATTATATTGTAGAATGACAAATGGTCGGAATTGTATTCATAATTATTCAGGGATTTCTATGGCCTAAATAAAACTCTGGATTCTAGTCAAGATTGCTCACTAAACAAATATAATACTGTATATGTGCACTGTATAGTATTAGTATTTATTTAAAATAATTTTATTTATATAATATATCGTACCTGCAGATCCACCCATCGTCCGCAATCTCCATCCATTATTTTCCATTTTATAACCATATATAGGATATATATAGGAATTTGATGAAACTGATTTTGTTTTTTTATTAAAAAATGGGTTTAATTCAAAAATCTCAAAATGTTTTTATCATAAATGTATAGAATATTCAAATATAATTAAGTTCATCCAACCATATTTTCAATTTTTTATTTGCTTCAGGGTAAAAAAGCACCCGTACTTACGCGAGTTTTTGAAATTTTGAGTCATCTTTATAGGCCTAAATCTAAAAAACTAATTAGGCGAGGCCCAACTTTTTTTACATGAGTGGAAGCACACTGAAACGGAGTATATAGTCATTGCAACAAAGTTAAATTTTACAATGTATTTTTGCCAGAATTGAGGATTCTTTACAGGACTGTTTTCGGTATTTTATTCTCTTAATATCCCATATAGCACCCAATACTCCAATTTTTTTGTTGTCATTGAAAATAATGTGTAGGTCAAAATGAAAGATAAACGAGGGCCTTTAAAATATAACCTAGGTTCATAATTATTTGACAACAACAAAACAATAGCTCAGTTGATAACGAGCGAGTCTACTAAGCGAAAGGAGTTGGGTTCAAATCCCGACCTGAGAAATTTTGTTTAAACAATTATTAAAAAACACCGAGGGATAAAGCCAAAGGAATATAGTTTACACTTATTCACATACTTATTTTTCTTTGATCCCTTTGTAAGATATTATATTCCAGTAATGTTGTGATAACATTGTGCAATGTTACCATAACATTGCTGTATTATTTCAATAGGGAAGAAATTTTTTCGAAAAAATCGAAAAAAATGTATAATATATTAATGTTCTGGGAACGTAGAATAAGCTTCCTACAATATTACTGTAATATTACTTTCCACAGATGGGTACGGAATACCAATCGAATCGATGTATTATTACAATGGACATTCCACTTCGCAGCAATCTTGCCTGACCGTGGCCAGCTGGTTACGTAACCTTCCCGCAACATAATTGATCCTACTTTACTTACCAAAGTAACATTCCAGCAATATTCCCAGACTATTGCGTGCTATATGGGATAGTGTAGATGTAGAAGATTATTAATTTCAATTTTCAAAACCAAAATTTTATTGGCTATTTTTATAAATCTTTTCAATATTTTCTTCTTGTTTTTTTCGCTTAGTATTCTCTTATTTGTCTCAAATACATGTGCCTTCGTACAAATTCAAAAATTTACCGCATGTTCTATCACAGCACTTAAAAACGTATTCTTCGTATCGACCGTAATCTCTAAACATCACACTTATATTTCGATTTTTCACAGAAATTATTTTTGTCAGTCTCACCTAGATGACTTTTACCTTATGTTATTACTTATATTTTTCTTTGAACTTTTCTAAATTCAATTATTTTTCACTGAAACAATTCCACTTTTGCACTAATTTTACTAATGTATGTTATTGCACTCGATGAGTAGCAATACGGTATAAAGAAAAATTTTTTTGAAATATGTTGATGCGTTGTCGAACATGACCATCTCCCTCTATAGGTGCTCCTCTCTATATTGTATACATATATGTATGTGGTTACATATTCGCATCGTTGCCTTCGGACTAGTCTCGATGTACGAAGTCGTTGATGTACAAGAGATAGCGTGACAAGTATTAATTTTATAGATGATAAGAGTGATAGGCAAAGAGTATAATATTTACAACGTATTCTACAAGCTCCATCAAACCTTCAGTTTTTGTAAATCTTGCATCTTTCACTTTGATGCTTTTATCATCAAAGATAATAGATGAATCACCTAGCATCGACTGCCCATTGCTCCTTTCAAATTCTATAAATTTTTTCGATATTCTTTTTATGCTTCAGCATCTGCACATATCTATCTTCTTCTTCTTCGGTAGCATTGTCAGTTGTTTAAAAGTTATCATTATCTATCTTAGTTCCATCCTCCTCATGCAAAGTTCAATCAAAACTATCATCGTTAGAATTAATAAAAGTATCATCAATACTCTTATCAAACTTTTTCTTTATTATAGTATCATTTAGCGAAGTATTTGGTTTTTTAAGAGGTGGTCCTGACTTTTGTTTAGTTTTGTGGGTTTACAAATGGTTTAAAGGTGTCCTTAACAACTCTTTCAAAATCATACCTGTACGCCTTCAACATACTATACTTGCACTTGACTGCATTTTGAGCGTTCACAAGTTGCTGTAGAGAATTTTTCTCTTTTTGAATATCACTTGTGTTGTTAATTCTTTAATCGTTACAGATAGGCTGTTTTTATTTAGTTTGAGCATGTTCTATTTACAGCAAAACAGTTGAAACCGTTCCTATATCTACCTCCACTGGTTAGACTATCCTGATCGATCATCAAGAATCTATGATTATCGGCCGATCAGCACTTTGAACATACGTCTTTATGTAATTCATATCGGAATGAACGTGATCGTTGTATAGATGCTTGAGATTGAAATCATCTTGTCGACAGATTATCAACAGCTAATTACAGGTAATAACAAGTTTACGTTATCACGTACGAGATGCTTTGGAAGTTTTGCATAAGATTGACAAATATACAAAGAATCAATACTTTTATGTTTGCCCGTACAGTGATATGCTTTGATTTGTTTTGCTTCTCCCAAATAACATAGTCAAAGATTATGACTGAGCAAGGGAAAGCATCGTGAGAAGTTAAAACTTCTTCATGATCGCTGAATGCGAAATACTGTATACTTTCTAATGATTCTACAATATTTTTCAAAAATGTATACTTCCTGAAAGAAAAATGAATTTCTTCCTGAGTAAAAATGTATAATCCCACACCTTTAGGATACGTAATGAGAGCAAATAAGTTGTTTTGATGGTTCACAAAACACAGCTCGAATGCTGTCTGGAAGTAAATCTCCATGTTTCTGATTCTTTTTTCAGGCTCAGCGATAACGTCAAAATTCACTATTGGGAAAACTGATTAAAAACTAATCATGGAGAGTACAAACAGAGAGCTTTTGTATTCTCAGCATCAGTTATTATCTAAACTTCATGACGTGATGATCATATGCAAACATTGCTGACAAGGTCGTGGAATTGTAAATCTTCTCATCCAGTAATTAATCCTCTTGACATTGCTTGAAAAGAGAACGCTTATTCACAAAATCGTGAAAATATTGAAGCTGGAAATGCTTTTGATAGAGTGTTTGCTCTGAAAGTGGCGAAAAATTAAAACGGCAGATTCGAGAATAGGAGAAAAACCAACTGCTTTAGCCATTACAAACGCTATGAAATTAAAGTAGAGATTCGTAATGGAAGTGAATAAAAAGCTATGAACTACGTTTCGAAGAGTTGTAAAGGCTGCTTCAAAATCAGTTGTCCTAGGCAAGGCAAATGCGCCAATAACATCATTCTCTCAATTTTAGAAGGTACTCGAATAATGATTCGGAAGGCTGGTGGAAACAAAAATATAGTTGTTCGTCGAATATTACCATTTCCAACTAAAGTCTCTCATTCCCTTGTTCATTGGTCTTAATGCAACTAACGCCCTTGCTAGAGGCGCTACTTGAATAGTTAACGCTGTCAACGATGCTATAGCTGCTAAAAGTAAGTTAGAAGAGAATCAGTGATATAAGAAAAAGATGGAAGAGATAAGGACGAGACTCTTCATGAGACCTCATAAGAAAGTTTTAGGACTTCAATTGAAGCCCGACAAAGTATGAAGTTATAAAAAGATTCTCACCAGTATCTATTCTCAAAGTAAACGCTCTAAGAGTTGAGTGTAGCATCATCATCGGTGCCTATATAAATGAAGAACGAGTGCATATAGGTACACGAGTTCTTCCCTGCCGTACCACCGTAATATAAGATCATGGAAGTTCCATCGCAAGTTATTTATTTTTCCGTCACCCTGAGAACAATTGATTATTTACAGTTGCGTGGTGAACTCATGACATTCTGCTATATACACACATTAGTCCAGTCGAATTAAGTTTTTGTATGGATGTTGATGCTAACAACGCGAAAAAAATTGGATTCGGTTCGAAATAGGCTCAATAATAAGTACTGTTCATGCGCCAGTCCAGAAAGTTGTGCTTCAAAAGTTATTAACAAAAAAGTGCAAAAAAAGCCGAAAAATTCGGATTTTCTTTCAAATTTTGCTTATAATCTCAAAAACTAACAGTTTTACGCAAAAATATCACTGAAATAAACTTGTTCGTTATGAAATTTGCTGCAAAGTAGAAGAAGTCCGATAACGATAATTGCAAAATTGCACTAATAATAGGCGAAGAAGTAAAAAACACAAAAAAAATAAGCGCGTTTTTTCAATCAATAAATTGCTGCGTTCAACATCAATCAATCATAGTCATAATTTATAAAATGCAAGTTTACTTCATCATTAATATGTATGCTTAATCCGAATCCGGTAAGTTAAATACTTTTCGCAAAATTAAAAAGTTCATTTAAAATATCCCATTTATTTGCACGTCTCTACAAAAAAAGTCCCTCTACAGAAATTAAAAAAAAAAATTTGGACGCATTGTGGCAAGCCTCAACAACAATGTACAGCATGAATTTTTCAAAAATATTTATTTATAAAGCCACAGGAACACTTTAAATGAAAAAAAAATTTTTTAATTGTTAACTAAGCCTCTCACGCCTCGAAAAATAAACTTATTGAAAATTTAAAAATAGGTATAGAAAGGTATTGAAAATTCACATCGTTTAAGCCCAAATTGGATGTGATATCTTTAATAGAACCCGAGAAAAAAGGCTTTAAAGTCTGCGGTCCATAGCGACAGTTGTTTTATAGATATCGCCATTTTTCTTGCACCAATGGCGAATGTAACTATGCAGTTATTAAGGTCTACAAGGTCATTACCGAAAAACGTACTTTTAATATAGAAACGGCAGTTTTAGTTTATAAAAAGTTTGCGCGCACCAAGCGAGGAGGCAAGCGAGGCAGCGGACCGCGCCGCCGCCGCCGTCGGACGCCGTGGTGGGGATACAAATTTTCGAGTAGAGAAATTCGACCGAAGGACTTCAAATTACGGTGGCGTGAAAATTTTAAGATAGTTCGGCTTCTATTATACTTAAAGTGATCATTTTTTTTTGATTTCATGTGCCGGAACGAGAAAAACGTAATGGCGGGATCGGTTTTTTCGTACGACATTTAGAATCGTGGTTTTTTCAACTTTTTGTTTTGGAAAAAGAAACATTTATATGGCGAGCTAAACTTTTTTCATTGCTTAATGCGAATTATAATATGTTTAATTATTGAGGTATAAGATGAAATTCGAACTTTTAATTCACTTTTTGGCCCCGAAAAGTTGCAAAAAAAAAATCTCGGGCTACATCGACCGGATAAGGTTTTTTCTCTTCTATAGTTTTTTCTCTTTTATATTTGGTGACATTGTTTGTTTTTGGCCATCTTTGTGATTTTATGCAGATATTATTATGCATTTTTTAGTAAAATGTTCTGAATTTTTTCGAATACAAGGCTAAATAAGTCTATAGACAAGCTTAAAGTATAGTAAAAGAGCTGTTCTTTGAACCAAATTGGTATAGATCGGTTGCACTAATCAAATGTCACGTACTTTTCAAATAAACGAATTTTGCTTCAGACTCCCTTTAGGTTGTTACGAAAAATCTTAATTTTACATTTTTTTTGTTTTGCGCACCAGCCTAAATTTTATTTTTTAATATTGTAAGCTATATATTTGCTTTCAAACAACAATCTACATGAGAAGCATATAAATAGCTAACTATTTGGAAAAATTGAATTTAAACTCATTGTCAGAAAAATTAAAAGAAAAGAGCTTCAATTTGAGCTATTAAACATTGAAATCGAGTCACTAAATCAAAAGTTACGAAGATTCAAACAAAAAAATGTAAAATTAAGAATTTTCGTAACAACCTAAAGGGAGTCTGAAGCAAAATTCGTCTATAGACCTATTTAGCCTTGTATCCGAAAAAATTCAGAACATTTTACTAAAAAATGCATAATAATATCTGCATAAAATCACAAAGATGGCCAAAAACAAACAATGTCACCAAATATAAAAGAGAAAAAACTATAGAAGAGAAAAAACCTTATCCGGTCGATGTAGCCCGAGATTTTTTTTTTTTTGCAACTTTTCGGGGCCAAAAAGTGAATTAAAAGTTCGAATTTCATCTTATACCTCAATAATTAAACATATTATAATTCGCATTAAGCAATGAAAAAAGTTTAGCTCGCCATATAAATGTTTCTTTTTCCAAAACAAAAAGTTGAAAAAACCACGATTCTAAATGTCGTACGAAAAAACCGATCCCGCCATTACGTTTTTCTCGTTCCGGCACATGAAATCAAAAAAAAAATGATCACTTTAAGTATAATAGAAGCCGAACTATCTTAAAATTTTCACGCCACCGTAATTTGAAGTCCTTCGGTCGAATTTCTCTACTCGAAAATTTGTATCCCCACCACGGCGTCCGACGGCGGCGGCGGCGCGGTCCGCTGCCTCGCTTGCCTCCTCGCTTGGTGCGCGCAAACATTTTATAAACTAAAACTGCCGTTTCTATATTAAAAGTACGTTTTTCGGTAATGACCTTGTAGACCTTAATAACTGCATAGTTACATTCGCCATTGGTGCAAGAAAAATGGCGAAATCTATAAAACAACTGTCGCTATGGACCGCAGACTTTAAAGCCTTTTTTCTCAGGTTCTATAAAAGATATCACATCCAATTTGGGCTTAAACGATGTGAATTTTCAATACCTTTCTATACCTATTTTTAAATTTTCAATAAGTTTATTTTTCGAGGCGTGAGAGGCTTAGTTAACAATTAAAAAAATTTTTTTTTCATTTAAAGTGCTCCTGTGGCTTTATAAATAAATATTTTTGAAAAATTCATGCTGTACATTGTTGTTGAGGCTTGCCACAATGCGTCGAAATTTTTTTTTTAATTTCTGTAGAGGGACTTTTTTTGTAGAGACGTGCAAATAAATGGGATATTTTAAATGAACTTTTTAATTTTGCGAAAAGTATTTAACTTACCGGATTCGGATTAAGCATACATATTAATGATGAAGTAAACTTGCATTTTATAAATTATGACTATGATTGATTGATGTTGAACGCAGCAATTTATTGATTGAAAAAACGCGCTTATTTTTTTTTGTGTTTTTTACTTCTTCGCCTATTATTAGTGCAATTTTGCAATTATCGTTATTGGACTTCTTCTACTTTGCAGCAAATTTCATAACGAACAAGTTTATTTCAGTGATATTTTTGCGTAAAACTGTTAGTTTTTGAGATTATAAGCAAAATTTGAAAGAAAATCCGAATTTTTCGGCTTTTTTTGCACTTTTTTGTTAATAACTTTTGAAGCACAACTTTCTGGACTGGCGCATGAACAGTATTTATTATTGAGCCTATTTCGAACCGAATCCAATTTTTTTCGCGTTGTTAGCATCAACATCCAAAATACACCCATATATCCGGTAATCCGACTGGACTACATGGGCTACACCAGAACCGGCTTAGTCTATTTTACTCTATTTACTCCAGACTTCATACTTACGTTACAAACGCTCGTTATATTCGAGCTTTTATTTGAATTTTTACTCGAATTGAACTTTTAATCGTAATATAAACTTCCGCTTTTGATTGTCAAAATTGAAGATAGGGGGGTTGGCAAGCGAAGCACCTAAGGGAGACCCCTCCTTCCAGTACTTACTAATTCGAAAAGAACTTCTAATTCAAATCTCCAGATTTCCTGATTAATGCGAAAATATAAAAGATCATGGACTTTCAAAGAGTCGATACGGATTTTAGACGAATGGTACACGAAATGTTTGTGTACAGACACTTTCTATCTTAAACTTAAAATCTGTAGAAGCATAAAATATTGAAGATGAGGCACAGTAAAATGAATAAAGCACCCCGCACAAAAGTGAAATCGATTCGGAAATACACTATTATTTTCTATATTAAAAAAAAAATTTTCCGAAAATTTCAGCTTAAAAGATCCACTGGGAGGGGGGCGCCACAGTAACTATTTCCCAAATCCCAAATTGTAGGATACGTAGCACATCGAAAACTGTAAACAAACACACACAGACACAGACACACACACACGCGCGCACGCACACACACGCACACACACACACACAGACTAGACATACGGGAGTGATTCTAATTTCTAGGTTTACATCTACTAAAGAGTTGTTATAACATATATAGATATGGGTGATTGTCTGTGAAATCGAGAAGCCAAAAAATTGATATCACTATAACTATCGAACTATGTTCTCAGACTTAATGTACGTTAAAAAGTCTGAAAAATCGCCCACATTTAAAGTTGCTCTTTTGCTAGGATATTTAGTTATATAAAAAGTCTACACAAAAGTCTAGGAAAATTTTAATATTTTCCTGGTGTTAAAGTATCCTGGAAAGTATCCAAAATACTAGCTAAAAATTTTCGATAATGTATCCGAGATAAAAGATGAAACTTTCCGTTAGACTAGTTTTGTATGTGCCATTGGTCTCGAAGAAAATGCACGATGATAAGCAAGTCCTTCTAGCATCCCGTAAACTATACTAAAAAATATCCTAAACGGTATTCCGTAAGTATCCAAAAATTTTCCAGTAAATTTTTCCAAAAAGTGTCCCAAAAAGTATACTATTTTGTAAAATGTTTGAAAAGTTATCCTATAAAGTAAAAAATTATTCTGGAAAGTATCAGCGACCCTGTTCACCTAGACACCTTGCGCGTGCCTTATGCTCGGTTTCTGCCGAAAAGCTTCAGAGCGCACCATCTGAAGTGTATATTCGGCAACCCTCTACATCTTGACTCTTTCCGGGTACCTGGTGCACGAGTTCTGATGAAAAGCTATGATACTTCTATCTGGACTACAACGTCGAGCATCCTTATCACCTAATCACCTCAATCGGTCGCGGAACACGAAGAACTACAGGGAGTTCGTTACACCTGGAGTTCGTCCTCGGGCACTCCGGTCGTCTACAAGACTTTACCCTGGTTACGGTATGCCGAAAGCAATTCCACTTATATACTTTGCCATTGGCAATTCTTTTTCCTAAAAATAATGCTTTGTGTTGCATACATATATGCAAATGTGGATTAATGTGAATTAATACCTGGACTCCATCATCAGCGGCCTAGAAGACTTGTATCCCTGTCTCGACTGCAGTGCATATGTGTAGTTTTATTATACTACATTTCTGTATCTTTAAGTGAAAGCCTTGCTGTGTCTATAGTTAGTTGTTTACATAGCTATACATATAGCGATCGGTCTCTCTAACCTCAAAATATGTCTATTTGCAAAGTTGCACCCGTAAGGACTTTTGTTCAGGAGTTCATAAACTATAACATATCAGACTTACATCAAATTTCATGAGGACCTACAGTCTCCAATATTTTATGTGGGGTACTTTAAATGAATTAAAAGAAACCAAATTTTGGATGATCGATAACACAGCTACTAATATAAATATGCAAACATGTGAAGTGATAAGGAACTTCAATCTCATTAATCAAATCATTTTCACTGCAAGAAACTGCAGGAAATGACGTTTCATTTAAAAATAATCTTAGTTACATATAATGCACATTTAAAAGAACGTACCTTTTACGTTGACTTTTTGTTCATTTGTTCCAGGATTTGTAAAAAGATCAACTTGCATATTAATTTCTCCCACAATATCTTCTTCCGTAGTAGCAGTATCTGCAAAAGTTTTTAAAATAATTTATTTTTATTCTTATAAGCAACAATAGCAAAAGCTAATGCATATGTGGATGAATATGTGAACGTTTTAGAGTTGATTTATCTTGTCAAAATTTCTTTAAAAATTATATATTAATCGAAATAATATAATATTATTGGTACACATATATTAAAAGAAAAATGTTACAATATTATGCACACAATGTTAAGTTTTTTCATGAAGCAGATAGGGTTAAACAAAAAATATTATGGCGTTTCCTTCTTTAAGAGGGGTCCAGAGTCATAGAAGGAATGGATAAACAATAAAACTTAATCAGAACGTTGTAGAACCTATAACCAGTTCGTTGTAGAGAAATGAGTCCTCAAAGTTAGCAATTTTAACATGGAGTACAACGGAGTGCTAATTCATTTATATATTATAACACTAAATTTTAATACACTTTATAAAGTGCTAGCTCAGTAAAAGCATATCGCCTGAAAGTAAAACTGCTCCGCTTTATTTTAAGCTTATGATAATTTAAAATTTTTTTTATTTTTCTAAAGTTGCGTCCCTTTTTGTTGGTAATCAACATTTTTACAGCAACTTCAAAAAATTGTCGTTTTCTAACTTCTCGTTAACCTCATGGCTTTGTTATTCCAAATTTCGTAATCGGCCATTTACAGCTTTTTTAATAACAAACAAATTTTATCTGAATGATTTTTTCGTACGAAGTCATCCTTCTGAGCAATTACAAAAAAACCGTAACAGCGATGAATTTTTTCACTTAAATTGTTAACAACTTTTTTTCTTGATAAAATTTCTTGGCCGCTTTTCTTTCTGGTCCAATTTTCTTTTGGCCATTGTACATATCATTTAGAAGCCATCTATGTAGTCAGATCCGAGTTACCAAAAAATTTCCATAAACATGTACATTTCGATCTCTGCCGACTGGACTATACCCTCATATATATATTTCACGAACTATCAGTATTACTTTTTTAGCAACAAAAGGTAAAAAATATATCGATAAGGACTAGACTCTACAACATTTGGCAACACCGCCTTTTGATATATAGGTTTATACACGTAATTAAAGTGTCATCTGTGCTCGTGCAGAGAATGTTATTAAATGTATTTTAATAATAAAAAATTTATTACCCTGCTCTCTAAGTTTGAAATAGTGAAAATTCACTGTTTATAGGTTTATTATCAGTATTTCAAAATGTTATGAGTAGGTCACAGTGAATTAGTAAACCATAGTTTTTTCAAAATGTCAAAATAATTTACATAATAATTAAATCTATATAACCTATTCAGAAAAAATAATGCTAACTAATAAGAAAGCGATTTTCTAACTGCAATAAAGTATATACACTTCTTTAAAAAGAGTATTAATATTCGTTGAAATAGTGGATTTCGTGAGAAAATCTCATCGAATTTTTCGATTACTAAGTGATCTCTTATATTAGATTAGGTGATCAGCTATCATTATCACCTATAAATACTCCTACTACAGCATTGACTTCTTTTAAAATGCGAATGGCAAGCTGGACTGCAATCATTCCATAGCCTTTGCAGAACCACAAATGTTTAGTCTATAATCGTGATCTACTTTTGAATATTCTAGATCCCACTTTTGAGATTTACTATTCTGCAATTAATGGACCAATAATTTCTGAACATCCATTCAAAATATCGTATTACCTACCATTGCCTCTTTTACTCTGGCCCATATAAAAAGATACGAGTAACCTATGTAAGAATGCATTTACGTCCCTGTACTGGCCCAATAATGGCAGACTGTATAGCAATACTCACAGCCAGTACTTGCCCATTATTGGACCATTATCGAAATGATAAGAACGGTCCAATACTGGTAAATTACTGGAGACCAGTACTGTGCCGTTAATGCAGAATAAGGAAAATGAAGTATATACAAAATTATACATACGCACACACGGACACAAACACACACACACACACACACACGCGCGCGCGCACACACGCACACACACTATATATATATATATATATATGTGTATATCATAATAATATATGAATAATTTTTATCTTAATTATTTATTCGATTATTATTATATGCAAAAAATCTTATTTTCTATTCAATACTGAGCCAATACTTCAGCACAATACTGAGCCAGTACTTTCGCGCAGGTATTATTTATACGAATATTTGAGCTTTGTCTAAAGTCTGGTTAAATTTATCGGGCCACTACAGTTTACAATATTGACCAGTTCTTATTAAATCAGTACCGGAACATTAGTCTGCCAGTACTGGTAGATAGTATACTGACCGACAGTATTAGGGCGTATTGTTAGTGTTGGCAATTCTTGCATGGGAAAGGAACCTTGCTAGAGTTAGTTTTGTCAATATTATTGATTGAGTGGAGCTGAGAACTATTTTCTTTATCACTTTTCAGTACGAAGCCTTCTGTAAAAAAAATTATCAATAACGAAGTAAAAAAGAGAGCGAGCGCGAGAGCGAGCGCACCTACTGTACTTTAAAATAATTTATTTTTTCATATTCTGAATAAATTTTAAATTTATAACAATAGAATATATGTAGTATTTTAGTAGAATATTTCAGAATTTTTTCGAATTTTTTGACTCTTCTATTTAATTAGAATCGCATTTTTCAATTTCCCGCAGGGCTGCCACTACAAAATTTTAGAAACGAAAATGCGCTTGTTAGTTACGGGGTTTTCCAAGATACACCTCAGTTACGGGGTTCTCCAAGCAACTCCTGAGTTACGGGGTTGATCCACCAAGCCATCGATATACGAGTCATTCTCTATGAGATCGACTGGCCAAATTTTTATTCTGTCACAAAATATGATAAGAAAGTTATTTAAGGTATTTTCAATCTCTCAGAACTTTATCAGATTTTTTCTCCAATAGTTTTCGAGCTGCAGAGGATCAGAGTTCTAATTTTAAGCATTAAGCGCTCCTAAGGGAAGCGTTTTAATTAAAAAATTTTAAGGTTTGCTCGTTCGAAATAGAACCAAAAAATTTACAGATGTCGTTTTTCAGTGTAAAATTATCTGCACTGGTCCGAAAACTTAAGGTGAACTCTATTTCTGATTAAAAATGAAAGGATTGGGGGTCAGTTTTTCCAAAAAAATTTTCGCAATGATTTTTTTTCCAAAGTGCTTTTTTTCCAATGACTAGTTTTCTTACTCTTTAAGGGGTCAGCCTTTGGTTAAATCCTGAAAAAAAAATTATTAGATTAATAAAAAAGTCAATTTTTAATTTTAAATTAAAATTTTTTTTCTGCCTAGAATATACATAAAATCTTCATTTTTGCCAGAAAAACATATACAGATTTCACTAATAACTGTATATATGAAATAACTTATAAAAGTTTGATTTTTTGTATTTTTACTTACTCACCGTGTGCTATCTCGGGATCCGGGTCTTGAAACAGCTTCGTTTAGTATGGAAAATGTTTGTATTGTCAATCTCCTCAGAATAAGTGGAGCGGGTTCCTGAAAAACAACAATTTCAAATAATTAGCCACACATATGTAGAGAATATTAGTAATTATAGTTAATGTTATGCATATTTACATACGTAACATTCACTTTTCACTTATCTTTCTGAATTTCGCTTCAATTATTCTGTGAAGAAACCTATTCCACAGGTTTCTCTAAAGCTTGAGTCGAATTGGTCTATCCGTTGCTGAGAAACCTTACGACAAGTGATTGAAATCATAAAAAAACAAAAACTGAGAAAAATACAGTTAATCTTTTATCATATAATTAGACGAATAAAATATACTTACCACTTTCATTCAGTATCAGAACCTTATTTGCTTGAAAGCTAGTTGTATGCTAGTCACTTCTGCAAGATTTAATGATGACCCGGGTCCAAACAACTTCTCTGTAACAAAACATGAAAAATAATGAGAAAAGTAATATTTTACACTTTATAGCAATATTCTATTTTAAATTATAAAATAGAAATTTTCTCATAAATTGTCTTTTCCTCATACATACATATGCTTATTATGTATATATTATGAAAAGTTACCAAATTACTATAATAAAATAAATTATATTAAATATTATATAAATAAATGGTATGCGACTCTATCACTCGAAAGTATAGTATATAGAATAAAATGACTCTATCGCTCTACTCGAGTAAAAATTGATTTTTGACTATCTAAACTTTGACACTGGCTCTTATAAGTGTCCGCTAGGTGGCGGCCTGCCATTTTCTCTATGCTACAGTTCTCTCTTGCAAGAGAAAAACGCAGGCCGAGACCACATAAATGCCGCTTCTCTTCGAAGTGGCGGGCGTCTAAGGAAGCTGTCAGAGCCTTACTGAGAAGTCCACTCTGACAGCTGGGACGAAACGCCAACAGAGAGAAATTTATATTTCTCTCTTTTATTTTTTGAGGCCTGCCTGCATATAGATCTCCATTGTGAGAATATGCAGTGCAGAGCCTGTATTCAAAGATCAATTTTTACTCGAGTAGAGTGATAGAGTCATTTTATTCTATATTATATAAACAATTTTAATGTACTCACTCAAAGTTTTCGTGCTTCTAATACTTCAAGTACTACCCTGCTGGAAAATCGAGCATAAAATATGGGCTCGAGAACCCCGTCTGCCCAGAATTGTTGAACACTGTCGGTTATGATACGTGCCTATATTCGGCCCAGATTCTGTTAAGGACTTCATGTTCTGAGTTATCCCATAACATAACCTCAACTTCACGAACTCAATAATAGGAGTTATCGACCTTTTATATTAATATAACATGGTATAATACGATGCACGATTAATGTTATCTAATTATTATTTTATTCAGATCCTTCCGCATTACAATTATGCCTGTATAAACTACACTCTAAGTACAGTGTATGAAGACTGGAGAGTACAGCTATATATACTAAGCAGCTGTATATACGCATGAGATGTGCGCCGCGCGTGCCCATAAGCTCTCTCTCTCTCTCTCTCTCTCACTCACTCTCTCTTTCTCTCTCACTCACTCTCTCTCTCACTCACTCTCTCTCTCTCCCTCACTCTCTCTCTCACTCACTCTCTCTCTCTCTCTCACTCACTCTCTCTCTCTCTTTCTCTCTCTGTCTTCCTTTCTCTTATAGGTTATAATCTCAAATTAATAGATGCACAGAATTTTTAACAGATGCTGTTCCGGTTATGGTCGCGTCACAGCCGCTAAATCTGGACACGGTCTGGCATAGAATCTGCCCACTTAACAGAAATTTTAACAGATTTGGCGCAGAAGTATCTCAATTTTCCAACAGGGCAATTTTAATTATAGACTGAATGAAAAAGTAGGACAGACTGGAAAGCAAACAACTCTACTGATTATAGCTGTTTGGCTGCTGGTGTCAACGCTGTTGTGTATTTATGATGTGGAAAGAGAGACCATGGTCTCATAAATACATGGTCTACACTTTATCCATTTAGATAAAGAGATTTTAAATAATTGGTTTTACGTGTTTTAGAATAAGTGTTGTGATGCTATGCAGTTTTTGTGAGTTGTTGTAGGAAATGAGAGTAATGTAGGGTTAAGTGTATGAGTATGTAAGTGAAATGTAGGGTAAAGTACTCGGTGTGTAGCAGCTTTATCAATCATCATCTGGATGATCTCTTCCTTTAAGCTTAGTGTATCTGGAGTGTTCATGCTGCTACTCTCCTCTTGCATATGATATTTATAGAATTACTTTAGCGATTAGCTGAACATGTATCTTGGTGGGGGGGGGGGGGGTCTCGAACCACTCTTTGAACTACATAATGTCATTTTTACAGACTTTACAAAGCAATTGCTTAGGAGATACATCACTTTTCCATTTGCATAGTGTATCAATAAAAGCAGTTTTGTGCCATCTAATGCAAATAACAGTGTAGTGACGAGATTTCTTATCTCAATTTCACCAAATTTGATATTGCTACCACAAGCTTTACAAGCCAGAAATTCCTGTAATCTTAGGATAAGCCAAAAAGATCAAATATTATATTCTTGAATGTACCATCTTGATTGTGTTCTAATTTTAATTTCTGTCTACATCTTAACGAAGGATGCTGTGTTTCAAATGTTGATGAAAGCGTATCAGGTATACTTTTTTAAGTATTAGCCGCTGTACTTCTATTTCATGTCTGATGGTTTCTTGATATCGAATTAGTGTTTGATGCTCTTGATGGTGGTTGCTGATAATTTACAAGTGTTTGTGCTGACTGGTTGGATACTGATGGTATAGTTTCTTCTTTTTCTCCCATGAAAAAATGCTTTCCTCTCTTCTTCGTTCTTCCAAATGTGTGCTATTGAGTTCGGACTCATCTTGAATTGACTTTTTAATTTTCAAAATTAATTCACTTGTAGAGATTTTAATTGCAAACACTAAAACTTTCATAAAACTATTAAATAATTTTTATAAAACTAAGTAATTGTCATATGGCTTAGTTAGTAAGTCGGTAAGTTAAAAATTCGTTGTTACTTGTGTTTCCATTTATAGGTATATAATTTTGTATCAAAACAGTTTTTGCAAAACTTTTTGCTACAAAGTGCTGTAAGTAACATTTATAAATAATAAGAATAAAACATTTAATCAATCTTGTTTTTATTATTTGTAGATATTAGTGAATTGATATGCAAAAAATAATAATTTTACGAATACTGACTATACAACATTATTGCACTAATTAGTTATTAACGTCTTTCCAATGCTTCTACCGCTAGATGATGGTTGCATCTCTTCGCGCTACGTAAAATTTATTGCCAATGTTTCGAGCCATTGCGACTCCTCTTCAGAGCTTAAAAGAATACAAAATTCGATTTAAAACATTATGACAAACATCGTCAGACTCGCAGTGTGCGCTGAATTTGAGAGGCTGTGCTGAAATCTCCGGTTTTTTAGCGGTGACCTGACGATGTTTTAAGTTGAATTTTGTATTTTTTTAAGCCCTGAAGAGGAGCCGTAATGGCTCAAAACGTCGGCAATCAAGTATACGTGGCTCGAAGAGATGTGTAACATCTAGTTCTTAATTAATTGTTATTAACTTTTATCAAAATAGCTTTTTTGTAAAATGGACATTTTCATCATGTTCTATAGAAAATTGTGTATAGAAACCATGTATCGGAAGTGATAGAACAATGTTATTTAGTGGTAATAGACAGTGTCGAATAAATCATCATTTTTCGAAAAAACATTTGTTTAGGTTTTTGTCTATATCTTCGCAAAAAAAATTTTTCACGAAAAATAGGGTTCATGACCCGATTCTATGGAAAATTTTCTATGAAAAAAGTTAAAAATAAACAATCGATTTTTTTGAGATTTTAACCCAACTCAGGCCTGACCCCTTTAAGGGGTTATGCCTGAGTTGAACCTGTAAAAAAGACATTAATAAGTAATAGGCTGAAAAAAATTATTTATTAATAGTATAAAAAAAATCTTTCTCCTACTTCAAATGTAGGTATTAAACATATTTTTAACTATTTTAAAAAAATGATATATCTATACTTACATTGTAAACAATTACATGTATGAATCATTAATTTTCAGCACTTTTTTCCCTTTGCCGCAGGATATCTCAGCATCCAGATGATGAATTGATACCAGACTGGATGTAAAATCTTCTGAATATGTTTCTTCACTACTTATGCGGAAGACTTTTCTACAAAAATAAATTTTAAATATTTAGTAACTCATAAGATGATTATATCAGTAATTATAGTGAATATTACATATATTCATATACGCAACATTGACTTTTACCTTGTATTAGTCAATTCTGCTCCGTTCAAGCAGTGAAGAAACGTATTCAGAAGATTTTCCATCCTGTCTGGTGTCAATTCATCATCTGGATGCTGAGATATCCTGCGGTAAAGGACCTAAAATCATAAAAATGTCAAGACTGAGAAAAATGCATTTAAAGTTTATCGAAACACTTATGTATATTTAACTGGTAGTATTTACATGAACTACTTGGCATATTTTTCTTATATTTTGGCATAAGGTACCTACATATTAAGGCATATATAAAGACCCGAGTGCTGTATATGTAGATATACCAGTATCGAGAGCTGAAATTGAAATATAAATTTTTGATACGCATTCACAGTCAGTATGTTTCACATGAATATAATTGTTGGTATTGCTTACTCATGACTTTCCAGGATTATTAACAATCACAGTAGACTTAGAGCTGGTTGGAGACTATTTATCACACAGGCATCTTGTACACATGATAATTATAGCCCGTACACCTAAAAATCAAGAATATACTCACAAAGAACAAATTCTTTACAAATCATATGTTGTTTATAGTCCAAACACTTATCTAAATTTGAAGACTAGTAGACTCAGAAGCTATCACAACAGCACAACATCCAGCTTACACTAAACTACAGACAGCAGACAAAACAGCTGATGTCTGAATGCAAACTTGACTAAGTCGGTAAAACAGTGATTTCCTTTTCCATATGCTGTAAAGTGTCTTTTTTCAGGCGGTAAATTAAATTTGCACTTATATTTTTTTACCCCTTTATAAGTTTGATTAAAAAATTACAAGACTAAATTTAAATCCTATAAATTTATTTTATTTTGAAGATTCAAAATAAAAATAAAATCTACGATTTTATAAAAATTAGTTATTTACAGTATGTAATGATTCAGTAAATAATATATTTTTTTTTAAATAAAATTGCGTTTTCAAAAGGAGTTTGTAAACACATTTAATTTTACATTTTCTATGAAAAAGCAATTGTTTTAAATAATCAAAAGTGCTATAAGACAAAATATCAATAATACGCAATTTTGAAAAATTGTATTTTTTTAGTATTTTGCCTGTAACTTTGTAACGGAATTTTTTCGGACAAAAAGGACTTCAGCAGCGTATTCTATATTAAATTTGCCTTAAAAAAATCAAATAAGAAAATTTTTGATTTTTTTGAATTTAAACTCAGGCATAACCCCTTAATAGTTAATCCAAAAATACATGAAAGCTGGGATGCTGGTTTCCGACGATAACCTGAAAGCGGTTGTGTAACTCTCGCTAATATTGTGAAAAGATACGATGACTACTTATTGTCCAATAACATTTACAAAACTTAGGATATCATAATTTTAATAATATATAAGTAATGTATTTCTTGCTCGGCATTGATTGTCTGTTATTGTTATGTCCGTTACTCTACGTCTCTATTATAAATTCAAATATAATCTATATCAACAAATAATGCTTAAATTCAGTTGATTTCGCATACTTTGGGAGAAAAATCATTGGGAAAATTTTTTTATGTTATGGCGAAGTTATGGCGACAAAAATTGATTAATATTTAGGTCTATAACTTATAAGAGAGTCTATAAAATATCAGAGAGGTAGATTATAAAAATATCAATGAAATTGACGTGATTGCGATTTGGAATAATGAGCGTATGTCTTACTAAAAATGTACAATTTCTTGATAAACGCTTAAAATGTATATTTATTTATAATAAGATTAAATAACTTGGATTATAACAAAAAAAATTATAAAGTCAGTTTTTATATTGTAAGTATTACTACATAATTCTTACATAAAATATGGTAATAAATCTTATCTATTATATATAAAAAAATAGATATGTGATATAAATTCCAATTTTTTTATCATGACTTAAGTACCGCAAGCTTTTCCAAATTATATACTAACGTTTCCTCTACATTAACAAAATGCTGTCGCCGCAGCCGCCGTCGTGTCAGAAATTAGCTCTCCCTCAATTGCGTCGCCTCAATGGTGCCACCTCAATGGAGGATATTAGGTTATAATTGAGTGTAGATGCATTTAGATCAGTGCGTGTAATTTATCTAATATTGACTGTATCCCTCAGTAGTTGTCAATCAGTGTTTTGAACGAATTTATCGATCTTTCCTTTTTGGATCGATCTTTTTATTTTTAGTTCTTCCTAAACACTGCATTGGAGAGATCGATAAATTTCTTTAAAATACTGATATAATTGAGTGTATTTTTACTAATTTTTACGAAATTTTAACCTAATGTCTCCCATTAAGGGGGCGCCAATTGAGGAAGCACTCGTTAGGGGGCATCACTGAAGGAACGCCATTCTAATTTCTAATCTCTAATTTAAATCTAATTTTTAATCAATACTCTATTATTTCCCTACCACCATTGAGGTAAATAGAAGTAACACATTTTTGATGTGAAACATCTATAGGCGCGTCTCGAGGAGTGAAACCGTAGTTGAAAACAAAAGAAAATTCCGACCAAAAAAACCCGAAAAACATATGGTGAAGCGTTCTAACCGCTTTCCTCTCTCCGTCTCCGCATACAAGCAAGCTTGTCGCGTGCCGAGTCCTCTATTCCCGACTTCGCGGCGGCTGGTAGTAGCAGAAAAGTATAGAAAATGAGGAAAATGCATAAGTGCGAGAGAGACAGGCTTTCCCTCTCTCAATATTCTCTCGTTTCTCGCTCTGACCGATGCTCACCATCGAGATTCGGCGGACGACAGAAAAAAAGGTCAGACCCATCGATAGTCAGTGCAAAATAAAGAGTGGGCCAGAGAGTGAGGAACGAGACAAAATTGAGGGAGGGAAAGTCTGTCCAGGTCTGTCTCTGTCGTTCTTATGCAATTTTCCTATGCTTCTCACTCGCTCTCATGGGTTTTCCTATGTTTCGTTTCCTCCTAGTTCTTACTTAATGTATGTGTATGCGCGTGCGTGTGCGTGTGTGCGCGTATATTTGTGTGTACGTCCACGTGTGTTCGTGGGTGTTTAGTGCCGCCACGGATTTTAAAGAATTCAATTATTATCACAACATTTTTAAGCTACATAGCGCCGCAATACCAATTATAATTATGTATACAGTATACTGTATATACAATATGCAATGTACATATTTGTTTAAACCCAGATTTTTATTTCATTTTCTACCTTTACGATAAACTTCTTTTAATAATTATCAAATTCGATGTTTCACATCTGTCAGCTGTCCCGAGACAGCTCACTTTTTTTTCATTTGCTACAAATGAATGACTAAGGTAAGGCTTGCAAAGAATGTGAATTTTTACATATCGATTCATGTATTCGCTATGCAAGTTCCACACGATTCACGTATTTCCAGTCTATATGATTTGTAATTTGATCGTTTAAAGAAATTTAAATTGCAATAACTTTTAATATTACAATGTCAAACATCTATACAACCAAATAAAACTAAATTCAATTCATTTTCATTGTTACTCAAATTAAATCTAGCCTGTAATGAAAAAGATTTATGAAGTTTACCCTTGAAACTGAAAAGTAAACCGAATATACATGAACAAATGTTATAATTTCTACTTTACCGTTATAAGTACCGTTCACTGACATATACAATTCATAAGTATTTTTATTCATAATTTTATATGCATACAATTCGTTGCCTACAATGAATTGTTCAAAATATTCCCAATTTTTAAAAACATATTTTACAATTTTAGCCCTAGTTTTCATATGATCTTCTTCAGTGTTAAATAAAAAATAAGAGAAACAACGAAACCGGCAATTGCTATCTCCTAAAATTTACTTTTTGTTTGTGCAAACATTATATTAAAAGTTTATAACTTTTGTTGTAAATAAAACGAGATTCGTTTTCTCTAAATGTAATAATAAGTCTAAATATAATAAATAAATACGCCGACGAAAGATTAGGTTCGAAATTTAAAACTTTAGCTACCATTTTTAATAATTTTTTTAAGTAATTCCTTAAATTTTAATAATGATGGTCTTTCTCAGCGGCACCGACGGTGGCTACGTCCAAATTATTTGATTAATGTACATATATGTATACGATGCAGCATTCTGCAGAAGATTGATGAATTTATGGTAGTCATTTTTAAATCCATTTAGATAGCAGAGATTAACCACTTTTAAACCTTGATTTCCAATTATAAAATTAACTGGACACGCGCCAATGCAATGTAAATACAAAAACCTGTTGCCGTTTGTTGTTGATGCGGTTGCAATGCAACAGGCTACAGCAATCGCGAATTTCGAATAGGATTACAAATTTATTGCATTGTATATTAGTCATCATTTTCAAATTAAAAATTAGGGGGTTGGCAAGCAAAGTGAGCACGGGGGAACCCAACCCTAGTGTATATAATATAAAAAACTGAGTCTATAAATTTTTTGGTTGTGATCCAAGTTGTTTAATATCTTATTATAAATAAATATACATTTTAAGTATTGATTGTGACGAGAGGCATCTTCTCCAGCAGGCACCATCATTCACCAAGTCACCGCTGTGACGTCACCACAGTGGAGCTCGTGGAGTGAGCGCGCAAGGAGACGAAGCGCCGCAGCTACTCAACGCCGCCGCAAGAGGCGAGAGCAGCGTGCGCATGGCGATTGGCAGCACAGCAGTGTGGGAGCGCTCACGAGTAGTGTGGGCTGCTATGGAGAGACGTAGCGGGGCACCTGGTGCAGTAGAGGTGATAAGGGTTATTAGGGGAGGGGGGTTCTTGATCAACAAGTAACAAAGAGGTGTTAATGAGGTGCTAATGGATATTAATGGGTCCCCGCCCCCTCTCGATATCAGACCCGTAGTGTATAGTGGGCTTCGGTAACTGAGAGGACGATAGAGAGAGAGAGAGAGAGAGAGAGAGAGAGAGAGAGAGAGAGAGAAAGAGAGAGAGAGAGAGAGAGAGAGAATTTTCCTTTTTCAGCAGAAATTTTTCTGCATCAGACACTTTATAAATTTAATGTTTATGCTAAAGGGAATAAAAGGCAAAACTACCAATCATAAAAATATTTATAGAATAAAACATCAAGTATTTATTCAAAGAAAACTACAAAATACGCACGGGAAAAATACAAAATATGATTTATCATTAATAATAATAATAATAATAATAATAATAATAATAATAATTATAATATAATTAAAATGTAAATTATAATGTTCGTACGCAGAAAATCTGTTAATAATTGTACCTTATACGTATATATGGCACTTCTGCGGTCTTCGTCGAAGCCATTCGTCGTCATCGCTCGGATTATCTGATGACTGTACTGATGACGGCGTGCAAGGGCACTGGGTGTCTCTGTAGTAATGCCAGCACTTGTACTGGAAGCAGTTCCCGCACCGCCCCCAACCCCCTTCAGTTGGTCTCTCAGCATCGCACGAGTTACACCACACGCGCACACCGGGTTTTCCGGATTCTTCCTGCTCGATCTGCCCCTTCTCGTTTGTCTTGTCGTATTCGGCGTCTTTAACAGCGATTAAACGCCGCCGGTACCGTTTAATTTGCCACCACAGCTTGCGGATGGTGCTCCATTTAGCCATTATTCGGCTAAGCAACAACTCGCTCAATATTGGGCTTTTTCGAAGATATGGTGGCTATATTTCTCGATTCAGCCGCGCATCTTCTCTATTGTGCGCGACTTGGCAGAAAATGCAGCGTCGAGGTCTTCTCCGAGATGTGGCATTTTTAAATATGTGCTCTTCACGATAGACGAGGCTCAAATAACTAACCCTTCGATATAGACGCACTGATGCGAAGGAAGGTTACCACCGTTATTTTAAATATTATAAAATATTATTAATATTATTTAAAGTATGGAATTAAGTAATATTTTAGGTATACTAAATAAATTATTAAAGGAGAGTGATTTATTTATAAATTAGTAAATATTGAAATATTATTAGAAATTATTGTTTAAAGAAATTAATGGTATTTTAGGTATGCTTAGATAAATTATTGAGGGGGAGTGATTTATTTAAAAAATTAGTAAATATTGAAATATTAATATTATAAAAGATTATTTACACTATTTAAATTATGGAATTAAGTAATATTTTAGGTATGTTTGCAGAAATTATTTAGGGAGAGTGATTTATTTAAAAATGAGTAAATATTGAAATATTATTAGAAAATATTGTTTAAAGACTTAAATAGTATTTTAGGTATGCTTAAATAAATTATTGAGGGGGAGTAATTCATTAAAAAAATTATTAAAGATTGAAATATTAATATTATACAAGATTATTTATACTGTTTAAATTATGGAATTAAGTAATATTTTAGGTACGCTAGATAAATTATTGAGGGAGAGTGATTTATTTAAAGATTAGTAAATATTGAAATATTAATATTATTAAAGATTATTTATACTGTTTAAATTATAGAATTAAGTAATATTTTATGTATGCTAGATAAATTATTGAGGGAGAATGGTTTATTTAAAAATTAGTAAATATTGAAATATTAATATTATTAAATATTATTTATACTGTTTAAATTATGGAATTAAGTAATATTTTATGTATGCTAGATAAAGTATAGAGAATGGTTTATTTAAAAATGAGTAAATATTGAAATATTAATATTATAAAAGATTATTTATACTGTTCAAATTATGGAATTAAGTAATAATTTAGGTATGCTAGATAAATTATTGAGCGAGAGTGACTTATTTAAAAATGAGTAAATATTGAAATATTATTAGAAAGCAATTAATAGAGCAATTAAAATTGAGGATTTACGATACTAAAGTAGAAGATGAGCATGTAGATAAATCGGTATTTCAATTAGAACTAGGAGTTAAATTATATAATTTATTGAAATTTGCAGAAAAGAAAATATTATTAAACAAATTGGTTAAAGGTGAATAAATATAATTCAGTACGTGTGGTGAATTTATGTATAGAATTTTAAATTGGTCAGTTTGTAAGTGCATCGATGGTATAAATTTGCAAAGTTGCAAAACGCGAAAAGTGGGTCGCGCGCTTGTGGGTGACAAGTGCATATGCTTCTTCCACTTGTCCCGGCAGACTATACATTTCTTTAACATTGACATTGGATCCGCGGACACAAATTTGATAACGTGGGCATACTTCTTTAGGGCCGACTAGTATTTTTGAAGTGCATAATAAATTATGTACGATAGTGATCAAATGAGTGATAAGGATAGTAAAAGTGATATAGATGCTTTCCTATTCAAATAATTAACTGAGCAACAAATTCAGAAAAATCCGACATTCAAAGAATATCTTGGAAAATCTTTAAAAGAAAGGGCTTTTAGGAAAAGTAGTAAAATACAAAAATCACCTATAAAAACGTCTAGTTCAGAAAAAATATCATTGAATCAAATTAATTCTGATACTGGTGGTATAACGAAAATTGTAAGTCCAGCAGTTAAGGGAAATCAAAATAAAGCTACTTTAGAGGAATTTTTTGATACTACAAATAGTATTTTGAATGAAACATTTCAAGTTGAACGTAGTAATAGGTATTCAGATTTAAGAATATTGATAATATAAGTAAACAGCAGGAAAAAACAGAAAATTTAGAATTTGATAAATTTTTAAATACAATCGTAAAAGGTATTACAACAATAGAAGTTCAAAATAATACAGAAATTCCTGATTTAGTTTTGCAAATATCTGATACATTCAATAATAGATCCGTTATAGAACAACAGTTTAAAAAATCCAATACTGATTTAATTGATTTAAATAATATAGAACAAGAGAACATTTCTGAAGTTAGTGAGTTTCAGAATACTAATAAAGTTGCTCAAGTAGAAATAAATTGCTCTAGTGAAAATTTATTAAACATGGCTCGAAATGGTGCTGGCCACTCTTGTGATCAGTCAGAACGAATGTCAATAAAATTAAGTTTAAAAGAGATTGCTGATTATGTTCCAGATTTTGATAGGAAAAATACACATATCACATACAGATTACATAGAAATATTGAAAGACGTGAAAAATTTAATTGATGATATTGATGAAAAAAATTTAACGAGTTTACTAAAATTTAGATTAAAGGGTGAAATAGGAAGAGCATTGAAAAACAATAGGTTGAATTAAATTTTAGAGTTGATAGACGCAATAAGATTATTGGATCCTATTTTTGAAAATATTCATGAATTATATGCAAAAGTTGTAAAAATTATTCAAGGGGATAAAGAGCCTGTTTTATTTGACAATAATAGAGAGAGGGAATTAATTTTCAAAATCAAGGAGTTAAAAAAATTGGAACGTCCTTCTGAAGCTTGAGAATTGAGTTTTGCAACAGAATTAGATAATAAAGTAGCAAGTAGCTATAAAAAGGGATTAAAGTCTGAAATTAAATATGAATTAGGAAATGAAAACACATTTTCTGAATTATCACAAGCTGCTCTTAAAATTGAGAAAGAATTAGACAAGCGAAAAGGCTTTAGTGAGAATTTGATTAACAATTTTTATAGGGATAATATTGAGCAAATTAATAAAGTAATGTTTTGTCAAATGTGAAAAGATCGTGACCTTGAAGCATTATTTTTTAAAAATGCAGGATGTGTATATTGCAAAGACGATGATCATGTTTCCAATAATTGTAATGCTGTAAAAGATAAGATAAAATAGATTTGTAATTTTTGTAGTAAATCGGGTCATTCAATAAGTTCATGTAAATTGAATAGGAAACAAAATTTTCATTGTTAGTATTGTCCAGAAATGGGACATGAAGCTTAGCAATCTACATATATTTTAGAGTATATATTATATTCGAAATGTAAAGAATCAGGGTATAATCCAAATTAATGTGTAAATTCGTCTATTCAAAATTTAAGAAAATGTAGTTTTTGTAATAGATTTTATCATACTGTTCAAAATTGTCCAGAAGTAATAAAAGAGGTCATACTACAAAATTATATACATTGGGTGAAAATAAATTTAGATTTTGTACAATTTGTGAATGTACAGAGCATGATAATAATGATTATGAACAATTTTAGTACAAGATTATAAGGCTAAGCAGCAAGTGAAATGTCAATTGTGTGAAGGTTTAGGACATGAAGTAAAAGACTCTGAAAAATTTAAAGCGGTGCAAAGTAATCAACAATTTAAAAGAAACGAGTATAGGAATAACTATGCAAATAATAGGAATAATTATAATAATGATAATTACAATAATAATCAACAGTAACCAAGATTTTATGGGAATAGATTTAAACAGCAAAATCAAAATAATTATAATAATGTAGGAGTAAGAAAAGTGTGTGAATATTGTAATTGGGGACGGTGTTCAATTGATGAATGTAGAAAATTATCAGCTTTAAAAGCTTCGCAGGAAAAGTCTGGATTTTGTAGTAAAATGGGTCACAAAGCTGACAATGGCGATGAAATAATTATTTACAAAAGATATGAAAGAAAATAAATAATACGTCACAATTTAATAATACATTAAATCTTGAGATGCAATGCATTCTCACTTTTAAAAACAAATCTGCACACAAATACAGTCCTACCTATGTGGTGAGAGTGTAGTCAGGACGTAAAAAAATTAGCCAAGAGTTGTAGAATGCACTACTATCGCTCGACTTTAGTAAGTTTGAATGAAAGAAGACTATGCCTCTCTTCGAGCCAAAACTTGTTTATTCATTGTCGCCAACGTTTCAAACCGTTGCGGTTCTTCCTCAGGGCTAAACCCAGTACAAAAAGTTTTTACAATTATATTCAAATAAATTCTAAATTAATAATAAAATACACAAAACACGATTTTACCTTAATTATAATTACAAATTATAATTAAGGTAAAATAGGGTATACGCTAAAACAATTTTTCTAAAATTAACGTAAGAAATTAACTTTAAACTAATTCGAACCAAAACACTTACAAGAACAATGACCAAAATTTTTTCCTCACTACCAGTTGTTAATGTGATGTTAATGCAACACAGGAGGCGCCGTATGCGCAGGTTGGATTTAGTCTAGAAGAGATGCATAGTCTTCTTTCATTCAAAATTAACCAAGAGTAGCTTGTTCAACTTTATAATATCACTCTCAAAACAGCATAATATGTAATATGTATTTTGAGGTATCAAAACGATATTCAATAACATAAAGTTTATACTATGTAGAAATAATTGATAATATAGCTCAATTTTACACAGAAAAGTCAAATATTATTTTCAAAACATTTACATAAATACAAAAATGATTTACTAAATCATAATACTTGTGCTATCTGTAAAAACTGAAATTACTTCTTTAATATTTGCAGGTTTCAGATTACTCAAGAATGTTAGTATTCCAATTTTATAATCATAATATGGTATGCTTTTAATATAGATGGGCGTTTGATGAAGTTGATTTTTTTCTTTTCTTGACATCTAACATATGACCTTGTTCAACATCTTGCCGCTTATTACCAGGTATCATTAATATTGAGAAACATTTATTATTAATAAACATTTGTTAAACCTAAAATTGCAATTTAAATCTGTCACTCTTTCTTTCCAACTCATTCAACATCTTGCCGCTTATTGCCAGGTATCATTGACACTGAAAAACATTTTTATTGAGTATTAAAGGACTGAGGTACTGTCAAATAAAATACTGTTGAACAAATTTCTTAATCCATTTTCTAACACAGCCTTAGGATTGGTAATGTCCAGAAAGTCTTCTGACTAAGGTTGAAAGCGAGTATAAGTTATTGCTAATTAGATTGCTTTTGTTAAACCTGAAATTTTAATTTAATTCTGTCACTCACTCTTTCTACTTCGTTCAACCTCTTGCTACTTATTGCTAGGTATCATTGATACTTAGAAACATTTGTACTGAATATTAAAGAGTTGAGGTACTGTCAAACAAATTACTGTCGAACAAAATACAAACACTGATAGTAATTATTTTCTAAACTTTCGTAGGGAAAACCCTTTTCCTGTAAACGTTTCAAATTAATCCTGATTTTTATTTAAAAAAAAAATTTATATGAATATATGTTAAATAGAATAAAAACTGAAGCTATCTGTAAAAACTGAAATTACTTCCTTGATATTTGAAGAAGTTGCTTCTTTTCTTTTTTGTCATCTAACGTATTTCCTTGTACTTTAAAAGCAACAAATTTAGTTGGCTCTGGCAATCAGATCAACGAATTCTGACATGTTTTCTTCTTTTGAAACAGGCTTTTTAGGCTTTTTATAACCAACTGGAATAGCAAACTCAATGTTCATGTCACATTCAATAATTGTAAGATCTGGACGTGGCTTATTCTCTAATATAAACATTTCATATATATATATATATATTATAACGGTCGCATATATAATACGCACGTTATCGCCTCTCCGGGCGTATGCCGTATTACTTGTACTAATACATTTCTTGTTCTAGCAACCACCAGCGGACACTACTCTACGAGAAAGACAGAGAGAGCGAGAGAATGCCTATATTAGGCCGATATTTAGAGAGAGAGAGAGAGAGAGAGCACGCGTATTCCCGCCCGCGACGCTGCCGGTCCATCGATTACGCGTTGCCACATATGACAACGCCGTGTCAAGGACCGGAGCGTCCTCCGGTATCGCGCGCGTACAATTATATAGTATTGCGGTAGCGTCCGAACGATCCTCACCGATCCTTCGCGCCGGTTCGTTACCACACACTTTCGTGTCTCTTTCGGGCACCCGCTTGCGACCTATCTCGTCATATTCGACCGCTCGGAGTTCGTCCCCCTGCGTGAGACTTCACTTCGAGTCGGCCAGGACGACTGCAGCGTCCGAAAGCTACGAGACTGCGACCACCTCCCGGCACCGACGTGCGACCTTGTAAGTACGAGCTCTCTATCACTCTCGGTATTCGGGCGATTGAGCCCCATCTCTCTCTCTCTCTCTCTCTCTCTCGCGTAGTGTGCGGTGTCGCACGACCGCTCGTAAGATCGAGCTCTGTGTACTCTTTTTAATACAATATATTTTCACTAGTTCTCTTTTAATCCACGAATATCTCATTATTTCGATACCTCGTCCCCTGCCGCCTTCGCGACCTCGTACACTCGTACGAGCCACACGAGTCGGCCGAGCCGTGCTTCGCACGCCCGACGACAACGAGACACTTATTAATAAACGAGGATTCATTCCACGGTTCTACACGACCGATTATCGTCTCCAACGTTCTCCAAAATAATTATATATATATTATATATATATATATATATATATATATATATTGTAACGGCACGATTATCGTTCTCCAAAATAAATAAATATATATATATATTGTAACGGCACGATTATCGTTCTCCAAAATAATCGGTCGTGTACAACCGTGGAATGAATCCACGTTTATTAATAAGTGTCTCGTTGTCGTCGGGCGTGCGAAGCACGGCTCGGCCGACTCGTGTGGCTCGTACGAGTGTACGAGGTCGCGAAGGCGGCAGGGGACTAGGTATCGAAATAATGAGATATTCGTGGATTAAAAGAGAACTAGTGAAAATATATTGTATTAAAAAGAGTACACAGAGCTCGATCTTACGAGCGGTCGTGCGACACCGCACACTACGCGAGAGAGAGAGAGAGAGAGAGAGAGAGAGAGAGAGAGAGATGGGGCTCAATCGCCCGAATACCGAGAGTGATAGAGATCTCGTACTTACAAGGTCGCACGTCGGTGCCAGGAGGTGGTCGCAGTCTCGTAGCTTTCGGACGCTGCAGTCGTCCTGGTCGACTCGAAGTGAAGTCTCACGCAGGGGGACGAACTCCGGGCGGTCGAATATGACGAGATAGGTCGCAAGCGGGTGCCCGAAAGAGACACGAAAGTGTGTGGTAACGAACCGGCGCGAAGGATCGGTGAGGATCGTTCGGACGCTATATATATATATATATATATATATATATATATATATATACTAGGGGGTACCCCCTGCTCGCTCCGCTCGCCAACCCTCATAGCTTCAATTTCTAATTTTTCGCAGACCTTCAACTTCATCATTTCACATCATAACGATTTCACGCTTCACCTATGACTTTGAGCTTCCACCTGTCATCTCCAACTACAACCTCAAATATCCACCTATTATACTAAGTCATTATCCGCCTATCACCCTTGATCTATCATCTTCAATCAAATCCCTCAGCCTCTCTCTGTCGTCTTCATCCTTTACCTATCGTTTCCACCCTTCTCCTATCGCTCAGATCCACCACCTACCGCATCCCATCATAATTCCTTCACTGTCTATGTATCGCCTCCACTCATGATGTCTTCACCCTTCACTTATCGCCTTCAATCATTATCCATTCATCCTCCAGCTCTTATCCCCGTATATTGTCAACACCCTCAAGTAATTATTTCCAATCATAATATTTTTATGCTCCTTCTATCCCTTCAACCGTAAGAGACACAAGTGCCCTTAGAACCTACAATCTTCACCTCTTGTATCTACTTGTTACCTTCAACCTCCACCAGTAAACTATCATTTCTAATCCTAACGATTTTATCGTACTATCCGTCGACTCTGTACTTAGCACTTTCACCCTCCAACTACTTCTTCCATTCGTGTCCTTTACCCTATACCTTTGACCTTCAACCTCCACGTATAACCTCAACCTATCACCGCCAGTCATGATCTGGAGCCTCTATCTATCGCTTCCAATAATGTAGAGCCTTCACAAATCGCTTTTAATTGTGTCCTCCAATCTCCCTATGGTAGCTGCTGAACCCCCCCCCCCCTACCATAACGTTTTTACGCTCCTCCTATATTTTCTATCATGACCTTCACCCTCCAGTTATGTCGTAATTCCTATATAACCCTCTACCTAATACCTTTATTGATGACATTGAGCTTCCACATATTATCTCCAACCATAACCTCCAACATCAACCTATTGCATTAAGTCATGATGCGCCTATCACCTGTACCCTCGACCTATCACCTTCAATCGTATACCTCAGGCTTCATCGATCATTTCCAGCCATTACCCATCGTTTCCGCCCTTCATTTACCGTCTCCAATTATGTTCCCTTCACTCTCCATCTATTGCCTCCAGCCATTATCAGCACCCTCAAGTAATCATTTCCAATTGTAATATTTTTATGCCCCTTCTATCCATTCATCTTGCCCCGAGAACCTCCACCCTTCACCACTTGCATAACTTATTATCTTTAACCTCCCCCTACGATTTTCACGTTTTACCTATCACCTTCACAAATGATCTGGAGAATCCACCTATCACTTCCGATCATAACCGTTTCGCTTCCACCTATTACCTCTGCTTATAACCCTTTACCTATCACCTTCACCTATGACTTTGAGCTTCCTCGTATCATCTTCAACCATAACCTCAAACATCCATCTATTACATTAAGTCATGATCCATCACCCTTGACCTATCATCTTCAATCGCATTCCTCAGCCTCCCTCTCTTCACCCTTTGCCTATCGGTTTCACCCTTCTCCTATCGCTCAGCTCCACCACCTACCACCTTCAATCATAATCCCTTCACTGTCCATATATCGCCTCCAATCATGATGCCATCACCTTTTACTTATCGTCTTCAATCATTATCTCTCCATCCTACAGCTTTTATCCCCGCATATTGTCAACACCCATAAGTACTAACTTAGCAATTTCACCCTCCACCTATTGCTTCCATTCGTACCCTTTACCCTATACCTATGTCCTTCAACCTCCACGTAAAACCTCGACCTGTCATCGCAATCCATGATCTCGAGCCTCTATCTATCGCTTCTAATAATATACAACCTTCACAAATCGCTTTTAATTGTATCCTCCAATCTCCTTATGGCCTCCAGCCTCCATCTATTGTTTTCGCCCTCCCACTATCGTTTCCAACTTTCTCCTATCACCTACATTCTCCACCTGTTGCCTTCAATCATGATCCCTTCAACTTGCACTTACAGCCTTCAATAAAAACTTTTCACTTATAATTATTTCCTTCTCATTTTGTAACCTCTGTGTAGCACTCTATCCATCACCTTCACATATGGCCTTGAGCCACCACCTATCATCTCCAACAATGTATTTTTATATATATGTGGAATTCAGGGTGTAGGCAGATCAAATGTGGTTAGTGACATTAGAGAATGTAACGATAACAATAACAATTTATTAATAATAACAGGAACAGGAAATAACGATGACTTTCCCTCGGCTCTCACTCACAAATAAGTGCTGAAATTTGGTGAACTTTACATGGGATTGTTTATATAGTAAGTATATATAAATAATTTTTTAAAAATATGTAAAATTACATTTAATATCTAAACTTTAACTTGGAAAAAAATTTTTTTCTATAACTAATAGATCTTTTAGCCTATTAATTGAAAATTGATATTTTTCAGATCCAACTCAGGCATAACTCCTTAGGATATCTGGGATATTTTCGTCTATGAATGATAAACAATTATTTAATCTTTGGGAATATGTTTTAGGAATAGTATTGTTTGAAGTTTCCTGGTAGATTTGTGGATTAATAAAGACTATTTTGGTTGGAGGGTTATTAGGGGACGCAGAGAGCTTACATTCGGCTAGCACGCTTGTCGTAGGGCTTGTGTGATAAGCTCCTAGTGCTATTTTCAATCCTGTATTGTGAATGGAATCTAGAATTTTCGTTAGTTTGGATGAGTCGTAAATAATGGATCCATAATTCAACTTTGACAACACTATAGATTTGTATATATTTGGAAGTATTTGTTTGTCTGCACCCCAATTTTTTGCTGCTATTGTTTTTAAAATATTTAAGCGTTGGAACGTTTTGGATTTTAAATCAATTATGTGAGATTTCTAGTTCAATTTTTTGTCAAACGTGAGTTCAAGTATTTTTAGATAGTCTACTTATTGTTTATATTTTTGTGTTGAATTGGATCTAAATTATTTATTTGCTTATCTATTTCTTCTTTATACAGTGTCCAATTTGTTTTTTTGTAATTTCTTTTTTGTGGAGGGTTTGGGTTTGAGGGTTCATTGTATGTTAGTAGGGAAGGTTTAGAATTATCGGATAATGATTACTGTCACGAAGAAAGTCTGTCACTGTCATATCTGTATTTTCGGCCATGCAAGCTGAGCTGATGGTCAAGCCTATTGCGCTTTCTATGCCGTTCGCTGGGTTAAAGTGAGTGTTGATTTTTGTTAATTAATATTAATTCCGGATCATTGAGAAAAGCTTATGAGCGTTGTAATCGCCTATTATTAGAGACGGTTTAGGTTATTGTGTTTTTAATGTTTTGAAGTCCTCAAGGTTTAAGATCTGACTATTTGGTAAATAAATATTGCATATGATATGTTTGTATGGTAAATAGACTTCGATTGCTATAGCTTCTAAGTTTGTTTTTAAATTTAAATGATTACTAATTATGTCATTTTTTTAAAGGTAGCTACACAACCGCTAGCTTGGTTTGATTCTCTGTTTTTATAGTTTTATAAGTTTTTAGTTTTGCACTATAGTTATTTTTAAAATGGATTTCTTGAAGGCATATCATTTTTGTATTATCTTTTATAATAACCGTTCACGTTCCATTGAATTATATTTAGACTCGTTTTTTATTTATTATTTATTAGGATTATTTATTAAGCTCATGAAATCCGCGGATATTATTTAATCAGCGGATGAAAGCCCTTTAACATATTAAAACTTACATTGATAAACAAGGCTAAGGAAACTGTTAAAGGGCTTTTATTTTTAAATAAAATGAAATGATAAATATAAAATACATTACTCATAAATTAACAACCTACATTCGTTTCATAATGGATAATAATATAAAAAATGTTATTAAATGTTAACTAATCGAATATAAAATTAGATGATGCGTGTACATAATAAATTAGATTAACATATTTCAAGATTTTTATTAATTAAAAAAGATATGAAATTATTAAGTGGTTTGCAAGACTTTGCAGAGCCAAATAATAAAAATGCTGAGATACGTGTCTATGGTATGAAAAGTTGGCCTCTCGTTGTAAGCCAAATTCATTAATGTAACTGTAATACTATTACTGGTAATATTTTCAGATATATTTTTTAATTAAAACTATTATGTTTGCATTAGTCATGCAGAGTATCGAAAAGTGATACATACAAATAGCGAGAAAGTTTGAAATTCTACTTAACGAGATTTTAGATGCTTGTGATCTGCTTATGGATAGCACGTACTTCCACTTTAATGGTAAATTTTATAAATAACTTTTTGGTACACTTATGGACTCTCCGATTTCGGGATTATTCGCTGACATTATTATAGATGATCTCGAAACGGAATGCATTTCAAAATTAACTTATCAACTAGTGTTCTTTTTCGGTTATGTCGATGACATTATTACTTGCATTCCAAAAGGAAAAATAGACGAAACGTTAAAAATATTTAATTCATATAATAGTAGACTCCAATTTACCTATGAAATGGAAATGGACGCAAAATTAACTTATCAACCAGTGTTCTTTTTCCCTTATGTCGATGACATTATTACTTGCATTCCAAAAGGAAAAGTAGACAAAACGTTAAAAATATTTAATTCATATAATAGTAGACTCCAATTTATGCATGAAAAGGAAGTGAACAAATCCGTAAGTTTTTTGGGCGTATTATTGATTAATGAAACAGATGGAAGAAAAACTGATTCGCACACGAAACCAACTTTCTCTGGCAGATTTTTGCACTTTAAATCTCAACATCCGATTAGTCAAAAGATTGTCATGGTATACAATCTAGTTAACAGAGCGGTGAAGTTATCGGATAAATGTTTTCATCAGAAAAACATTAATATTGTACAAGGTCTACGATTCGAAAATAACTACCCCACTGATTTCGTTGATAGATACGTCAAAAAACGATTATCTGTAATCAAAATGACTAAACAACTGGAGTAACGTGCGAAAAACACTACGTATCGCAATTGTATTAGTGTACCGTACATCAGTGGCTTCTATGAGCGGGTGCAACATTCATTTAAGGGGACCCACCACTTTTAAAATCTGAAATAAAAGAAATTTTCAAATAATTTTTAAATTGTTATAGTCAATTAGAATTGAACTAAAACATTTTTAATTTACAAGTATATACAAAATATAGTAAGATAAAATTTTTATTGTCCTACTTTGAGCCTAATACACATTCATGTCAGCGTAGACACTGTTCGATGACTTTTGGCACTGTCCGTAAGATTCCAAGTGTACGCATGGATGAAATGGGCTCAAATTTTTTTTACAAGCTTATTATAGTATTAGTTTCCATATAAACAGAGGGATTTTAATTTGAATGAGTAGACCATTTGAAAAAAAATAAAATGTGTTAAAAAATATTTTCAAAACCATTAGATGTTAAATTTATTGACATATTTTATTTTTTTTCAAATGTTCTACTCATTCAAATTAAAATCCCTCTGTTTATATGGAAACTAATACTATAATAAGCTTGTAAAAAAAATTTGAGCCCATTTCATCCATGCGTACACTTGGAATCTTACGGACAGTGCCAAAAGTCATCGAACAGACATGAATGTGTATTAGGCTCAAAGTAGGACAATAAAAATTTTATCTTACTATATTTTGTATATACTATTAAATTAAAAATGTTTTAGTTCAATTCTAATTGACTATAACAATTTAAAAATTATTTGAACATTTTTTTTATTTCAGATTTTAAAAGTGGTGGGTCCCCTTAAGAAAAAAACCATTACGACCATTCCAAAAATACACAGTAATATGTGCAATATTTTTGTGAAAGGCAAGGATAAAAAAGAGAAGCACCTAGAGAAAAATGTTGTTTATAAACTTAAATGTAATAATTGCACGGCTATATATGTAGACCAGACAAAAAGAAATGTATACGCGCATTGAGGAACATAAAAAGTCCAAGGACAGTGTCATTTCCGCGCGCAGTGAAAAGTATAATCATACTATTAATTTTGAGAAATTTAGTATTAAAGATAAAGAAAATAATTTAAATAAAAGATTAATCTCGGAAATGATGCATATACAATTGCAAGATAATGGTATCAAGGGGATCAAGAACGTTTCAAAAATCTCGAAGCTATGTGTCGATAACTTAAAATTACAGTTTCCTATGTAACTATTGTTCTTTTAAAGTTAGACGAATTTCGTAAACGTAATTGTACATAAAAAAACAAAATTTATTTTCGAGCATGGATAAAAGTTTCAAAATATTAGTTTATTTTAATAATTAGCATAAACGAGTGGTGCCATCTTCTATCTTTCTTTAGCTGAAGGTTTTTTTTGTATTCTCCTACTAGTCTGGGCCCATTAACGCCCGCCAACGGTAGCAATGCGTGGCAGGCCAACATGTGTTCACTAGGGTGACACATTTTGCACATAGCTAAAAATTTTATTTTTTTAAGGTCTCAATCAATAGTTTGAGGTATACGATGACCATCTACACAACACGTCTGTTAGGTTTGTAAAGTAATTTATAGCCATCCGGAAATCAATTAAAGTTCTCCATATATTTCTTATAGGGTATCGAGCTCTGATTTCAGTTTTGCAGCCTGTACGTTAAGGGGTTATGACAGTGTTCAAATTTTGAAAATATCCATTTTTTTTATTCACTTTTTTCACAGTTAGTAGTCCGTAGAATATGGACCTTAAAGCCGTTTTTTGCTAACAAAATTTGCCTCGAAGATATCGACAAAATACTGATAAATCTGTTTCAAGTAAATTTTTTAAATATCGTGATTTTTAAATATTTTAATTAGGCGAAACTTGTGGAAAGGATTGTTCTACCACACCTTTTACAGAGTAATTTCATGAGAAATCTTATTGAAAATACGACTTAAAAACCTTTTTACAAACCGTTTTTTTCTCAAGAGTTATGACTTTATTTCCGTAAAATAATTAAAATCCGTAAAATTAATTTTTCTATGTGTCATTTTATGTTACTGAACTCAATGTGTTAAAGTAAAGGCATTCAACAAATTTGAATTTGCCACTCGAACAGGTTGTGGCTCACAGCGTCCAGTCGAGAATGAAGATTACTGTTTGATCGGTATAGTAGAATTTTCTATAAAACAGCAGAAAGCAGCCAAACAGCTGTTTTTCATTCAAGACACTAGATCAGTGCAGTTAGTCTGCTAGCTGCTGTAACAATGCTTATAACCCCAGTGGTGTTGTAAAAGTGCAAGAGCTTCTGCAGAGTACAAACATTATTCAGATAAGTATTGGAAACTAATTTGTAATAATTGTGTTCATAATGAGCTTTTTCTTTGTTGGTTTATTTTTTGATTTTAGGTGTACGGGTGCAAGCCAGCAAGATGAGAGTTTATAAAGACTGTCTGGAGTATTATTTGGCATACTTTTTAACATATTAAAGTCTATTTAATAATGGTAAGTATTGCATGTAACTGTAATTCATAAACATTACTTGATTATGAATAGCTAACGATAATTTTTATTCTATTTTCAGCTTCTAAATACTATTATCATACGGCATGATAGGCGCGTACCACCAAATATACTTAATTGTATGTATATTTGAGTACCAAAAGCAAATCAAGGTATGACACATAGTTTCTGTAAGTATAGCTGAGTTCATTTGTATGATTTACATTATAAACTTTGTGACGTTGTGCTTTTCCCGTCCCTGGGGAGGCGTAGCACGACGTAATGACACCTATGCAGGTTTATCGCGAGCTCGTATTTAATAATTATTGTTGGACGCCCGAACTCGTCGTTAATTCTGTGACCTTTCTTCTGTTTGTTTCAAATTCCTCGTTATTCGTTTGTATTTGTAGTGGGATTATCGGTTGACCGTCCCATTCGTACCAAGGTGCTGCTAAATTTGTTTCCGTTAGTATTCTTGCTCTAAGTAATCTGTCTTGCAGTATTGCTTTACTGCCATTAGTATCCACATTTAGTACTTCTAAATAATCTCGTAATTCTCGTCGATCCAATTTGGTTATTTCTCTGATTATTGCTCTGACTTCCCTATTCTTACGGAATGCCGTCATTACCTCTTGATGGTCGGCGTTGGACATTTTGTGGTCTTCTGGTGATTTATCCATACTTAACCGGATTTGTGATTACTGTCTTCAAAAAAAAAATTTGTTCGCTCTAACCTCTAGTACTACTAAAAAATTTTCTGTCTGACTGTAATCGGTCGAATCTAGTATCTGTCTGTATAAATCTTCCTGAAATAAAAAATAAATTTTTCTCACGTCTTTCCTTAAGTCGTTGAAAGTTATTAAATAATTTTCGACGTACAAACTGTTAACCGTCAGAGTAATTTGGTGGGGCACTGTGTTAGTGGGGTATCAAATATAATATATAGAGAAATAATATTTACAGTAAATATAAATAATTTATATAATGTAAATTATGGTCATGCAAAAATTTTCCGAATGTCGGGTATGGTAAATTTTTAATTTTCTTCGCTGTTGAAGCGCTGTCGCGTAAAAAAAAATTCTTTGCGAAAAGTATAATTTTTCTCGGAAACGATGGTGTAGTAATTTGGCTTGTCTCTAAAAATTATTTAATTCTCCGTCACTAGTCAAAAAAAAGTCGCGTGATTTGCTAAACAACGGTGAGGTTATCCGGCTACACGAGTCAATCGATTTGACTGTAAGCTGTGAAAAAAAATTTTTTTTATGGAAAGCTGCATATACTACTCGTGAACGCTCGCTATATATAGCGCTTGAGAAAAAAAAATTTTCAGAATTTTTACAGCACTTGCTCTTCCGAGCGAAAGAGAAAAAAGAATATTATCTTCTTCCTGACTTTTCTCGAATCCTTTTCCACGTGGCGTCTACCAAGATGGCCGCCGAAACCGACCGCGTGGCAAAAAAATGGCTAAGTCGCGTATTCTCACTTTTCTTTTTCTCCGTCTGTACTCTATGCCGCACGTTGGGCGTCACTGTGACGTTGTGCTTTTTCCGTCCCTGGGGAGGCGTAGCACGATGTAATGACACCTATGCAGGTTTATCGCGAGCTCGTATTTAATAATTATTGTTGGACGCCCGAACTCGCGATCTTTAACACTTATCTGCCGGCTTGAGAACTCTTTATACTCTAGGTCACGGGGGAGAGGTGCAGGGAGAATAATACGCAAAATAAAGACACGCGACTTGTAAAATATAACACTTAGTAATTTATTATAACGAAAATCAAATCAATAGTTTCTACTCGCGGACGCGTACTCGTCCTCGGGCGAGCTCACCGTTTATAACGCGGGCTGGCTTTAGGTTAGGGACTCGCGGCGGGGAGTTATTTCACAACGCTCCTACCTGTCTCTATTCCTTTTCCCCTACGTCCTCGCGTTCTGATGCTGCCTCGTGCCCTGTGGAAGCGCTCGCGAAAGAAAACTAATACTCGCTCGGATTATCACACGGAGGGAAAAGCCCGGGTCGCTCTGGTAGTCGCCTTGGAAGATTCTCTTAGCTTGTTCCTTGTGGTGTCTCGGTCCTCGTGGTACTCGATACTCCTTGGATACTCGTTCCAGACTGACTGTCTCGCGCGTTCGGCAACTACGCCGGTTCGCGGCGTCTCTCGCTCTCTCACTCGCACTCACGCATTTCCGCTAGATCGCTCTCTCGCGCCTATCACACATTTCCACGCTTTCGCACCATATATCATATCGCACTCTCGCGCCCTCTTTTACAACTCTTATAAATGCGCGCGACTTTTGAAACACGCTTACACGCATGACTGGCTCTATTAATCATATTTACACATTTTCGCACGGTTACGTACTTCGGCACGCTTACATTTTTGTTATCCGCTCGCACGCGCGCTGTGGATTGAGCCGTAGCCCTCCACCTTTTCCCAATATCATACGGCGCATACGCGTTGCCTCCACTCTCTCTCTAGTCTGTCTCTATCGCATTCATTCTCTCGCTATTCCATCCTTCTCGCACTCATGCTTCAGTCAGTAGCTCGCCAACATGGCGGCCGCCGCTCGCGCGCATACGCCTCGTGGCTCGCATGCCTCGTATCTCTTGTCTCTCTCGCTCTCATTGCTTCAGCGCTGCGCCGTTCGTCCCTCTCTCTCTTTCTCTCGCCTTGGCTGCCGAGCGCTGCTACGCGCTGTGTTTCCCCCACTCTCTCGCTCTCGTACTGCTGCTGCTCGGCGGCGTGCTGCTCTCGGCGCCGCGCTGTCCTGTGGCTTTAACAGCTGACTGCTCGCTTGCTGCTCTGAAAGCACCACCGAGTATAAGAGTATGTTATCTTAACTGGGTGGTGTCCAGGCGAGCAGCCATCGACGGGATCCCCGTCACAACTTTAAATGCCTTTTACTCAAATTTAGTTTTTTCATGCTTTTTGTGTACTTGCCGCAGCTTTCTGAAGGAACCGTACCATCAATCCTGATGAACCAAAGTGAAAAACCTTCCTTATGAGTATAGTCACAAACTAAGCGGAGCAGAATTGGCAAACATAAGTTCAAAGTGAATGTTACGTATGTTTACATATGTAACATTCACTATAATTACTAATATTGTAAATATATGTTAAATCAATACATTAATTTTATGTTTTTCAGGAATCTGTTCCGCTTAGTCTGAGACCAGACTCATAAGGAAGATTTGGCACTTTGATTCATCAGGGTTGATGGTACGGTTCCATCCGAAACATGCGGCAAGCAAACAAAAGTGATGAAAATGATGTTTTTTGGTAAGTAAATACCTGTAATTGTTGTTAAATGTTATACTCACTGAATGCATATTTTTAATGCATAAAAGTGATGTATAATACTTATATTTGAAAGGAAAAATTTAGTTTTTGGAGCACCTATATATATTACTTTTTTACAGCACTAATAATTTTTCTTTTTTTTCAGGTTTTAACACTGTCATAACCCCTTAAATAATTGAATTTCAAGATTTAAATCTAATAATGATTCTTTTTTACTTAAACTAAGCTTAGCCTTTTTTAAATGTTTGTCGCTGTCCGAAGCCTGCATCGCCGTACATATTGACTTTTTGCAGTCACGGGAGACAGGATCATCAAATAATGCCAAAGCAGTGAGCTCATTTCCCAAGTACCATAGATGATTATCCATTTTGTTTAAAACAGCTTGGGAAATGTTGGCATTTACATGTTCAAAATTTTTAATATCCTTTAAAAATTGTAAGTCTATCCTTGGTGCTGCCTGTGGAATACTTGTTTTAAACCAAACCTTATAGTATACCAGCACCAAGAAGAGACACATATCTTGTAGACCAGATAATTCATTTTTCGTTAAATGAAACTGGCTACGAAATATAAAAATTTTTAAAGTATATATGGCTTTGGCCATCCAACGTGCATGATGGATGGCTATCAAAGCTTCGAACTTTATTTGCTCGCAATTTTCAAAATTTCCTCCTAAAAATAGGACAATTATCTCCAAAAATTCTTTACAGTTAATTATTTCGTAATTTTACTTATTATAAAATGAATGATTAAATTAATTTTTGTATACCTGCAATTACTGTTTAGCATCTTCCAGAATATTCTGCAGCTGCACATCATGCAAATGTTTACGAACGTAATCATCGCTCAATCCTGAATCGAACGTGCCCTTGTAGATTTGGCTCCACTTTTATTGAAATCTTTTAAATAGCAATACGTCAGGACCAGAAGTTCCGCTTAAAGCTTTTTCAAAAGCACATCTTAAGGCCAATTCATATACATGATGCCTGCACGCAAAATGAAGAAGATTTTTTTGCAATCTACTTTCAATTAAAGTGCAGGCACCAGTTTTCAGTCCGGTATTCGACGTTGTAGTATCGAAAACCATACCACAGACAGCGTCGCTCACTTCCCATTCGCGTAATAAACACACAACAGCGTTAGCTTGCGATTCTCCTGTACCGTTTGTCAGTTGAGGAGCACCGAGCAACTCGTGAACGTCTATACCCGATACTAGCACGGGAAGACGATCAATTTTAGCCCGTTTGTTATTGGGATCCGGTAATTGTTTTCCGTCCCAATGAACTGGTAATCGGGTATCTTCGGATAGCGAAAAATTTTCTTTAATGCACTCAGCTGCAGTCATCCTTTCTTTTATTCGATGTCGCCGAATGGACTCTCGGCTTAAATGAAAATCAGCTAAGCTAAATCCTGATCCATGCGACAAAGCAGCTATCAATCGTGCAGCCTGCCGATCACTGACTTTAGCACGGTCTAATGCTGCTGCGACATCCAGATTCATAACATTCATTTTATTTTCCCGGCATTTTCTTTCGTAAACTCTAAAATCGGGATCATCGTCATCTTCGAAATCGCAAATTAAATCTTGAAAGTCTTCTTCATCCAACCATTCAAAATTTGGCTTATTACAGGTTATATCTTCGGATACAGATTGATTAGCATCTGAAATTGGAAAATTATTGTTGGTAAATTACAAGAAATGGTGATTATTTTAAGAATATTAATGTATTAATCAGATATGTTGTTACATTTAAAGAAAATAGAAGCTAATACGCACTGTATGCCACGAACTACTTATCGCTACCACAACCAATATAATAGTTCAGATCTCTGCAGAGAGAGAAAGAACCTCGCCTATATTGTAGTAATGTAAACCTCTATAGCTCAAATAAGAGGCATGCTATTGTTCCAGAACTTTCCATAGACTTCTTTGTTAATATTTAAAAAAGGACGATGCCAAGTTTCATTACTCAAATATGTATAGTTTTTGAATTACAGTGAAAAAATGCAGCGCATGTCGTGAACTGCTCATCGCTCCCGCAACTAATATAATAGTTCAAACCTCTGCAGAGAGAGAACGGGGCATATAACTGTAACAGAACTTTACAGATTTGTTTTTTAATGTATGAGAAAGGCAGGTGCGAGGTCTCATTTATTAATTATATTCAGTTTTCTATTTATAGTGAAAAAACACGGTGCTTGCCTTAAAACAGGCAACGCTGCCGTAGCACATATAGCAGTGCTTCTAGCCTCTACAGCTCAAACAAGAGGCATGCAATTGTTACAGAATTTTGTAGACTTCTTTGCTAAAGTGTCACAAAGAAGTATGCAAAGTCTTACCACTTAGATGTGTGTTTTCGGAATAATATTGAAAAGTTTCAGTGCCTGTCGAGGTGCCTGTCTTGAAGCACTCATCACTGCTGTCGATGTTACATACGAAGTTTAGCTAAACTTGTCCGAATTTTATCATTCAAAATTCTTTCGAACGTTTGAATCATGAGTTTTTAATTTAATGTTTAACAATTTTTGTAAAATGTTTATAAACAATGTGAAAATATCGTAATGTTAAAATATACCTGGGTGCAGCCTTTCAGTAGACCGATGAGAAAGGTCCAGCAGAGAACAAGAGTTCGTCTCTCACTTTCTCTCCCCCCCCCCTGTGTACAGGGGCAGACGGGCATCCGAGTTCGGCTAAGGCACCCCGCTGCGAAACATTCTCGTACGTCTATTATGAGGGTACACCCAGGTATATTTGACCACATAGACATTTTGGCATGGTTTATTTAAATTTTAAAGAATATGTTTTATAAAATTTCTTAAAATGCATAATTCAGGTATTCTAAAGAATTTTGAATGACAAAAATCGGACATGTTTAGCTAAACTTCGTATGTAACATCGACAGCAGTGATGAGTGCTTCAAGACAGGCACCTCGACAGGCACTGAAACTTTTCAATATCATTCCGAAAACACATATCTAAGTGGTAAGACTTTGCTTCGAACTTTGCTTACTTCTTTGTGAAACTTTAGCAAAGAAGTCTACAAAATTCTGTAACAATTGCATGCCTCTTGTTTGAGCTGTAGAGGCTAGAAGCACTGCTATGTGTGCTACGGCAGCGTTGCTTGTTTTAAGGCAAGCACCGTGTTTTTTCACTGTAAATAGAAAACTGAATATAATTAATAAATGAGACCTCGCACCCTCCTTTGTCATACATTAAAAAACAAATCTGTAAAGTTCTGTTTCAATTATATGCCCCGTTCTCTCTCTGCAGAGGTTTGAACTATTATATTAGTTGCGGGAGCGATGAGCAGTTCACGACATGCGCTGCATTTTTTCACTGTAATTCAAAAACTATACATATTTGAGTAATGAAACTTTGCATCGTCCTTTCTTATATATTAATAAAGAAGTCTGCAAAGTTCTGTAACAATTGCATGCCTCCAAATCGAGCTATGGAGGTTTGAAGTACTACTATAAAGCCACGGTAGCGATGCCTGGTTTAAGCATGCACCACGTTTTTTCAATATAAATAAAAAACTAGATATATTTGAGAATCTTTTTCACTGAGCTATAGATATTAAAAAGACAAACAGTGAAAATGCGAGCTTCTATTTTCATCGGGTGTAACGGGTGCACGCGAAAACATTACTAATACTTTTAATACCAATAAATCGATTCGTTTTTTCTTACCTTCATTTGAGTTCACTGGCGATGGCGATCTAGCTTCTTTTTCATTTCTTATTTGCGTGCTATCTCTAGTATCTATTATTATTTTCAAGTTTCCACGGCGTCCTTTCTCTTGTTGAGCACTTAAAAGGTCACGGATATCAGCGCGAACATTTTCTATTTCGACTGTGTGATGGATATCAAATAAATCGTCTAATTTAGAAACAATATGAATTTCTCTCATCACAAGTTTTGCAGATTTTTGAGGATTAGTATTTTTTACGATCGATCTGTACTCATTCACTAACTTTTCGAATTTAATAATACTGTTATATTCTTGTTTGATCGGAATCTCAGCATAGTTCCAAAAAATAGCCACTTTTCTAATCACTGTCGTAATAGCACTTTTTGACGTTTGTTTTTCTGTTTTCACTAGATAAAAATAGTGTTGAAAAACTTCTCGTATCGATGGCAATTTCGAGCCACACAGATTGTCTTCTTGGTGACCAATAAGAGCAATGTTAGTGTCTTTACGCTTCACTGCCATATCACTAATAGTATATGCACTTTTTTGAACAGAAAACTATTTGAAATTTAGCTACTAGTTACTTGGACTAAGAAGCAAGCGATCTGAAACGTTAGGAGGTGTCGTCAAGACTGACGGCATCAGCATCTCAAACTGCACAGTTAGGCTTGCATTCGTAAAATTTTAAGAAGGAAGGAAGAGGAAGGTGAAGATGTGCACTTTGAGATGCGGAGAAAGCGGACTTAGAATGCGAATTTGAAATATGACAAAATCTGTAATATCTCCTCTAACGTCCGCTGCACATTTCTTATTTGGAACTTTCGCGGCGCGGTCCCGTCGTCCCGTCGCAGGTATACGAAGAAAAGGTCGAGCTTAGGACACGTGCAAGCCAGTATTCGAGTATCCTATATTTATGGCTGGTTTGCACCCCCTGCTGAAGAAGTTTAATACGTGTATTGTCTTTTGCTGACCCTCGTTAATTTTTTCTACCACTTCAAGACAGTAGGTCAAATAGTTTAGTTGAACTTTAGTTGCTTTTCGCATGGGTATGAATTATTTTAAAAATCTGAGAAAAATCCTGCTGTTGGTTTTAGAACATACACTCTTGATTAAGGGGTTAAGACCACAATATTTTTAAAGTGTGTGCAAAATGTGTCACCCTAGTGTTCACCTTCTGAGAATGCAGCACAGCTTACTATGCAGTGACTACCTACGCATGTCCCCGACGAAACGCGCGATCCTGAGAGTGTGGGCAGAAAAAATTGGGCATCAAAAACTACGGTGAAAAAATGGGTAGTGTATCCGAAAATTTTATGAGGATAAAGGATGATCTCGGAGGCTGAACGTGAACAATTCATAATAATTCAAAATTTGCAAAATAAATACTGTAGATATGTAATTCTACAGAAAAGACTTATTTCAGCAGAATTTGAATGATAATAATAGAATGGTAACTACCTGAGATTATAAGACTAGTTTAATAATCTTCACTTACAGGACTGTGAATTGATAACAGTGAAAATGCTCCGATTTTCGTAATTCAAGTTTTGTAACCATAAGTAATCGTTACGCATGAACTGACGTAAGCCAAAAATTATCTTTGTTTAAAAATTGTTTATTTTAAAATTGAGAGTACAATTTTTTTCTAATGCTGTCTTGTATGGGTACCCGTAGAGAGAGGACTAAGCCTTTATGACACCAGTGACAGACCCTTGGCTAGAATGTTCTAATGGGGGTCGCGCCCGAGGTCATCCTCTATATAAATAAAATTTTTCCTTAACATTTTTAAACTTTTGATTATTATTAATGTTTGTATAAAATATTAATTGTTTTTAAAGTTTACTGATAATAACAAAACTTGAATCATCAAAATCGAATAATTTTTACATAAACGTTTACATAAATTCATTAATGTGAAATCATCCGATTTTTATGATTCAAATTTTGTTATTATTAGTAAATTTTAAAAAATGCATAATATTGAAAAATTGAAAAACAAAATTTTGTTAGTGGAATCATGAAAATATGAGCACTCACTTTATCAAGTAATTACCATTCGATTTTTGTCATTCAAATTCGGTTAGCCTTTTCTAGTTTTATAAAACGTTTACATCTATTAAATTTTTTTGTAAGCCAACTCATTTATTCAAATTCGAATTTAATTTCAACGATGTAAATGAACCCTCATAAAAGGGACACTACGGCCTGCGACCTCGGCCTACCCACAGGTCAAATAATATAAACTGCCGCGCGGTATAATAGCGTTTGGTACCAGGTGGTGAATACGTGTATCAAGTTGTCACTACCTTTTACTAACAGCGTAGTGCAGCTTACAGCGAGTGACTATGTACGCTTATCGCCGGTGAAATGCACGATGCTGAAAGTGTGGGTAGAAAAAATTTGGCATGAAAAATTATGATGAAAAAATTCTTGCTCGGGCCGGTCGCGGGTGCTGTTCGAGCTGTATTACCGATCTTTCGGGAAGACTTGAGAAATGAAATTCTGCGCCTCTTGTTGCCTGTCAAAGAAATAACATTTTTCCTCTTTCTTACCCTCTACTTACCCCTTCGAAAGGTGAAAGCGGAAGAGTTTGTTTGCTACACGAAGATTCGGTTTTATTCTTTCATGACGCTCGAAAACTTAATATTTTTGTAACTATTATATACCTTATATAAATTAGTTTACGGGTAAACTCTGTTTTTATGCGTTCTTTTCATCAAATAACTTTTATAATGCATTTTCTCGGATGCATGGTACGATGCAGCGCTTTTTATCGCCTAGCGGAGGAAAGCGGAACTTATTTTTTAATATTTTTTCAAAATTTTTTAAATATCGCAGTCATGCCGTAAATTTTACGTCTTTATGAATTATTACTCAAATTTTCACATCGATCGTAACAATAGTCTCAGAGTGGTTTCGAATATACGAAATCACTGCATTTTGAACGTTCTTGATCCCCTTAATAAAAACGAATATACCCAGAATCTCAATAACGTGTACACATATTTAATATACCAGCTGAATATGTGTACATCGAAAGGATGATGCGTGACGTCATAGGTAAACAAACCGTGCGAAAGACTGTGAAACTTTTCAAACTATATAATTGACGGCTGTCCACTAATTCCTTACTTCCGAGTCAATAGCTGACAAAGCCACATTATAATAGCTGTGTCAATCGGTCTCTAAGTTCCCCCGTTTTCAATTAGCCGGGGAAAAGGATTATAGAGATATACACAAATCGTAACTGCTCCAGTATGTAAGTTTTCAAAATATCGCTTTTGTATGTATTACTCTGTTTTTTAAGATTGTATGTTTATTTAATAAATTCTCGAGTTTCCTGATGAGGGCGACAATGATTGTCGAAACGTCGTTTTTTATAAAAATCCGGCTCGGCTGACTTGTGCACGAGACTGCTCGCCAGGCGAGTTTCAAATGAATTAATGGTAATCCGTAAATCACTACGTACCTATTTTTTTAGTAATGATTTTGACGCGTACTTGTCAACACGTGGTTATGTGGTCGTAACACTCAGCCGTCGGCGGTCGTTCGCTATCGCAGTAGTCTCTGCTTCATACACTGACTTTCTTTTTAGCTACAGTGGCGGCACATCCTCCCGTTCGGCGCTGGCTCGTACTCTATCAAACGACGGATCACGAAAAAAACTGTGCGTCGCGGTTGCGCGGGTGGTTTTCTGAATTTTCACAATTTTCTTTCTGAACGTGTGGCGTCTGCGCTGCAGTGTAGAGGCGAAAAACACTCGGGAAAGCGTATTGGAATTAGACCCGCGTGCGTTATATGTTTAGGTACAGTTTATTCGTACCGGCGCGTAGATATAATCGTGTTCGTTAACATGGTGTATTACCCAAAAGAGCTAGTTATTTAGATTAGCCCAAAAAGCTTTTATATGGAAATGAAAAATCATTTTCATGTATGAATTTTGCATGATCAAAAAACTATAATTATGTACATTATTTATAACTTGTTGCCAAATCGATTTAAAAATTTGTTTACGTTCTTTTGATGAAAAAAGGAGTTTATACAAATATTTTGGCCAAAGGCTAAAAATATTTCCACGGATTCACATGGAATGGCCCATATATATATTTTACTATATTATATAGTTGTGCGGTGGAATTTGGCATCCCCTTGCCCCCCTCTAACCCCCTTCATTAGCCCCCTCAGCCCCCCTCAAAAGAACCAAGAAACGTTTCAAAAGTTTGGTTATTTTTATGCGATTTGCCCCCCCCCCCTCGCTCCCCCTCCGCCCCCCCCCCCTCAGCGCTCCCTCACCGCCCCCTGCACACTTCATATATTATTTATTACAAAAAGTTTATTTATTACAAAAAGATGAAAGTTCTATTATTAACACACCATCACTGAAGTAAATAGACATGTTTTAAGAAGATATAAGTTCTATTATTTCCACACCACCGTTGAGGTAAATAGGAATGGTGCGTTTTTTTATAGTGGTTTCCCTTGTAGGCCTAATTCACTTTATTTTTATAGACATTTGTAAATATTTTATAGATTAATTTTTTATGAAATTCTTCTCATAGTGGTTTCCTCTGTAGGCCTATTCCACTGTTATTGAATTTGATTGAAGCAAAATGGGTGAAGCAAAATAGCTGATAGTAATTAGATTTCAATAGGACTGAAAGAATAACATTCGTTGGAATTGTTGGAATATTATACAAATGCGATAAATTGTAAATCATCGTTAAAATTGTTATTAATATATAATACATTATGAAACATTTCTGAGAAGATAAGATGTATTGAGGATTTATGATAAGTCATTTAAACTTATTGATTACAGAAATCGTGAATTTATAGAACTGTCAAATAATGTTCTACGAAATTCAAGAAACCTTGAGAAAATTGTTGTAAAATTGTGATAATTGTTGTAAAATTGTTGTAATTGTTGGAAAATTTCTTATGTATTGAGATTACGATAATATACTTGTGTTTTAATATTAATTATTGGTGTTTAATATTAGTTCGACCTAATTATCACCTTCCCACTTTTCACCACTTGCAGGAACATCACGAGCCGGAGAAAAGGAGTCAGCCGCGCAGAATAAATTATTTGTACACTAGCGGAAATTCTCGTGCGGGCGAGCTAAATTCCACGTTACAGTTAATAAACAATAAAATGAAAACTATCTCATATCTATATTTAAATTAGTTTGTTGTATTTTATTCGTAAATGTATAATATGTTGTACAAACTGTATTAAATATGTATAAGCGTTTAAAAGTTAAAAATCTTTAAAAACAGTAAATTATGTTGTAAATGTTACCATGAACATGTATATATTGTAACGTCCTACGACGTTATTTATTTTTAAATCTATTATTTATTAATTTAAACTATTTTTTCAAAATTCAAAACACAAATGATGATGTCAATTTCGAAACGTTATATTTTGAATGCGCGCTGTAATTTTGTAACGCATGTCAGCATGTGTTACTTATTCGGCAATCGTTATACTTTAAAACTGATTATTAAGCGTTACACATTAAGAGTTGGTCAACGTATTCGGGCTTTAAAAGAGTCGAATTGGCCTCATTTTAATTAGTCTCGTGTTTAAGTCCGAACTCCGTACCTCGCGGTTCATCAATTCCGGAGATATTTATTGTACTTCTAAGTACTAGATTTTGAATAAAGAAACATATACATTTTTAAACGTGAGGTGTAATCATTTGCAAAGCCATTCAATCCTACAATCTACAAGTTATCAGAAACGAGAAAAGCAGAAAGAAAAAGACGAGGACAGCAGACGCAGCAAAACAAAACCAGAGAAACGGAAAAAGGTAAGTCAAATAATTATACTAAAATACATATCGGAGCGGGTAACGAGTCTAAACTCAGCCACAAGTAACAATTATATACGCGCTCATAAATAATCTAAATAAAATCCTGCATGCTCTTAAATACATGTCCTACCTATGAGGTGAGAGTGTAGGTGGGACGTAACAATTGGTTCCGATACGAATCGAACAAGTAATTGATTTAATTAAAAGCATTTGCAAAAATAATAGAGCATACATTGAAATAATAGTAAAGTTGAAATAATTAAGATAAATAAATAACCATTTGATTAATTGAGTGCAGTTTTCTTTATCCTTTGGTCTGCTAAGTAGCGGCCAATCCTTGATCTGCTTAGTAGCGGTCACTCTTCCAATTTTGTCCCAATTAATCAAATGAGTTCTGTGAATTGTAAAAGTAAAGTGATTAAAAAGAAGAGAAGTGGAAAAAAATTATTTTTGCAAAAATTATTGAACAATAAGAAGCAATTAATAGAACAACTAGCGGAAATAAATAGTAAAATAGATTTATTTTTCCAAACGCCAAAAGTTGAAGAAAATAAAGTAGAATCTGAGCAAATTGAAAAATCAGACTTCAGTTTAGAACTAGGAATTAAATTTGATAATTTATTACATTTTGCGGAAAAAGCGATATTATTGAATAAATTGAGTAAAGATCAGGATAAATAATTCAATACGTGTAGTGAATGCACATTTGACGGTTTAATTTGAGCAGTTTGTAAGTCCATCGGTGGTAAAAATTTGCAAAGTTGCAAAACGCGAGAAGTGGGTCACGCGCTCGCGAGTTGAGTGCCCTGGTAGACTACACATTTTTGTAGCGCGGACACAATCAGAATCGCGGACACATTTTTAAATCGCGGACACATTTCTATAGCGCGGACACATTTTTGTAAGGCGGGACATCAAAATCGCGGACACATTTTTAAAACGCGGACACAAATTTTTAATGCAGACAGAAATCTTTAGCGCGGACACGTTACCATAGTGCGGACATATCAGAATCGCGGACACAAATTGTTAATGCGGACAGAAATCTTTAACGCGGACACGTTACCATAGTGCGGATATATCAGAATCGCGGATTTCTTGAGTGCGGACACATTTTTGACTCGTGCGGACACATTGTTGTCTCGTGCGGACACATTTTTGTATTGCGCGGACACATTTTTGTCTCGTGCGGACACATTTTTGTATTGTGTGGACACATTTTCGTCTTGTGCGGATGCATTTTTGTGTTGTGCGGACACATTTTTGTCTTGTGCAGACATAACGGTATCGTAGATATAAATCTTTAGAGCAGACACAATTTTTTTTAAAGCGGACATTTTTTTTTAATGTGGACAGATTTCTTTTACGGGGACATATTTTGGTCACGGATATACTTTTAAAGTAGACAAATATATTTTCGGGGGGACAAATAAGATTTATTCGGACAAGTTAGTATTTTGTGGACACGATCATTTTAGGCGGATAAATTCATTTTATGCAGACAGGTTCAATTTTTGTGGACGAATATAATTAGAATTGGTGATTATTTTGGTCGTAAATAGATTTTTATTGCGGACAGATATATTCAGGGCGAACTAGTATATTTAAAGTATATAGCAAATTATGTATAGTGAAAAATCAAATGAGTAATAAGGATAATAAAACCGTTGAGGATTCTTTGCCATTTAGAAAATTAACTCGGCAACAAATTCGGAAGCATCCATCATTTGAAAAATTGCTTGAAAAATCTTTAACGAGAAATCCGTTTAAAAGAAGTAGTAAAATACAAAGATCTCCTATAAAAACGTCGTGTTCAGGGAAAATATCATTGGATCAAATTAATTCTGATACTGGTGCTATTAAAAAAGTTGTAAGTCCAATAGTTAAGGGAAATCAAAATTCTACGCCAAAAGTAAATAAAGCTGGTTCTGAGGAATTTTTCGACGCTACAAATAGTGTTTTAAATGAAACATTTCAAGTAGAAAGTAGTAATAGGTTTTCAGATATTGGAGGTTTTCAAGCTGAACAAAGTTTAATAACAGGCACGTCAAAAGATATTTTACCTACATTTGATCAAGGGTATAATTCATTGAGTAATTCATTTTTTAAGAATATTGATGATATAAGTAAACAGAAGGATAATTTTGAAAAGACAGAAAATTTAGAATTTGATGAATTTTTAAATACAATAGTGAAAGATATTACAACAATAGAATTTCAAAATAATACAGAAATTTCTGATACATTCGATAATAGATCTGTTATAGAACAACAGTTTGAAAAATCCAATACTGATTTAATTAATTTAAATAATATAGAACAGGAGAACATTTCTGAAGTTAGTGAGTTTCAGGATACTAGTAAGGTTGCTCAAGTAAAAATAAATTGCTCTAGTGAAAATTCTGTGAACATGGCTCCAAATGGTGCTGGCCACTCTGGTGATCAGTCAAATCGAAAGCCGATAAAATTGAGTTTAGAAAAGATTGCTAATTATGTACCGGATTTTGATGGAAAAAATATGTCACCTACAGACTACATTGATATTTTGAAAAACGTGAAAAATTTAATTGATGATATTGATGAAAAAAATGTAACAAGTTTGCTAATATTTAGATTAAAGGGTGAAGTAGGAAGAGCATTGAGAAACAATCATTTGGATTCAATTGCAGAGTTAATAGATGCAATACGAGTATTATATCCTATTTTAGAAGATATTCATGAATTATATGCAAAAGTCGTAAAAATTTTTCAAGGGAATAATGAGTCCGTATTATCTTACAATAATAGAGTTAAAGATTTAGTTTTAAAAATTAAAGAACTGAAAAAATTGGAGGGTCTTTCGGAAGCTGAGGAAAGGAGTTTTGCAGTGCAATTAGATAGTAAAGTAGCAAGTAACTATAAAAAAGGGTTAAAACCTGAAATAAAATATGAATTGGGAAATGAAAACACATTTCCTCAAATGTCACAAGCTGCGCTTAAAATAGAAAAGGAATTAGAAAGACGAAAGGGTTTTAGTGAGAGTTTGATAAATAATTTTTTTGGGGAAAAAGCCGAGCAATTAAATAAAGTCATGTTTTGTCAAATGTGTAAAGATCGCGATCATGAAGCATTATTTTGCAAAAATGCTGGATGTGTATATTGCAAAGAAGATGATCATGTCTCAAATAATTGTAATGCAGTCAAGGATAAAATAAAATTAATTTGTAATTTTTGCAGTAAATCGGGTCATTCAATAAGCTCTTGTAAATTGAATGGAAAACAAAACTTTCATTGTCAATATTGCCAAGAAATGGGACATGAAGCTTCGCAATGTACATATATTTTAGAGTATATATTATGTTCAAAATGTAAAGAACCAGGACATAATCCTAATAAATGTGTAAATTCATCTATTCAAAATTCAAGAAAATGTAGTTTTTGTGATAGCTTTGATCATACTATGCAAAATTTTCCTGAAGTATATTGTATGAGATGTAATAAAAGAGGACATATTACAAAATTTTGTACTTTAGGTGAAAATAAATTTCGGTTTTGTACAATTTGTGAAACTATAGATCATGATAGTAGTAATTGTGAAAAGATTAAAATTCTTGTTCAAGATTATAAAGCTAAGCAGCAGCTAAAATGTCAATTATGTGAAGGATTAGGGCATGAAGTAAAAGACTGTGAGAAATTTAAAGCAGCGCAAAGTACTCAACAAGTTAATAGAAATAGTTTTAGAAATAATTACGCCAATAATAGAAATAATTATAATAATGGTAATTACAATGGTAATCAACAGCAACAAAGATATTACGGTAATCGATTCAGACAGCAAAATAAAAGTAGTTATAATAATGGAGGAGTAAGGAAAGTTTGTGAATATTGTGATTTGGTAGGACATTCAATTGATGAATGTAGAAAATTATCAGCTTTAAAAGCCTCGCGGGAAAAGTGCGGATTTTGTGACAAATTAGGTCATAAAGCTAGTAATTGTGATGAAGTAAAAAAATTAGAAAATCAGCATAAACAATTTTGTTCGGGTTGTAAGGGTATTGGTCATACTCTAAATAATTGTTTTAAAAAGAATCAGGGGAACTTCAGTTCTCTTCCTGGAAGGAACGCGTAGGAAGGGATCATAGTAAAGCGTTCCCATTACAAATTGAGAGTAATGAAAATGATAAATTTAACAGTATGAATAATAACGCATGTCAATATAATAATGATATAATAGATTTGTTATTTGAAACCTATGTATTAAAGCTAGAAAATCTTTTGCAATATATTGAAATTACGGATGAATTTTCGAACACTACATATAAACTATTGGTAGATAGTGGTGCTCAATTAAATATTATAAAGAAAGATAAATTAATTGCTGATGTAATTAATACTAGTAATAGAATTCTGATTTCTGGAATTACGGAAAATTCCATTAGAACGTTAGGTTCCGTTAAATTATTCATAAATGATACAGATTTTGATTTTCATGTAGCCCTAGATGGTTTTTCAATTCTTTATGATGGTATTTTGGGTATAAAAGCACTATTAGAGCATAAGCTAAGATTAGATAAGGGTTACTTAGAAATAAATGGAAAGAAAATTCCATTGAAATCAGCTGTATATAAGTATGAAAATAATATTAATGTTCTAGATTTAAAGGAAAATATAGGGATTCAGAATTTAGTACCAATTTTTTATGAAAAAGTAGAAAATATGAATTTAGAATTTTCTTTAAATGATAAAGTTCAAACTGTCAATAATACTGTAGAATGTAGTAATGCATGTAATATAATTACAACTATGATTGTTGATTTAAGGGATGATACGCATGTTATTAAGGATAATGTAATAAATATAGGGAATATATCTTTAAAGCAAGATTTAAAGAAAGTTCTAAATACGGTAAGTAAAATTCACAGTAATATTGAAGAAAATACGTCGATGGTTGATAATGTTTTAGAAAGTAGCAATATAGAGCAAATAGATAGTGAGCAACAAGATTTTCTGGATCAAAATTGTGAATGGAATAAGCGTAAATTGATTGAATTTTTAAATAATTCTAAAATCAATATTGAAACTTTCATTGCAAATATAAATAAATGTTTAGAAAAATATGAACATAATGATGAATTGGTAGAATAAAAAATTGATGCGTCTCTTCGAGCCAAGTTGTTTATTTTAAATGCCAGACGTTTCGGGATATTTATATCCCCTCTTCAGTGGCTAATTAGCAAAACAACATCCGTGTTTTTACATTATTAGGAAACGGACCAAAAAGGTTAATCGCATATGGCGGGCCTAGACTCGAGAATTTTATTTAACAGAACGGATTCCCCGGTGCCAAGGTGGTAATGCGGCACCGGTCGAGGCGAGACGTCAACCGGTGCCGCATTACCACCTTGGCACCGGGGAATCCGTTCTGTTAAATAAAATTCTCGAGTCTAGGCCCGCCATATGCGATTAACCTTTTTGGTCCGTTTCCTAATAATGTAAAAACACGGATGTTGTTTTGCTAATTAGCCACTGAAGAGGGGATATAAATATCCCGAAACGTCTGGCATTTAAAATAAACAACTTGGCTCGAAGAGACGCATCAATTTTTTATTCTACCTATTCCATCATCGAGCGATAGATTCATTATTAAACATAATGATGAATTCATTAATCAAGATTTCACTATTAACTATTTAAAATTTATGGAAACATTAGAAAGTAATAATATACATTGTGAAAATGATAGAAAAATTCGTAAATTAAATAAACAGATAAATTATATGACTTTTGATATTCAGGATATACCAGAAAGTTTTGTTGCATTACCGGGTTTGAAATTGTCAAATGAAGAGGAAACTATGTATTGTGGTGCTATTTATTTAAATTCAATGAATGAAAATAATTCTAAAGAAAGCGAGAATTCAGGCAAAATTGAAAGGCAAAGATTATTAATGGATACTATTAATTTAAATCATTTGTCGCGAAGAAAGCGGAAAATCGTAGAAAATTTAATTTTGAAAAATGAGGATATTTGTTGGTTAGAAGGTGAAAAGTTTGGAGTATGTGAGGGTAGAAGAACATGAGATAAATTTAACTGATGAAAAATCTGTATACGTAAAACAATTTCCTTTAGAATATACATTAAAGCAAATTGCTATTTTAGAAACAAAAAAATTAATTGAAAATAAATTAGTCAGACCGTCAACAAGTCCTTTTAATGCTCCAGCTTTTGTCGTTCCTAAAAGGGTTTGACAAAAGATAGTAAGAAAAATGGAGATTAGTAATAGATTATAGAGAAATTAAATGCTAAAACTATATCAGATCCATATTGTTACCGAATATTACGGAAATTTTTGATAATGTCGGTAAGAATAAATACTTTACAACAATCGATATGGTTTCTGGATTTCATCAGGTAAAAATGAAAGAAGCGGATATTCATAAAACTGCTTTCAGTGTTCATCCTTTAGGTAGATTTGAATTTAAAGTTACTACCTTTAGTTTAGTCAATTCTCCTCGAGTTTTTCAAAGAATTCTTACAAGAGTATTAGGAGAATTATTAGAGAAAGGATTTTGTTTTGTGTATATTGATGACATTATTATAGTTGCTAATTCAATTGAAGAACATAACGAGAGATTTAATTTAATTGCAGAAAAACTTAGAGAGGCAGGTCTTAAATTAGAGACAAGCAAATGTAAATTTTTCCAGAAAGAAGTTGAGTTTTTAGGACATATAATTAGTGAACAGGGTATTAAAACCGATCCAAAAATAGTAGAAGCTGTTAACGAGTTTCCAATTCCGAGAACGAGGAAAAATATTCGAGAATTCTTAGGTTTAGCTGGTTATTATAGGAGATTTATTGAAAATTTTGCAGATATAGCAAAGCCATTATCTATACTTTTACAAAAGACGGAAACATTTGTGTGGACCGACGAGAGACAAAAAGCTTTTGAAAATTTGAAACATGCATTAAGTTCTGCGCCCATATTACAATTTCCAGATATGGAAAAACCTTTTATTATTACTGCCGATTCGTCAAATTTTGCTCTTGGTTGTGTACTTTCGCAAGGAGAAATTGGGTC
>JACCIB010000552.1:0-125319 GCA_018906965.1 Philotrypesis tridentata
TTCGCGAATGTATTTTATTTCCGCGAAAAAAATTTATCATAAAAGTAATAGTTATTTATATATTAGCAGTAGAATCTCGGGTTTTTTATTATTATATATTTCAATAATAGTTCAAAATATTCATGGTTAAATTTGTTTAATACACAATATTGTCAATGACTTATAAATATTGCAATATGGTGTGGGAGACAAAAAGCCGATAGAATATGAACTAATGAAATATATGAATTTCGAAAAATAACATCCGAAAGGAGTTATAATAAAATTCGCTGAAGATTTGCAAAAGAGAATTTTATTAATCTTTCACATGAAAAAACAATAATTTCGGAAGAAAAATTTTTTCGACTTAAGCGAGATCCGAACTCTGATCGGAGAGTTTGAGGGCAGGAGCTTTACCTCTGAGCCATCTAACTCTTAGTAGACCAGCGGTGTTATATACTATCTGTGCCGAGTACACTACAGTATGATGGTGAAAACACGCAGTTCTAAGCTCCTTGAGGAGAATCAAGGTAGGTTGCAGGGAAAAGAGATGCTTTGAATGAATCTCTTGCTAGATTAAAAGATGATACACACATTGACAATGCTCTTGAAGATGAAGTAATGGCTTTCAATGAGCAAGTTAATGAGAATATGCAAAATATACTTTTGTATATAGAAGAAAATGAAGTTGCTTTGCAAGATTTGACAAACAATGTTCAAACTTCCGAAGAATATTATCAAGAAGCTCTTAGACAAATAAAAGAACTTGAATTAAAATTAAATACAAGTGAAAAGGAGCTTGAAAAACGATGCCAAAAACGAGATTTTGAGCGTCGTGATAATTGTAATGAGGCATCTAGGGGTATTGAATTGATTAATACAAAAATTCAACAACTCACCACAGATGTGAATGACATAAAAACATATGCTGAGAATATAAGTGAAGATGCGGATAAATTACGCATTTATATGTCTCAAGATATAACTCCAGAGTCAGTCATAAATGAAGGAGCTGTGGAGCATATAATTCAAAAGTATTTCGAACAATACGAGAGACAGAGAAACTTGAGGGATAATTCTCAAGTAAAATCTCTAGAGGAGCGCATTGTTTTTTTGGAAAATGCCAATAAACATTTGCTATCAAGATTGACAAAAGCTGAAAATTCGAATAAAAATTATAGCGCTCTAATAACAGAGATGCAGGACGTAATAATCGATCAAGATCAGCAATTCAGCGATTTAAGAACATTTAAGTTAAACGCTGAGAATGAAATAGACATTCTGCAAAGCAGATTAAGCACTCATGAGCTTAGCGTTGATAAGCATAGTGAGCAGCTCTACGATCTGATGAGAATGACGAAAAATGTCAAAGATCATGAGATTGAAAATGAACAGAAAATTGATCTATTCAAAAGTCGGATCAATAAAGATAATGAAAAATCTAGAGTTACTAGAAATAACTCAATAAAATGGTCAGATGATGAAATAAGAGATAGGAGAGCTTCGACTAGACGATTATCCAATAGTAGTCGATCTCCTTCGCCCATGAGACCAATAAAAGACAGGCTAAGAGAAAATATAACTAAGCTTAGTTTAAGTTTGTCTCCGGACAGGAGTACAAGAGTAAATCAGAGTTTCTTTAATACGAGTCGCTCTGCTTTTCGGAGAGAAAAAATGTCTGCTCCTATTTTCAAGGCTGATTTATCTGATAAGCCTATGAAATTTTTAAGGGAGATTAAAAGATATATGGGATCGGAGGACTTGCCTCTAGACGATGTCAAGTATATTTTGGCACGTTCTTTGAGAGGTACAGCAGGTAGTTGGTGGGATATGATAGAAAATTCTATCTCATCATTTGATGCAATTCGAAAAAGAATTCAAACAGAGATTTTGGAATTCTGATATCACTGACCAAATCAAAAGAAAAATTGAATATGGTACATACAGTGATATCGAGAAAAAGACTCAAGTAGAATATACTACTGAATTAATGAGTCAAGCTGTAGACATAGGAGAAATGTCTGAAAAGAGCTTGTAAGAAAACTTGCGGATCATCATGGATTCGAAGTAAGATTTGTAGTTTCTACACAGAAAATAGAAACTAAATCAGGTTTGCTTGATTTATTATCTTGCAAAGATATTGGAATGCAGAGGGGAAGAGAGAGTAAATCTGTATTATCCAATAAATCTACGGATTCTGGTGCTAGTACTAATTCTACAGTACAGAATTCTCAGAAAAATTTTAAACCTTGGAACAATCAAAGGTTTAATAATAACAACAGTAACAATCTGAATAGTCAAAGTAAATCCGAGGAGAGCTCTGAGACTAATAAAATTCAAGCTAAATCCGGAGAAGCTGCGACTAGTCAGAAAACTTCGGGTGGACAGAGTATATTTAAGAAAATGCCACAGAAGAGTACTGGTACTAAATCGAAAAATGGACATGACATTTACTCTTTAGATAGAGAAATTTTAAAAAATCCGTTAGAGGCATGCGGAATGTCGGGAAACTAACGACAGTCGCAGCATGTGCCCCGGATTTTATCTCAAATAGAGAGAGTAATGAGGCGACTGATTCTAGAAAAGGATATATTCAAACGATTTTTGAAGATCCTAGAGGAGCCTTGTTAGATGGTCCGGAGGAGAGAATTCAAAAATGCCAAAACACAGAGTGTCCTGTGATTAAAATAAATTTGCAAGATGTCAAGGTAGAAGCTCTCATCGATACAGGCAGCCCTATCACGTGCATTTCTGATGAATTTTACAGATTGCATGTTGATAAATTTAATAAATGTCCAACGTTACCTATTATAGGATAAGTTATTAAAGGGGCTATTGGAGCTCAGTCTGTCCGTCTAAAGATTCAATTTTTTGCGGAAGTTACTATTGGAAAAACAAGCAAAAATCTTAATATCATTGTAATTCCGAGATTATCTAGGGATTGCATAATTGGAGTTGATGCTATGGGAAGTTTTGATATGTCTATCAAATTTCGTATGGGCACAGTGGAGTTAAGAGAATCAAAATATAATATGGAATGGTTAATTTATAAAACCTCTCCATTGAGTATAGAAGAGATAAATCATCGTTGCATTGAGGCAATCGAAGATTTTGGAGAAGTTGAGGATTATTGGAGTCAGGAGGAACAAGCCGAATTAAATGCAGGTCGGACTTTTCTCTCTGAACTCAATAAAAATTACTCAGAGTTGCATGGAAATCAATGCGAGGCGTCTCTGGTAATTAATAATTTGTCATCAGATGACACAGATCTGTATGACATTACAGTGCAAGAAGTAGAAGAGAAACTTCAGAATTGCCTCTGTAAAAATCCGAAAACTATCGACAGTCTCAGAAATTTCATCTGGAGATATAAAAAGGTTTTTTGTAAAAAACCAGGATTATTAAAGAATTTTGAATATAAAATCAAGATTAAAGATGATTCTACATTTTATGTTGCTCCATATCCTATTGCAATTAACAATAGAGAAATTGTTAGAGCAATGATAAAAAAGATGCTAGACTGAAAAGTGATTAGAAGGTCGAACAGTCAATACATTAGTCCATTGGTGACTCCAGTAAAAAAAGACGGAACGGTGAGGCCGTGTCTTGATGCTAGAGAGGCAAATAAGCGCTTTGTAAAAGATTATGAGTCTCCTAAAAATGTAGAGGAATTATTGCAAATTTGTGATGAAATTGCAGTGATGACAAGTCTTGATTTAACGAGTAGTTTTTGGCAGATACCGTTAGCCGAAGAAAGCAAAAAATATACTGGTTTTATGCATGAAGGCAAAGTATATGAATTTAACGTTTGTCCTTTGGGCACCAGTGTAAGTACCTCAGCATTAGTGAGAGGCTTAGATTTTGCTATCAGAGGACTCGGTAAAAACATAATAAATTTTGTAGATGATTTATTATGTATCTCCGGATCAGAAGAAGCTCATTTAGTGCATCTTGAAAAATTGTTTAAAAGACTAGAAGAGTATAATTTCACTCTTAGTCTTAAAAAGACACATTTCTTTAGACAAGAAATTGATTTTCTTGGCTTTACGCTTACTCCTGAAGGAATAAAAGCTCAGGAAGCAAAGCTTGAATTAATAAGAGAATTTCCAATACCTAGAAGCCATAGACAATTAAAAGGTTTTCTTGGTTTGGTAAATTTTTATGGTAGAATGGTTGATAAGTTTGCATATGCAATGGAACCATTATTTAGATTACTAAGAGTAAAAAAGTGGGGGTGGGGGGACAAAGAGAATGAAGCATTTCAAAATGTTAAACAATTATTTTTGGAAAATGCTACTTTGTCTCATCCTGATCCTACGAAACCTTATATATTGAGAACAGATAGTAGTGATTTTGCGATATCAGATGCTCTGTCTCAATTAGATGAAAATGGAGTGGAAAAAGTCATAAAGTTCGTTAGTCGTACTTTAAAAGGCAGCAAATTGGCTTATTTCACTACTGAAAAAGAGCTTCTTGCAATTGTTTTTTGTATAATGAAGTTAGACGATTATTTAAGAATGGCGAAAGTGCAGGTGAAAACTGATCACCAAGCACTGATTTATATGTTTAATTGCCGATTTACCAGTGCGAGAATACGCAGATGGGTAATGGCAATACAAGACTACGATCTTCATTTTGAACATGTAAAAGGGAAAGACAATGTCGTGCCTGATTTATTATCAAGGCATCCCGATTACATGAGCACGGTAAGAAACAAGCCTGGAGAAATTGTAATCTCGGCTGTTGATAGAAGAAGAAAACTGAGTAAAGAAATGATTTCAGTTTTTAAGAATTTTAAAACTCATCAAGAAGAAGATGAGAAAATTCAGCAAATGAAAGCTAAAGCTGTACCAGTTTTAGACAAAATTCCAAATAAAAATCTTAAAATGCCGACTTATATCGTGAAAGATGATTTGACTTATAAAAAAAATCGTTTTGAGCAGTATTTGTTGGTGATGCCAGAAAAGTTCGTAAGTAAATTCATTATAGAATTACATGAATTTTATGGTCATATTGGAACTAGAAAATTACAAAAAATGATACAAGAAGATTTTTATGTGAATAATTTAAAACATAAAATTTCTTACTTGTTATCTACCTGTGACTCGTGTCAAAGAAACAAAATTTCGACGAGGCCGAGCACTGCTAAAAGACAAACAATCATTCCAGAGAAGCCCGGTGATTATTATCTGTGGATTTTTATGGTCCATTACCGACTTCTACTGCAGGGATGAAGTATATCTTTGCAACGATAGATGTTTTTAGCAAATTGGTAGTTTTATACCCGATAAAAAATGCCAATACGTCTACTGTATTGAGAAAAATTTTTGAGCATTATATCAAAAATTTTGGAAAGCCAAAGAGAATCATGTGTGATCATGGTACTCAATTTACTTCTAAAAAATGGCAGCAAAAATTGGAAGAAGAAAATATACAATTAGTATACTCTTCTGTGCGCCATCCACAAGGAAATGTGGTAGAAAGAGTAAATCGAGAGCTTGGTCGATTTTTCAGAACGTTCGTTAGTGATAAACATACAGGATGGGCTCCGTATGTTAATATCATTCAATCAATAATTAACGAAACGTATCACGAAACGACTGAGTACACGCCTCTGGAGTTACATTTAAATATAAAACCTAGTAGGGTGTGGAAAGTATGGATAAGAACTAATATCCATGTGGATGATTTAATACATGAAGAAAAAATATTCTTGGCAAGAGAAAGAATTAGAAAAAAGGGTGAAAAACGTAATGAAAAATTCAATAAGGAAAAAAAACGTTTTTTCACAAAATATGAAATTGGAGATGAAGTACTTGTACGTGCAAATAATGTCTCAGATGCAGAGAATAGACAAATATCTAAATTTTTCTCTGTATATGAGGGGCCGTACAAAGTACAAAGGAAAATAGGTGAAGATATCTATTTTTTAATCGATAGGGAGACACAAAATGAGAGAGGAAGATTTCACGCGGACGACTTGAAAAAGTACAAGCGTCGTGTAGAAATTTAAACGGCGAGAGTCGAGCTACGCTCGCGCCGAAACTCTTCTAAGAGTTGCATGAGTTGAAGAGAGAGAGAAAAATAACAGACTGGCGCTCTCACTCGCTCGCATTATAAAGCTGTCACCTGTTTGTATACACACAATCAGGTGATCAGTTTGGTTTTTCTTATTCCTCTATTCGTGGCGATTTGCACGAGAGAGGAGAGATACATGGATTTAAATATTAGATGTTTAAAATTTAGATGATTTATTTAAACCAGGTCCTGATTTATTAGAGGATGGTTTAAATCATTGAACGTTAAAAATTAGAGAGTGGTTTAAATCTTTAAATGTTAGATGTAAGATTTTGAGTTTTAATAATTATTTAGATGTTTTAATGAAATAAACACTCTAGTCTTGATTTATACATAAGGCTAGAGTGTATTCTAAATAAATGAGATGTTTTATTTTAATTAGAATTATTTATTTAGATGAAACAGAGTAACTTCGTTAATAGTGCTCTGATTTTGATTTTAAAAAATGGAAAAAATCGAATAAATTTTGCTTGAAATTGCAAAATTTTAATTTATTTCGATTTATTATAATTACTAATTGTTGGAAAATAGCAACAATTAGTAATTTTAGATGAAAAAATTTTTTCCCCGAGATGGGATCGAACCGGCGACCTTTGGGTTCGAGGGCACGCACGCTGGCGCGATGCCACCATGCCATATACTTGCACTCGGAAAAATTAGAGTCAAGTATTATATGGATATGAAGATTTTTTTTTTTCTGTGAAAACTCCTGAAAGCGTTGACGGAGTAATTTTTTTATACACATAGGGCACAAATATGCCTATGTTGTATATTTATTTCCCAAAAGCGTTGCGGGAAAAATCACGCAGCATGTGTGGTTTTGCTGTTGGGAGTTAAGGTATCTTAAGAAGCAGTTGGAGGAATTTGCGATCGAATTGGAGCCAGAAGCGGCGAGGATGTTTTATCCAGCGAATCCACCAATACGACTGCTGTACGACCCGGAAGGAAGCAGTAGAAGAAATTATATTAAGTGTTTTTTTTTTATTTTTCTGTATATTTGTATTTTATGTGTGTGACAAAGTGGGGATTTCTGTTAATTTATTATTATTTACAATAGTAATAAATTAACAGAAGGGGACTATGTAACGGTCCTGTCCCTTCCCGTGTAAATAGAAAGCGTTCCTTTATGTAAATAGTGCGCGTTGTCTAATGTATAGCGTTTGGAAGATTCGCGCCTTTTCTCGAGTTATACTCGTTCGTCTACTGTATGTGTGCGTCGGATAATTAGAGAGAGAGTGGGAGAGTGCGTGAGCGCAGATCAAGGTGTAACTGATTTGTTTCACCGTGTATTGTACGTGTTTTGAAATAAAAGCGGCGGTAAGACTCGTTCGAGGATTATTCGCTCGCTGACTTATTATTTAGCGAGTTGAAATAAATAAATGTTATATAAAAGAGTCTATCGATCTCTCCGAGGCAAGTGTTGGGAAAAAGGTAAAAATTAATTTTTTTTTTTTTTTTTTTTTTTTTTTTTTTTACCTTTTTCCCAACACTTGCCTCGGAGAGATCGATAGACTCTTTTATATAACATTAAAAAACACCGAGGGATAAAGTCTTTGAATATTGTGTTATACACATATTCACACATACTTTGAAATAAATAAAGCCTAGGTACGTGACAGCATAGACGAACCTGTGTATTTATTTTCTCTCTCCTTATTCCTCTCTATCCTGATCTAAGAACAACGAACCCTTACAAAGCGAAACAAGTGCACTAAGTTTCCAGACGTAACGAGACTTTTCCCAAGGGAAACAGAACATGCGTTTCCCTTGGGAAAAGAGATGCTCAACCCAGATTCTGTAGACAGACTGTATTTTGGGCACTCTGAAAATTAAAAATAACTAAGTTTTCATTAATCATACTTCATTAATCATCATAGAAATTTCAAGTTTATCGTATCAACCAAAAATTTATTTTTCATTAAATGATCTTTACTTTTTCATACTATTCATACATATCTGTATCAAGTAAATAATTATGTTAAATAGAATAAAGTTTTGTGTCAATTTTGTGGATTAGGCCTACAGGGGATACCACAACTTTATTGACACTATTTTTTACAAGTTTTCATAAAGTTTAAATTCGATTCCAATTTTCTAAACATTTACCGAATTCGGTCGTTTGCATTAAAAATGATAATACGTATATCATAAGGAATCATAGGGTTATTGGAAACTAACTTATATATACTTCTTTTTTTTCTAAATATTATTCATAATACTCTAATATAGATAAAACAATTGTGAAGGATACGATGTGAACTTGTATAAATATTTAAATGCTATATCACTCATGTCCTGCATGTCGATAGTACGTGTAACGTACAAATGCTTTCAAGCAAGCAGTTATCAGTTAATTAATTAGCAATAATTTTATACGTACAGATTTCTTTGGTGCATATTTGCGAGACAAATAATTATGAAACTTAGCATAAAATTTAGTGTCAATAAAGAAAAAAAAACGCGCTATTCTATTTACCTCGAAGGTGGTGTGGAAAAGACAGATTTCTTTGTGAATAATAACGGTCTAAAAAATCTATTTACTCTACAGATTGTGTCCAAAAAATAATTATTATTATAATAATCCATGAGCATATGTACATTAATATTTTAAATTTATTACTTATTTAGTTGATGTTAACTATTCTTTGTAATTTACATATTATATAACTTTTAAAAGTAGTGACATCAGCCCCCCCCCCCCCAAACAAACCTTTTCAAGGTAAAAGTCTGGCAAGTATAAGGTCGTTTCTTCCTGTAAAAATTAAAAATTAATTTTACAACTCTTGATAATCTTAATGTAACAAAAATTTGAGCTCTTGATAACACTTATGCACATAAAACCAAACTCTCATTAACACTCATACTGAAAAAATAAAAAATTCTAAGAGCTTACTCTAAAATTAAACTTTACTTTTCAAACGTCGACAACTCTTATGTAGCCGAAATTATATGTGCTTTATGCTATACAGTTATTAAATTAAATAAATTAAAGATCTTGATAACACTTATTCGAACTCTCGATAACCCATATGTGGTCAAAACTGAAAGTGTTTTTGTTATATATCTATTACATTATGTAAATTTAAATTTCATTTTCAACTCTCGATCCCATATAGCACTCAATACTCCGGGAATATTGCTGGAAGGTTACTTTGGTAGATAAAGTAGGATAAATTATGTTGCTGGAAGGTTACATAACCTGCTGGCCACGGCCAGGCAACATTGCTGCGAAGTGGAATGTCCGTTTTAATATTACATCGATTAGAGGAAAGTAATATTACAGTAATGTTGTAGTAAGCTTATTCAACATTCCCAGAACATTAATATAGTATAAATTTTTTTTCGATTTTTTCGAAAAAATTTCGTCCCTATTGAAATATTACAGCAATGTTATGGGAACATTACACAATGTTATCACAACATTATTGGAATATAATATCTTACAAAGGGATCAAAGAAAAATGTTTAAAAAAATTGTCTCCGATCGGGATTTGAACCCAACTCCTTTCGCTCAGTAGACTCGCTCGTTATCCACTGAGCTATTCTTTTGTTGTCAAATGATTTTGAACCTAGGTTATATTTTGAAGGCCCTCATTTACCTTTCATTTTAACCAACACATTAACTTCAATGACAACAACAAAACAATAGCTCAGTGGATAACGAGCGAGTCTACTGAGCGAAAGGAGTTGGGTTCAAATCCCGATCGGAGACAATTTTTTTAAACATTTTTCTTTGATCCCTTTGTAAGATATTATATTCCAGTAATGTTGTGATAACATTGTGTAATGTTCCCATAACATTGCTGTAATATTTCAATAGGGAAGAAATTTTTTCGAAAAAATCGAAAAAAAATTTATAATATATTAATGTTCTGGGAATGTTGAATAAGCTTACTACAGCATTACTGTAATATTACTTTCCACGAATGGATGTAATATTAAAACGGACATTCCACTTCGCAGCAATGTTGCCTGACCGTGGCCAGCAGGTTACGTAACCTTCCTGCAACATAATTTATCGTACTTTACCTACCAAAGTAACCTTCCAGCAATATTCCCGGAGTATTGAGTGCTATGTGGGATAACCTTTACAAAGCCAAAATCCTAAGTATCTTATTCTGACGGTCATTTCATTATAAAAATTAAAGATTTAGATTAGATGATTGAGGCTTTATTGTATACGGTTATTAATACTTCCCTTACTAAGGAGTGATAACAATAGTGTTTATAAAACAGTGATTAAGAAGGTATTCATATTTATAGTTTAAAAAATAATTATGTTATATGCGTAAAGATCTTTGCACTAAGGGTCTATTGCACAGACTACCATTTCCTTTGTGTCAATTCTCTATAATATACCCATTTTATAAATTTCAATTTGAATTTCAACAAAAGAAAGTTGTGATATCAAAAAATAAATTGGCAAGTTTCTTTATAAAAAGCAATAGTTTTAAAAATAATAAATCAGCGTTTAAATGGGGGAAGGAATATCAATGTGTGTGTGTGTGTGTGTGTGTGTGTGTGTGTGTGTGTGTATGACTGCAATGTACACTAATAAGTAATATTCGTAAATGCATTAATTATTATTTTTATTTAAGCAAACACAAAACGTGTTATATAAAATAATACATATAATACAAAAATATAAGTTTATTCATGTTATCATTTTCATAAAAAATGATGTTCTTAAATAATTTTATGACATGATAAAGGTGCTAATATTAGGTGGAAATATCATGTGTTTGTCCGAATTTATAATGTAATATAACAAGATTGTTTCGCTTCATGAAAAATCAGAATTATAAAATTAACTAATTTTTATTATTTCCTTTTTCTGTTGTCACTTGTGGAAGCACCAAGCTGATGTACACTATACTCTAGTTAGTGATTCAGTAAATGTGTTGTTATTCTTATTCCATCAAAATGTATAACTTGTTTTCAGGACGATTATTTATAATTAAATATGAGATTTCAATATTCTGTTATTAACTTATTAAGTATCATCCTCTTCATTAAAAAAAAGAATAATTTTCTATACAACAAATCTATCTCACATGTTTAAAAAATCAAGAACAATTTCTATCATGTAGAACACAATTTTTTTTATGGAAAAACTTGCCGTCCCGTCCTATCATACATAACGATGGATATCATCCTCAAGTTACCCATGGTTAACCAAAGTAATTCACAGTTAACGAAACATCGTTGCAAATTCTTAAGTAACCGATATTTCATTCATTATGTGTTCACTAACATTCTTATTGAATTTTTTAAGAAATGAAACTTAATTTCATGATAATTGAAAGCTCAATTTTTGACTATTTGTATGTATGTTTGACAATAATTAGTTATTATTAACAAAAGATTGCAGGAAAACATGTTACGTAATTAATTTCTATTTCTAAAGTTGGAAAATAGATGAAGCTGAAAAATATTTTTTCAGTTTATAAATTTAGTTTTAAATGTAGACTTAATTAAGAAATAAAATTGCAACTATCATTTGAGGCAATTGTGACAATTTAACAGAAATATTTTGAATAGCACTGATTATAGGATAATAGGAAGATAAGTGGACGGCATTAAATAATTACAATATTGTTGATTACACTGACATTTAGTAATTCATCGATTATCTATGATAGGACGGGACGGCAAGTTTTTCCATAAAAAAAATTGTGTTCTACATGATAGAAATTGTTCTTGATTTTTGAAACATGTGAGATAGATTTGTTGTATCGAAAATTATTCTTTTTTTTAATGAAGAGGATGATACCTAATAAGTTAATAACAGAATATTGAAATCTCATATTTAATTATAAATAAAAAACTGAAAACAAGTTATAGATTTTGATGGAATAAGATTAACAACACATTTACTGAATCACTAACTAGAGTATAGTGTACATCAGCTTGGTGCTTCCACAAGTGACAACAGAAAAAGGAATTAATAAAAATTAGTTAATTTTATAATTCTGATTTTTCATGAAGCGAAACAATCTTGTTATATTACATTATAAATTCGGACAAACACATGATATTTCCACCTAATATTAGCACCTTTATCATGTCATAAAATTATTTAAGAACATCATTTTTTATGAAAATGATAACATGAATAAACTTATATTTTTGTATTATATATATTATTTTATATAACACGTTTTGTGTTTGCTTAAATAAAAATAATAATTAATACAATAGTATTAATTATAATAAAAATAATAGTTAATACATTTAGTTCATTTGGCAAACAAAGTTAAACTTGAAATAGACTCATGGGCACGCGGCTAAATTACTAAATCCAAGATTGCTTCTCCGTGCTAGATAATAAAAGGGCCGCGAATTTTCCTTTACGGTTGCTTCTAAGTGAAACAAAAGGGAAGACCGCCATCCACTGAAAAATGCGCGAAATAATCCTCTATATCGCCGCGCACGGATTCCTCCACAAATACGAGTTTTCCTCTACATATATTCCGTATTTCAGATAATACTTTGAATTCTCACCAAAATCCTCTATAATGTTTCTCCAAAAACTCCAATAAAACTCCTTGTTGGCTATGTGGCTCGAAACTCCTTCCGAAACTCCTCAACAAGATGTCCACCCAAAAAAACGGCAATTATTACAAATAGAACTGTACTATAGGGGCTCCAGGAACGGAATGGCCGAGGCCGACGCTCCGAACGAGGAAAGATGCCGCGTGTTCCCACCCGTCCTCCTTCTTCACGGAAACGCAAGCCCGGCCTCCAAAATTACATCATTGGTCCTCTTTCCTAGAAAAATCCCCTATTGGTTTTCCCGAACTACCACCGATCTATTCCTGTATCAGTGAGTTTCCTCCAGCGCCCTCTTCTCCAAATCCTAATTTATTCATTGATTGGAAAACAATTATCGCCCTCTATATCCTTGACTAATCTTGTAATTCGCGCCCCCTTTACTGATAAAAATCAATCAATCAATATTGATCCCCATCCGGTGGCTCCCCCTATAGATAACTGTTGAATATTGTATAAATATTATACTCTTTGCTTGTTGTTCTATGAATTAATACTGGTCGCGCCATCTCTTGTATATATATGATTTTGTACATCGAGACAAGCGCGACTCCGAAAACGCGAATACGCGAGTATGTAAACACACATATATAGATACACACTATAGAGAAGAGCGCTCGCATATACTGTACTCGCGCTCATTCTCTCTCTCGCTTGTAAGTCTCGGAAGGAGACAGTCGTGTCCGACGACACATCACACATTGTAATAAAGTTACTTATTATTAAAAACAACCTCACTAATTTTCCACCACTCCAACATGGTAGCAGAGCGTGGTTGGAAATTTTTTATGCCGTACTGTGACTTTTTTTTAAAAAAAGTGCAGTAAGACATATTAAAATGTGCTAGTGAGGTGTGAGAGCCACGTGGAAAATACAAAAGTGTTCCAGTGAAAAATAATTGAACTAAGAAGAGTTCAAAAAGAAATATAAGTGAAAATAACAAATAAAAGTAGTCTAGAAGAGACTGATAAAAACCTTTTTGTGAAAAATTGAAGAAAAAAGTGTGATGCGAAGAGATTACGGTCGGCACACATTAAACGTGTTTAAGTGACGTGATAGAGCACATGGAAAATTTTATGAATTTGCCCAAATAATTAATGATCGAAGAAAATAAGGAAACACTAAATGAAAAAATTAGCAAAAGTTGAAGATATAATTATACCAATTTTTGACGGTATAAATTATACCAGTTGGAAAACAAGATTAATGATGTTGCTTGAATATAAAGAATGTCAAGAGCAAATAAAAAGAGAAAGAATTGCCTCAGACACAGAAGCTGATTGGAAGAAAAAAGATCTCAAAGCACGTGCAATGATAACAAGTGCTATCTCAGATAAGCAGCTTGAATATGTAAGTGAATGCATAACAGCGTGTGAGATGATAAAAAGGTTTGACAAAATGTATATAACACAGTGAACAGCCTTACAAATGTTGCAAAGAAATAAAATAGAAGAAATCAAACTTAAAAGTTATAGAGAAATCGAAGAATTTTTCGTAGACTTCGAAAAAGCCGTAAATGATTTTAAAAGTGCTGGCGGTAAGATAACAGAAGCAGAAAAGATAAACTGTTTACTTCGAGCACTACCATCAACTTACAGTTATATTGGTGATTTTCTTGATGTGATACCCAAAGAACAACATACGGTCGATTCTGTTAAATCGAAAATAAAAGAAAAAAATTTACATAACATAGACAATAACAAAAGTGATAGCAAAAGCAATGTAAGCACTTTCAACACGAAAATAAAGGGAAATTGCTATAATTGCGGAAAATATGGCCACGCGCAAAAAGACTGTTGGACTGGACAACAGCAAGGTCAAAGCAGCAGCACTCAACCAAGTCGAAATCAGCGAGGAAGAGGTAGTCACAGAGGCAGCAACAGAGGCTTCAGAGGCAGAGGTCGAGGCAGAGGACAACATTCATCGCACAGCACGAAAGAGCAACACGAGGATTACGCGAGCGAGTCATGGTCAACGCAAGTATATACACCAGAGACAAATAAGGTAAATTTAGAAAGTGATTGTAGCGGTAGCGAAAATCAAAAGAAAATCTTTTGGTTATTAGACAGCGGTTGTACCGATCACATTGTACGCGATGATAATTATTTTGAAAATTCTGTTATTTTGAAAAAACCGATAGATGTCAAATTACCTGACGGTAAAACGCTCAAAGCTACAAAAGTGGGAAATATACAAATTTATTTTGAAAATTATTATAGTAAAAAATATGTAAATCTAAACAATGTTTATTTTGCAAAAGACATAAAGCAGAACATATTAAGTTTTTCAAAAATAACTGCAAGTAATACGATAGTAGCTAGAAATGATAGCGCGAAAATTTATAACAATAATAGAGAATTAATTGTAGTTGCAAATAAAGTAAATAATTTATATTATATAAAAGGTTTTCTAGTGAATGAACAGAAAGAAAAATGTATAAATGCAGTAAAAATAACCGCGAAAGAAAAATGGCACAGAGCATTAGGTCATGTTAATTTTCAATACTTAAATAAATTAGTTAAAGAAAAATTAGTTGAGGGATTGCCAGATAAAATTGAAAACACTGATATGAAATGTGCAAATTGCATTCAAAGTAAAATGGCAAATGTACCATTTCAAAATAATCGAACAAAAACTTCTGAAATTTTAGAATTAATTCATACTGATTTAAATGGACCGCATCAAGCGACTGGTTATGGTGGAGAAAAATATTTCTTAACTTTTGTCGATGATTACAGTAAATGCACGCGAATATTTTGTATTAAACATAAGTCTGAAACTGCAAGTTGTTTTATAGAATTTGTAAATTTAGTTGAAAATAAGTTTAACAAAAGAGTTAAGAAAATACAGTGCGATAATGGCAAAGAATATTTGAATAAGGAGATTTACAATTTTATTAAGTATAAGGGAATAGAATTATTACCATGTCCATCGTACACGCATGAATTGAATGGTGTAGCGGAAAGATACAATAGATCAGCAATGGACATAGGCAGATGCTTACAAAGAGAAGCAAATATAAATAGGCGATATTGGCCTGAAATTATTAAAACGGTAGCTTACTTGAAAAACCGCACTATAGCAAATACTGTAGAAAATAAAACTCCTTACGAAATATTCTTTGGCACAAAGCCAAACGTTAATCATTTGAAAATTTATGGTAGTAAAGTTTTTGTCCGAATCCCAGAGGTCAAAAGACAAAGTAAATGGGATGACAAGGCAACAGTAGGAATATTAGTAGGTTATACAGAAAACGGTTACAGAGTTTTAGTAAATAACAAAGTTATTAACACGAGACATGTACAGGTTGTCCAAGAAGACACAAAAATAATTTGTCTTAACGAATCAGATGAAAAGCATGAAAGTTGTGAATCGGAAAATTCTGAAAGCGATTCAGAAGAATATGATAGTGTTGTCAGCAACACAAACAAAAATTTATTTATCCCTACTTCTTCTCTCGAGAAAAGTAGAGATAATTTAATTACAGAAATCAATGAAAATGATATAAATAGTGAAAATGAAAACGAAATTAATTTGAAAGAACCGAGAAGGTCGAAAAGAAAGTAAAGTCCCGTACATAGATACGGTGATCCTATAGCGCATTTTATTTATATTAATAACATCGATGCAAATGTACCTTATAAATTCGAGGAGGCGATAAATTCGAGCGAATCAAAACAGTGGAAAATTGCAATGAATTCAGAAATCGAAAGTTCAAAGAAAAATAAAACTTGGAAATTAGTAGAGAAGCCATTAAACAAAAAAATCATTGATGTCAAATGGGTATTTAGACGAAAAAACGATAATACCTATAAAGCCAGATTGGTAGTTCGCGGCTTTCAACAACGAGAACATATAGAAAACGTTTACTCACCCGTAGGAAAAATGCAAACACTTAAAATATTATTATCATATTGTTGTAAAAATGATTTGTTTATTGATCAAATGGATGTAGAAACAGCTTTTCTGAACGGTGAAGTAATATCAGAGGTTTATGTAAATCAACCAGAAGGCTATGAAGTAGGAAATAACAAAGTCTGTAAATTGCAAAAAGCATTATATGGTTTACGAGAAAGCCCTAGAGCTTGGTAAAATTGTTTTCATAAGTATATGGAAAAATTAAATTTCGTGAGAAGCAAACATGATTATTGTTTGTATGTAAATAATGCAAGCAGAGATTCAATATATATACTAGTTTTCGTAGATGATGTATTAATCTGTTGTAAAAATAAAAATAAAATAAATGAAATAAAATCAAAATTAATGGAAAATTTTGAAATGAAAGACTTAGGAAAAGTCAACCAATACATAGGAATAAACATTGATTATAATAAGAATGAAGGCAAAATGACACTAAGCCAAACAAAATATATTGAATCTTTAGCTGCAAAGTATAATCTAGAAAATGCAAAATTGTATAACACTCCTATGGAGACGAGTCTAAAATTAGAAAAAGCAACTGAACAAAATGAGTCAATAAAGTATAGAAACTTAATAGGAGAATTACTTTATATAAGTACTGGTACGAGACCAGATATCTCATATAGTGTAATCTACTTGAGTAGATTCCAAGGTTGTTATAATGAAACTCATTTCAAATATGCTATGAGAGTATTAAAATATCTAGTGAATACCAAAGATCTAAAATTAACGTATTTTAATAATTTAAAACGTGATACACTAGATTGCATGGTAGACTCAGATTTTGCCGGAGACAATATAGATAGAAAATCCACAACTGGATATATTATAAGATATTATGGAAATCTGATTTATTGGAAAACAAATAAACAAAAAAATGTAACGAAATGTTCAACCTTTGCAGAATATACGGCTATGTCAGATGCAATAACCGAAGTAACATATGTAAGAAATCTGCTAAGTGAAATGTTTAAAGAAAAATTCAATGAAAGAATAAACATATACGAAGACAATTCAGGTGCAAGAGCGATTGCAAAGTTTGGAAATTATACAAAAAATTCAAAGCACATCGAAGTACAATATTACTGCATTAATGAATATTATGAAAATGGAATAATCGATATTATAAAAATAAATTAAGAGTTAAATCTAGCTGATATATTAACAAAAAGTTTGAATAGAGAAAAGTTCACAAAACACAGAAAAGCATTAAATATACTTGAAAATTGCAAAAGCGACAAGACTGAATGTAAAAGCAAAGAATACAAATTTAAGGAGGCGTGTTGAATATTGTATAAATATTATACTCTTTGCTTGTTGTTCTATGAATTAATACTGGTCGCGCCATCTCTTGTATATATATGATTTTGTACATCGAGACAAGCGCGACTCCGAAAACGCGAATACGCGAGTATGTAAACACACATATAGATACACATTATAGAGAAGAGCGCTCGCATATACTGTACTCTCGCTCATTCTCTCTCTCGCTTGTAAGTCTCGGAAGGAGACAGTCGTGCCCGACGACACATCACACATTGTAATAAAGTTACTTATTATTAAAAACAACCTCACTAATTTTCCACCACTCCAACGAAAACTAGACGCGCGAAATTCAAATTCCATGGATCCATCCTTATGCGTCACTGCATACTGACCCTAAAATACCAACTGAAATATTCCAATGAATCTCCGCCATATTCCTCTATGCTGAAAAGAAAACCTCTATCGCCATGTCGTACTGTACAGTTCCCCTGTACAGTACTCCGCGGATATATCGCATCATCCGTTACAAATCTATCGCCCGATAGCAGGCGCCCTCTCACTCTCACACGATCACGGTCGCTAATCGAGAGCGCTCTCTCTCTCCCCTCTATCATCGCCCGCGCCACATGCTCTCTCCTTCTCTCTCTCTCACGCCGCTATCACGCGCGCCACAAATTCTATCTCCCACTCTCTCCCGCTCTCGCCACAGCTCCCACACATCATTCTCTCTCTCTTGCTCTCATGCACACACACGCAGCCTCGTGCATGTGACCGCGCGTGCGCTGCTGACTAACTCCCTTGCGGTGCCCCCTCCCGAGAGCCGGCGCGCCGCGCAGGTGCGACTCGGGAGCTCACATGGCCGGTCAGAGGCAACTTCTGCGAGCGCCACCGAGCGCTGGCTCCCCTACAGGAGCTGTCACCTCGCCGAGAGTGAATCAGCTGGCCGTGTAATAATGTTCACGACGCAGCAATAATTATTGCTACGTCGCAATACACACACACACACACACACACACACACATACATTGATATTCCTTCCCCCATTTAAACGCTGATTTATTATTTTTAAAACTATTGCTTTTTATAAAGAAACTTGCCAATTTATTTTTGATATCACAACTTTCTTTTGTTAAAATTCAAATTTAAATTTATAAAATGGGTATATTATAGAGAATTGACACAAAGGAAATGGTAGTCTGTGCAATAGACCCTTAGTGCAAAGATCTTTACGCATATAACATAATTATTTTTTAAACTATAAATATGAATACCTTCTTAATCACTGTTTTATAAACACTATTGTTATCACTCCTTAGTAAGGGAAGTATTAATAACCGTATACAATAAAGCCTCAATCATCTAATCTAAATCTTTAATTTTTATAATGAAATGACCGTCAGAATAAGATACTTAGGATTTTGGCTTTATAAATTAAAGGTTATCGAGAGTTGAAAATGAAATTTAAATTTACATAATGTAATAGATATATAACAAAAACACTTTCAGTTTTGACCACATATGGGTTATCGAGAGTTCGAATAAGTGTTATCAAGATCTTTAATTTATTTAATTTAATAACTGTATAGCATAAAGCACATATAATTTCGGCTACATAAGAGTTGTCGACGTTTGAAAAGTAAAGTTTAATTTTAGAGTAAGCTCTTAGAATTTTTTATTTTTTCAGTATGAGTGTTAATGAGAGTTTGGTTTTATGTGCATAAGTGTTATCAAGAGCTCAAATTTTTGTTACATTAAGATTATCAAGAGTTGTAAAATTAATTTTTAATTTTTACAGGATATCAATAATAACAAAGAAATTCATTAATTTATGTAATTAGCAAGTTAATAGTTGAATTTTTCTCGATTTGCTACATCGTTTAAAAAAAATCATCTCGATCGGTGCTTCCATTGCCGAGATATTGAAAATTTTTCCGCGCGAGCGGATTTGAAGCGTACGAAATCACTTTCGCGACGGTTCCCCCCACCACCGCGCCACCCGTTGCTGCATCGCAATTCATGTGCGCTATATATCTTCTGAACAATTATTTAAAAATTAAATTAATTATATACTGTGACGGGGATCCCGTCGATGGCTGCTCGCCTGGACACCACCCAGTAAGAGAACATATTCTTATACTCGGTGGTGCTTTCAGCAGCAAGCGAGCAGTCAGCTGTAGAGCCAGGAGGACAGCACGGCGCCGAGAGCAGCCTGCCGCCGAGCAGCAGCAGCACGAGGCGAGAGCGAGAGAGTGGGGGAAGCACAGCGCGTAGCAGCGCGCGGCAGCCAAGGCGAGAGAGAGAGAGAGAGAGAGAGAGACGGACGGCGCAGCGCTGGAGCAACGAGAGCGAGAGAGACAAGAAATACGAGGCATGCGAGCCACGAGGCGTACGCGCGCGAGCGGCGGCCGCCATGTTGGCGAGCTATTGACCAAGGAATGAGTGCGAGAAGGATGGATAGCGAGAGAATGAATGCATTAGAGACAGACGAGAGAGAGTGGAGGCAACGCGTATGCGCCGTGTGATATTGGGAAAAGGTGGAGGGCTACGGCTCAATCCACAGCGCGCGTGCGAGCGGATAACAAAAATGTAAGCGTGCGGGAGCATGTAATTGTGCGAAAATGCGTAAGAGCAACTAATAGAGCCAGACATGCGTGTAAGAGCGTTTCAAAAATCGCGCGCATTAATAAGAGTGTAAAAGAGGGCGCGAGAGTGCAATATGATATATGGCATATATGGTGCGAAAGCGTGTAAACGTATGATAGGCGTGAGAGAGCGATCTAGGGGAAATGCATGAGTGCGAGTGAGAGAGTGAGAGACGCCGCGAACCGGCGTAGCTACCGAGCGTGCGAATATCGTCAGTATTGAACGAGGACCCGGAGTATCGAGTACCACAACCGAGCGAGCAACGAGCATTTTTCCAAGGCGACAACCGGAGCGACCCGAGCATTTACCCTCCGTGTGTATTTTCCGAGCAGTGATAAGTTTCTTTCGCGTGCGCATCCACAGGGCACGAGGCACACCAGGACGCGAGGAAGTCGAGCAAAGGGATTAGAGACAGGTAGGAGTGTTGGAATATACCTCCCCGCCGCGAGTTCTAACCTTAGAGCCAGCCCGCGATATAGACGGTGAGCTCGCCCGAGGACGAGCACGCGTCCGCGAGTAGGCTTAATCTTGATTCTTTTATTATTAATAAATTACAAAGTGTTTAAATTTTATAAAGTCGCGTGTCTTATTTTGCGTACCATTCTCCCTGTACCTCTCCCCCGCGACCTAGAGTGTAAGAGAGTCTCAAGCCGGCAGACAAGTGTTGAAAATCGCGAGATCGGGCGTCCATCAATAATTATTAAATACGGGCTCGCGATAAACCTGCATAGGTGTCATTTACGTTGTGCAACGCCTCCCCAGGGACGGTAAAAAGCATAACGTCACAATACTTACTGTAATACATATTCTTACAAAGTAGATCAATTAAGGTACCTGTCAGTTTTTGTAGAATTCCTCTACATTGTTTAGTTTAGCTGTAAATGTTGATAAATTTTGATTGTTAATATCTCTGGATCTACTAAACATATTTAATTTTCCGACCCCTCAAATTAACCGTCATTAAAAGCTCTATTCAATCAAACAAAACATTTCTTCGATCGATCAATATTTAGGGTAACTATCCATTAATTAATTAAAGCCAACATTTTCAAAAAATTCTAGAACTATTGCAAAAATGGAAAAAAATTTTTTTTTGGTATCTTTCGATTCCCATAATGTCTAAAAGTATGTAAAAAATTCAGTCGGTATTTGGGATAATTTTCAACAAAATTTCGGGCCATCGTAGATTATCTGCTTAGCTTAGTTAATTAATTGTTAGTTACAAAACGGTTTGTTATTCAACGACCGGACTTTCGAGTACTTCATCACAACAGAGTTAGCTACTTTATTCAACATTCTAGTTAAAAATTATTCACATTTATGTTTACCTTACGGGCATTTAACAATACCATTCGTTTTTCACTGTTTTTTGTTATTTAACAAAGTAAAAGTGGACATTTTTTGGTAAGCGACCGATTGATCGTAGAGAAAATTTAAAAGAAAACAAAATACAATCAGCTATATTTTGCCGTAAGTGACTTCTTTCTCGAAATAAAAAGACTTTTCCGTACAAAAGTCAGTATTTTTTCAGTTATTGTTTATTAAAATTTTTCCACAAGTTTTTCGCATGTAGCAGCTAGATATTTATGTTCTACATATGGTTTTACACCAATTTAAAAAAAAACCCAGACTCCTCCAAGCAACATCCACACCAATTGCTAGTGCCACTGGACTGATATCACAATAATAACATAAGCACGACTAACAGGATCCAATTAGATAAACATTTAGTTTTCACTTGAGAATTTTCTATTTCCTCTGTTCTTTACCTGGACCGAAAATGATGCGCACAGCTCCGCAGCTTATAAATTATAAATTTTAAAAAGAAAGCTGATTTAAACGGAATGCGAAAATGAGGCCTACCCTTGGGTCTACAGTAGGATTATTTTCTTCCTTCCCTGAAGGTCAGTTTTAAATCGTTGTAAAGTAACGTTTAGTCCTCGTCGAAGCCTTTGCTATCTTCACTTGTTTACCTGTGCGAGAAAATTTGGCGCGGACGAGAGAGAGAGAGAGAGAGAGAGAGAGAGAGAGAGAGAGACGAGGGTTATAGTGGACTGTAGTGAGAACGACCGTTCCTCCGAGGATTACCTTACCCTCATTAGCCGTCGTCCCGCTGTCTACGTGAGGGTACAGCAAAAGTGGAAAAATATTTTGAATCAAGTATTATTTATAAGAATTGCCAGAAGAATTCAGTTGATATGAATAATAAATGTATCCATTTAATAATGGATCACTAAACATATGAACTTTAAAAACTTTTATCCAGTGCAACCAAATTTTATGTTTAAAAAGTGTTTCTGTCTTAACATTTATTATGGTTACGTATTATAAAATTACAAATTTATTAAGATTAGGTGCTTAAAATAATCAAAGATTAAAGCTTTCAAAATTTAAAAGGTCAAAGTTGGTGCAACCAATAAACATGAAAGTTGGTATGGAATCCCTGTGATTAATTTACTAAATGAAAAATTAGTTCTGTTCAATTACCAGAGAGAAAGAAGTACAACCAGTTTCCAGATCATGAATCCGTGTGCCTTCTTTACAAGGGCAATGTACGTTTTGCTATCTAGAAGATAAAAATAGCTAATGAGTTGTGAAGCCCATCAGTCCGAAGGATACTATGATAAATATTAAATTGATACCATTGGCCAGTTTTAAAATATCAGCATTTAAAAGTTTCAAAATTATAATATTGAAAACTAGTCAATAATGTCAACTTAAAATTGTTCATACTATCTTTTTGAGTGATGGGCTTAACAACTTATATGTTCTTTTTCGTTTTAAATAGTACAAGGTATACTTTGCTTGAAAAAAAGTCCACATTCTGGAAGCTGGTTGTCCTTTCTACTCTCTGGAAATTGAAAAGAACTAAATTTTCAGTAAGTAAATTAGTCACAGAGATTACATGACAACTACCAGGTTTATCCATTGGCCGAGCTTTGAGTTTTGAAATGTTGAAAGCTTTAATCTTTGATTATTTCAAAAGTCGTCCAATGAATATGTACACGTTCTTAAATATATTTTCTGTTCAAATGTTATCTTTTATTTTTTCAGATTTTTATATGTATTACTTACAGTGATAAATAAGGGTGATTCAGTAAAGTCTGCTGTTTATAATTTTTTGTACGACAAGTTCATCGGATCACCTGTAACAGAGAAAGAATAATTTATTTTAAAACAAAGAATCATGTTCTATTATCATAAAGTTAATTTATTTAAAGATAATTAAAATATACCTATCTGACAGATTGAAATCCATTGATAGTATTTTGATCCTAATGCCATCATTTCTGTAAATGCATTTCTGCACTTGAAACTTTTTTCAGGTTCTAGATTAAACGTTATTGCACACGCGTAGTATGAGTTCTAGGGGTTTTTAACGCAATTTAAATAATATAATTTGTAATAAACTTAGAGATCCACGCGGAGGTAATAAACTAGCAGAAACCAACAGTAGATTAGTACTTCAGGTTAGACATAGTTATAGTACGAAAGTGGGTTGGCACCAAGTTATGACGATATAGAGATCCCTATAACGAAGCTATGAAGCAGAGATGAGTGGGAAGATGCGCAACGCTGTCGACGGCGCGACAATTTTGAAGGCAGCCGAGCTAGCTGTCGAGCTGTGACGTACCACATGGTGCAAACCAAAATTCACAACATGTGAGAATCCTTTACTAAAAAAAAGGTGAAATCACCTCGGAAAGCAGATATACTAAACTGTATGTCTACTCCGAATCTACTCCGAGCTACCTGAAACTCCTTCGAGCTATCCGTTTTGTTGCGGTCTTATTGTTGTCATCTATCAAAAATAAAATTTTTAAATAAACAATTTTAATATATGTAATAACTGTATAAAAAACGGCATTTTTTTTAATAACAAGGAATTTTGAATGCAAAAAATAGGTTAATTTTGACTAACTTTATTAAAAAGTATTCTAGATTTTCCGAGAGATTTTCTTACGGGCTAGTATTTATATAATAACATAACGTTAAATTAAGTAACATTATATTATACATAAATATAAAACCGCTAAAATGTAAAAATAATTATATTAGTCGTACAATGCTAGCTATTACAAGTTATCGCTAATTTAAAAATTTGTAAATAAGAAATTTCCAAAGAAAAGTAGTTTTATTAAATAGTAAAAAAGTATTGCGGTCCTATAAGAGTAGAAGTTTTAGTAAATGTGCTTATCTTTCGCCAGGAGAGTCCCACGCACGGGGAATTTCGCACAATTCCTGTGAAGGTGCATTAAACATTTCTTCTACTCTTTGAATAAACAAATAAACAAAAAAAAACATGGAAAAAAATCACGTATTCTATAATATGTATAACATTATTTATTTTAAAGTTATATTGTTATGTTAATAATATCAATAGAAATAGTAAGAAAAACTAAAAAATTATTTTAATTATGTTAGTTAATATTAACCGATTTTTTTCGTTCAAAATTCCTTATTATAGAAAAAAATGCCGTTTCATTATACTATTATTTAATATATTTAAATTGTATATTTAAAAATTTTATTTTTGAAAGATGACAACAATAAGACCACAATAAAACGAATTAGCTCGAAGGAGTTTCAGGTAGCTGATCGAGGGCCGAGTGCACGAAAATCTCGGAACCGTCTCGGAGCAGCGCGGAGAGAAGATACTCGCTGCTGTGCTTTCTAACCCCTCTTTCTACCTGCTTTCCGAGGAGTTTTCACCTTCCTTTTAGTAAAGGATTTTCACATTGCTTTGAATTTTGTTTCGCACCACATGGTACGTCACAACTCGAGAGCCGGCTCAATTGCCTTCAAAATCACCGCACTGACGACTACAGCGTTGCGCATCTTCCCACTAATCTCTGTATGGAGTATTAGTCTACTGTCGGTTTCTGCTAGTTTATAACCTTCGCATGGATCTCCAAGTTTATCATAAACTATATTATTTACATCGCGTTAAAAACTCCTAAAACTCATACTACGCGTTAGATATTTCTTTTTTGAATAATAATGATCCAAAAATAACTATTGGCTGTACAGACGGTCTTGAAAAAATTATTATTATTGTAATAATATATAAGCATATGTACATTAATTTTTTAAATTTATAACTTATTTAGTTAAAAGTAGTGAAATCTTCCCGCACCCCCCCCCCCAAATAAAAGATTAATCAATAAGAACAATTACGCATCTCGTCGAGCCACTGTATTTATTAAATCTGCCGACGTTTCGAGTCGTTACGACTCCTCATCAGGGCTGCAGAGCCAATACAAAATCTAAACAAATTAATTTTAAATAATTTAACAAATGAATTTTACAATTAAAGTTATTACCTTAATAATGGTAAAAAATCACACTACTAAAAACATAATTTACACCAGATTTTACAAAGAATACGCCAGCTAGAGTTAAAAATTGAAACTTAAAAATCTTACTAATTATAAATACTAACAATCTTACTTTTTGCAATGACCAAAAGCTTATAACAGCGTCGGTGTCACCAGTTGGTGATGTGACACCGACGAGGATCAACGATCAACTAATTCCAGTAGCCGAGAACACAGATCTTTATACTAGGAACTCGCTCACTCATACACAGTAATAACAATATGTATATCATTAGAATATAATACAAATACAGATGTTCTACACGGCGGTAGAAGAGTCGGTCCGCAGACCGATAACATACGGAAAACAAATCTTTTAAGGAAGTGGCACAAGTTTAATACCATGTAGTAGGCACGAGAGCCCGCGCAGCAAAATCAATCGTTCCTTCCATGATTTCAACGTATACGCAGTAATATGGCCGGATCGTCACATCGCAACTCGGACTCTCGATCCTCCCACAAGGATGTGCCGCTCTGCTCCGCTAGCTAATCACTGTATATACATGTTAGCTATGTAAGAGAAAGCGAAGTGGTGTGCCACCTCCTCTCGCTTACTGTCATCCGCATCTCACTCACTCATTCGCCGCACAGTCCCTATATTTGATAAGTTACCGTTGAATTAAAAATACAAAACAAAATTATAATTACGAATTTTTTGAACTAGGTTTTAAATTTGAAATTATATTTTTATAACTTGCTTTGAGGTGACACGTATCTTCAGCTCTATTAAGCGTGCCATTAAATGGATACATTTATTATTCATATCAACTGAATTCTTCTGGCATTTCTTATAAATAATTCTTGATTCAAAATATTTTTCCACTTTTGCTGTACCCTCACATAGACAGCGGGACGACGGCTAATGAGGGTAAGGTAATCCTCGGAGGAACGGTCGTTCTCACTACAGTCCACTATAACCCTCGTCTCTCTCTCTCTCTCTCTCTCTCTCTCTCTCTCTCTCTCTCTCTCTCTCTCTCTCTCTCTCTCGTCCGCGCCAAATTTTCTCGCACAGGTAAGCAAGTGAAGATAGCAAGGGCTTCGACGAGAACTAAACGTTACTTTACAACAATTTAAAACTGACCTTCAGGGAAGGAAGAAAATAATCCTACTGAAAATAATCCTACCCGACCCAAGAGTAGGCCTCAGTTTCGCATTCGGTTTAAATCAGCTTTCTCATTAAAATTTATAATTTAAAAGCTGCGGAGCTGTGCGCATCATTTTTGGCCCAGGTAAAGAGCAGACGAAAGCGAAAATTCTCAAGTGAAACTCGAAACAGCATTTGGTTTCCAGCAGTCAAGTAGTGCCATCGCAGCAAATCGTGTAACAGTGAATATTCAACTCAAAATGTGAAATTTGCGTGCAAACACAGAAATCTTTCTCATCGGACATGCTCAACCGAAACCATGTGGTACTAAACTACCATCCATCAGGGAAGCTCTCCAGTATATGTTTTATTAGATGAGGAATTGCAAGCAAACGCGTCACGAAGCAGCTACTACAGCTACAAGGAAAGTGATTGTTTTTTGAAAAGTGCCGGCATTCCTACCATAGCGGAATATAACTCGGTACCAAAATTGGACAAGTTGTACCTGGAGTACAAATCAGTGACGAAGCAAATGCATGGTCGCCCAGGTTCAATAGCACAAACAGTAAAACAAAGCAATTTTGTGTGCAAATTAGACAGTTTATTCGATATTGTCCATTCAACGGAGGTCAGTAAGTTGGCAGATAAAGGAGTTGTTGAGTTTTTAAGCGCACAAAGAGCATATTAAAGCGGAAACCTCAAAGCCACTATAAATACCGCTTAGCTTGATTCAGAAGATAACAAAAATCGTAAGTAATAGATAAAATATATATAATTCAAACATTGCTAATTTAACTACGTATTTAGCTTAATAACACCCGACAAATTTAGTTGAGAAATACCGAATAAATGTAGTTTTTTAAAAATCCATAACTGTTTTTCTAATTAACATTTAAAGTTTAAACTTTGGCCACATGTTGTCATTGACAAGTACTTAATATTTGCAGAATAAGAGCCATAAATTATTGTTTATATAAATGAATTCGATATTTAAATTTGTGCAAACGACGATTTTCGGCGTAACTTTGTATATAAACAATCAAATTCTTAAAAACTATTAAATCTACGGAATTCGCTTCTCGCACACTTAAATTACTTACTTGTTACAACATTCAACCAAAGTTTTAGCTTTAAATGTTAATAAACGAAGGAGTCACGATTTTTCAAAAAATGCAAACTTCGCTTCTCTGCTCTCAACAGTGGAGAGCCATATAGCACCCAATACTCCAGGAATATTGCTGGAAGGTTACTTTGGTAGATAAAGTAGGATGAATTATATTGCTGGAAGGTTACGTAACCAGCAAGACACGGTCAGGTAACATTGCTGCGAAGTTGAATGTCCGTTTAAATATTACATCGATTCAATCGGTATTCCGTACTCATCCGTGGAAAGTAATATTGCAGTAATATTGTAGTAAGCTTATTCAACATTTTTAAACAAAATATGTTTAAAAAAAATTTCTCCGGTCGGGATTTGAACCGTTATCCACTGAGCTATTGTTTTGTTGTTGTCAAATAATTTTGAACCTAGGTTATATTTTAAAGGCCCTCGTTTATCTTTCATTTTAACCTACAAATGCGAACGAAAATCAGTTACGTCAGGTTACGGCTACTGATTTTCGTTCGCATTTTTCTCCCCGATACTTGAACATTTTGATTCCAAACCGTGTATGCCGATAGGTAATACCGAGACGAAGGGCAAGTATCTCTTGAATTTGCGTAATTCCTTATATTTATTCGATTTCAGTACTTCTTGATCGTACTGTTAGTGACGGGTCATTAGTGGCTATCGGATCCCCTAATAGCTGAGCGGATAACGAACGTGTCTACTCAGCGAAAGGAGTTGGGTTCAAATCCCGACCGGAGAAATTTTTTTTAAACATTTTTTTTGATACCTTTGTAAGATATTATATTCTAGTATTATTGTGATAACATTGTGCAATGTTACGATAACATGTCTGTATTATTTTAATAGGGAAAACATTTTTTCGAAAAAATCGAAAAAAAATTTATAATAGATTAATGTTCTGCGAACATAGAATAAGATTTCTACAATACTGTAATATTACTTTCCATGGATAGGTTCGGAATACCGATCGAATCGATGTAATATTAAAACGGACATACCACTTCGCAGCAATGTTGCCTGACCGCGTCCAGCTGGTTACGTAACCTTCCCGCAACATACTTGATCCTACTTTACTTACCAAAGTAACATTCCAGCAATATTCCCAGAGTGTTGGGTGCTATATGGGAAGTTTCTAATATTACAATGCCAACAAATCTTCAAGAAATTCTAGCAAATGTTAAATAACAAGAAAGTTCTAAAGTGGATCCGTATCTTCCTTCCAAGCCAAGTGTAATATTTTTAATAGAGATATTCTCCAACGTACAAAAACATCAAGAGAAAGTCCTCAAGTGCAACCGTCTCCTCGAAAAGAAACTAAATGTGCTTTAAGTTCTTTGGGTGATGCTGATTTAATAAGGAAAGCTGAAGAACAACTTGCTGCCCTGGCTGCACGTCATCTCCAACAGCTACATCCACTGCATCATCAACTGAATTTCCAGGTCTTACGGAATCATGTTTAACTGGGACTTCAATTGGTACACATCGATAGTATTCGTTAAAGTGAAAGTGATAAGTCAAGACACCATCGTCTCTATATATCACTTATAAGAAGAGAGATGGACCCGTGGGCAGCGCGATAATGAATTTGAAAGCCGCCATTGGCCTATCTAAATCCATGTATAAGAGAACAGCTGTTGCGTATCAAAAAAGTCCGAAGAGGTCTGTTCCGTTGTTCTATTTTTTTCGCGCGAAGACGACGTCTTAGCTCTTTATAAAGATCGACTATGCGAACATACTGTGCCCCACCAATTATAACAATACTGATTATCATGATTGAGTAATGTATAAATCAAATAATCGAGTAATGTAGAAACTGCGAATTTTTGATTAATAAAAGACCAAATAGAATTGAGAAATTAAAGAACAGAGAGACAAATTAATTTTAATAATATTTAAGATATTTATTGAGAGGAAATATTTTTCTTAAAGTTGTGTAATTGAATAATATAGAGATTGTTAATGGCTATTATCTTTCCTACAGACGAAAAAGAGCCTTACGCGAGCTTGTTTAAATTTGAATTATTGAGTAGAATAAAGATTTTAAAGCATTTCAAAGAATATGTTTTTAAGTAAAATTTTTATTAATTTTAAACCTGAATAATTTTCATAATTCATCTCAAGAAAGACAAGTATTTAACAGAGCAGAGAATTGAGAAATTAAAGAACAGAGACAAATTAATTTATAGTATTAATTAATTTATAATATTTTAAAGAATTTTTTTTTCTTCAGTTAAATTTTAGATACTGTTATAGCTGTGAATAATTGAATTAACAAAATACTTAAAGAGAGAATAAAAGAGAATACAGAGTAAAGAAAAAAAATTTTAGTTTTATTTTAATCGAATTTTTGAAAAATAAATAAAGAGTTAATACAAAGCTAAGAGAGAATAAAAGAGAACACACAGTAAAGTTAGTTTTATTTTAATCGAATTTTATAAAAATAAATAAAGAGTTAATACAAAGTTTTGAATGATATAAGAACTGTAGAGTAATTATTGTGTCTTCGAGCATATGCGCGAATATGTTTTTAAGTAAAATTTGTATTAATTTGAAACCTGAATAATTTTCATAATTCATCTCAAGAAAGACAAGTATTTAAAAGTGTAGAGAATCAAGAAATTAAAGAACAGAGACAAATTAATTAATAGTATTAATTAATTTATAATATTTTAAAGAATTTGTGAGAATGTTTTTTTCTTTAGTTATATCTCTAATATCTCTTTAGTTAAATCTCTAATATCTCAGCAGCCGGTTGTTAAAAAACGTCACATTTTTTATTTTTCCGGCACGACCGCAACGCGGGAATCCCTTATAGTTTTACCATCGCAAAAATGGTAACCAGCGATATCTCAGCCAATTTTCGACCAATCGGGCTGAAAATTTACGAGAGTGCAGCTCTTATATATACAAAAAAAGTTTTTTTTCACTTTGGCGATTACCGGCCAATTGTTCAAATGGGAGCTCTTTATGCTTCATTTTACATATATTTTTAACCAAATTATTTTGGCTCAAGCTAATCTGAATCAGATAAGTCCTGATCAATCTAAATTTTTTTTGTAAACTCTACCTATGATAACAAAGTGCCAGTATGAAATTGGGCTTGATCGCACGTATACAAAAAATATGCGGGCATTTTTTCGATTTTTTGGCCATAACTCAAATTATAAGCATTTTATACAAAAAAGTTAAACGAAAATGTTGTAGATCTCCAAATATACAACTTTTTCCTATTGACTGAAAACTCGGAAATGCTTAGAATTCAAATTAACAAGCCAAAATCGAATTGTACATTAAATTAACATTAAGAAAAACGGTTTTTTGGCCATAACTCAAATTATAATCATTTCACACAAAAAAGTTAAACAGAAAAGTTGTAGATCATAAAAAAATAAAACTTTTCCCTATTCAAATCAACCCTCGAAAATGCTTAGAGTTCAAATTAATAAGCTAAATTCGAATTTTCACATGAAAATAATTCGTTTTTCATAATAAAACTTTTGACAGATATGTTTTACATAAAAACCTTCAATATAAAAGTTGTAGATATTTTAAAAATACAATTTTTGACTATAATAATTATAGGTTCAGAATAATTCAATATGTTGAAAACCCCAAAACTGAATTTTAAAGAAAAATTTCAGTTAGTCTTGATTATCTCTGCAAAATTAAGGAGTTATGACAGGGTTAAAACCTGAAAAAAAAAGAAAAATTCTTAGTGCTGTAAAACATTAACATGTATATGTGCTCTAAAACCTACATTTTCCCTTCAATATATAAGTATTATACATCACTTTTATGCATTACAAATATGCATTAAGTGAGTATAATCCTTGAAAACAATTAAAGGTATTTACTTACCAAAAATCATGACCTTCGGAAACCTATTCCGAAGGTTTCTTTAAAATTTCAGTACAATTGGTCCACTCGTTGTTGAAAAAACCTGCGGCAAGTGGAAAAATATTATGAAAAAACTAAACTAAGTAAAAGGCATTTAAAGTTTATGATATAAATCATATGAATAAACTCAGTGATACTTACAGAAACTATCCGACATACCTTGATTTGGTTTAGGTATTCAAATATACATGCAATAATGTATATTTGATGGTGCGCGTACATCATGATGATTGATAATAGTATTTTAGAAGTTGAAAATAAAATAAAAATTATCATTACCAATTCATAGTCATATTAAACTAATGATTACAGTTATTTGCAATACTTCCCATTATTAAATACACTTTAAGTTCTTAGAAAGCATGCAAAATTCCACTCCATACAGTCAATATAACGGTCCTATCTTGTTGTTTTCCACCCGCATACCTAAAATCAACAAATAAACGAAGGAAAAGCTCTTTGCGAATAAATAATTATTACTTGTTAGTTTTCAATACTCATGTGAATAATTGCTCTACTCTGTAGAAGCTGGAAGTTCTTGTATTAAAAGCACCATTGATGAGGTTATACACACTGGTAGTTGCTGCAGCACCTAGCAGACAAATTGCACTGATATGATCTTTATAGTGTATTGCGAGTTGGATGAAAAACAGCTGTTTAGCTGCTTCACATTAAAGTCTACTGTACCGATCATATAGTAATCTTCATTCTCGACCTGACGGTGTGGGACGCAACATGTTTGGTGGCGAATTCAAATTTGTTGAATGCCTTTACTTTATAGTTTTCTAGCAATTCAAGAAATTATGTCACATTAAAGTCACGTTTATACAATTTTAACCATTAAAATACTTAACGGTGAACCAACAGAAACTCCTTAGAAAAGTACCGTAGGAGGATCGGGTGAGCGTGAAGCGCGAACGTAGGGGGTCCAGGTGAACGCGAAGCGCGAGCGTCGGTCGTGCCTTAAATGCTTCGCGATGCAAGGCGGCAAGCCACATTCGACCTGCAGGCCCGAAGGGCCGAAGGTCGAATGTAGCGCACTAGTTTTAGTTTGAAGTTTGTAAGCAGTGTCTGAAAATTATTATCGATCTAATCGATCCTTGATTTGTGCACAATTTGTGTATTAATCTGCTAATATAAAACATGTCATTATAGATCTATTAAATTTTGAGATAGCTAAATATTTATATTTATCTCGTTGTCACTAGTGAATATACGTTGGAAGAAGACTAACGCATAAAAGTAGCTGGTGCATATAGCGATTGTACGTGGAACAATAGAAATAAACTTGAGGCAGTAATGTGCGGAGAGAAAGATCGTCTAAGAAAAATTGTAGATAAAAATTAGTGGAATTTATGTGTGCTATATGGACTCGTTACTCAACCACATTGTTATGCACAGGCCCGAACGACGCGATTCGAACATCTTGAATCGCGCATAACAACCCCAGCAACTTTGCGGTCGTTATTGTTTATCTAGTTTATCTAGTTATTGTTTATCTAGATTAGTCTAGCGCTGACAGCTATTAAGAGCTAACGTGTTATACACTTCATATTCACAAAGTCGTTCCTTAATTCGTTAGCTCTCAATAGCTGTCAGCACTAGACTAAACTAGATAAACAATAACAACCGCGAAGTTGCTGCGGCTGCTATGCGCGATTTGAGATGTTCGAACTTCTTTGATTTTATTTTTGGGAACAACTAACTGGCGAATCTTGTAATTGAGATTAGTAGAAATCCAGTTTCTAAAAAGAATGCCATCAACTGATACCAACGAGTCCCACTGTGAACAATAAACTTTAACGAAAGAGTCTAAAGGTAAAATATCTTGCCAGTCTGGTTTTGTGTTTAATTCTTTCATGCAACGGGGTTTAATTCTTTCTGCAATTGTAACGGGGCAATTTGGCTTTGTTACGGCGACCACAGTATGTCGCCGCGTCACCGAGTCTTACCTTTAGCTTCCATACTGCTACCCCGACGTAGCTCCTCAGCAACCTGCGTATTAACGTTTACGCGGCCAAATGCAGCGTGTACAAATGTGTGATGTGCCCGAGCATCACACTTACTGTGCAAAGAATAGTTCTTTCGGGTTCGGAAATCAAGAAGACGAAGCGATGATACGGGAAATAAATACTCGGTTATTTATGCTAAAGAAATGAGTCGGAGACTCGTATATTGTAAAATCAAGAAAGTAATATAATAATCCGCATAGACAGTCGCACGCGCGACAGCGGAGAGATTCTCGCACGCTCTCAATCAAGGAAGAGACGAGTATTCTGTGGTCGAGAATACTCCTCTGTCGGCGACTTTGTCGAGGAAATGTTCTTACGAGATTCGACTTACTATTAGCACGAGGTGTGCGTCGCTTCCTCGATACTATCACGAGCCGTCAACTCTCCTACGGGTATCTCGCTCGGGGTGCTGTCGATTGGTACAGAGAAGACGTCCCTTCTCTTGCAATCCGGGTGTTGAAGACGAACACAGCCTAGAGCTCCTCCGTGGACGAGTCGATCTACCTCGAGCACTAACGGTGGCCTCGCAAACGGTGTACCTAACGCACGAGGTACCTACCAGCACGGTCAAATCGAATCTGATCTATATGGCGCGCGGGCCTTATCCTATTCTTCCCCCGCGCATCCCTCACCATAATACACCAACGAAGCTTGCTGCTACGTTCACATCGTGCGACATAACGAGCGCGCGCTGTTCGAATAGCGCGGTCTAATCTCTCGTTACAATGTATTGCAAATTATTTTGCTAACAACGGGTGTATTACTGATGTAAGCTTCTGATGACCAATTGGAAAGAATCCATATGCTGTGCAATGAAATGGTTCCTGCACTCTCATAATAATCTGTTGGATGAAGAATCGAAGTTTATAATCTTTTGATGTCCAATTTAGGGGATAAGTAAAAAATAAAACAAATTGCACAGTTGACATTGTCGTCTCTATATATTTGCTATCATCGCAAAGTTATATTCTCATTAACAGCAATGAAAATATACTCGGCATTCTTGTAAATGAAAAATTATGTACACGAAAGAAAATGAAAACACGTAAGTATGTTATACAAAGGAGTAGAATATATTTAGTATATTTAGCAGTAGAAAATATTTAGTATATTTCTTTTTATCATGCTAATTTTAAATTTAAATAATAAGACGTAAGCAAACGTTGGATACTAAGAAAGAATGGATACATAGTGTTTTGAACATTAGTGTCCTTTTTACATAATTCAAAAAGTTTAATAATTATAATAGTAACGCGAAAATTGAAGCAGCTGACAGTCGCACGATTTTCATTGAAATTTCACATGTCGAAAATTTCTCTAAGCATCCGATTACTCTTAAAAGGAGATCAACCAAAATTACTGCGCTTTCGAAAACAAATTTTCGAATGAAGGTGGAGTTCTACCAAATTTCTTAACTTTTTTGTTTAGAACTAATATTTTTTCAAATTGTGTACTCTTATTTGGTACGAAAAATACGTACGATTTGTAAATTTTGAGCAATTTTAACGGTTAAGTTGCAGAAATATTGTAAATTCATTGTTAAAAATTAAGCTTTCATTGAGAAGTCTCTTGCGCACTGGGTTTCAATTTAGATCAACTAAAAAATTTATAAGTACTTAACAAACCAAGTCAAATAAAGTTACGAACGTCGATTTACAAATAAAATTTTTGCAACCATTAAAAAATGAAATATTGATTTTTAATCTATTAGTCGGCAAAACTTTTGTTCAAAAAATCGATTTTTATTTTTTAATGATTGCGAAAAATTTTATTTGTAAATCGACGTTCGTAACTTTATTCGACTTGGTTTCTTAAGTACTTAAAAATTTTTTGGTTGATCTAAATTGAATCCCAGTGCGCAAGAGACTTCTCAATGAAAGCTTAATTTTTAACAATGAATTTACAATATTTCTGCAACTTAACCGTTAAAATTGCTCAAAATTTACAAATTGTCCTTATTTTTCGTGCCAAATAAGAGCACAAAATTTGAAAAAATATTAGTGTTAAACAAAAAAGTTAAGAAATTTGGTAGAACTCCACCTTAAGCAGAACAAATATATTATTAAATGTATAAATCAGTAAATTTTTTACGCAATTAGTGTAATCGTTGTTAAAAGATGAAAATTCACACGTATATTATTAGGCAGATCTTTGTGTAGAAGTTATAATTTTATTAGAACGTATTTCTTTAAAAAAAGGAACAAAAAGAGAGAGAGTAGGAGAGGTGTGAATCAACCGCCAACGTTAGAGAAATGGCTCGATAATGGTTTTTTATTTTCGTCAGTGCTCGTATTATTACTTTTCTCAATTTTTTCGCATACACAGTTGATCCTTGATATTACATTAACACCAGATTTTTTATTTGAATATGTATTTAAACGGAGGAAATTGTAATTAATAGAATTTTAAAAAAGGTGGCGAATTGTTTATAAGTAACTATTATTGTATTCCCTTTCTTATGTTGTAATAATTTTTTTTGTATATAACTCTTTTAAATTGTCATTTTACAAGTTTTAGATTATAGCGACTTACATTTGAAGTAACTATATGAATAAAGACAATTTATCCCTGCTGGAAAATTGAGCATAAAATATGGGCTCGGGAACACCGTCTGCACAGAATTGTAGAACACTATCTATTATGATACGTGCCCACATTCGGTCCAGACTCTGTTGAGGGCTTCATGTCTTGAGTTATCCTATAACATAACCTCAACTTCACGAACTCAATCATAGGAGTTATTGACCTTTTTATATTAATGTAACAATGATATAATACATGCGCGATCATCGTTATTTAATTATTATTTTATTTCATACACTTCCGCACTTCAGACACTTCCGCACTGAAATTATGCCTGTATAAACTATAGTTCTAGTAGTATTGATGAAGTTATCGCTCGAATGGTGGTAGTTATTATTAAATAAATTAAGACATCTCTTCGAGACAAATTTTCTTTTTTATTTGCCTATGTTTCGATCTGTTCTAGGACATTTCAGGAAGCTGATGAGAGTATTTCTTTCATTCGTCGCATGAAAGAATTAAACACAAAACCAGACTGGCAGGATATTTCATCTTTAAGCACTTTCGTTAAAGTTTATTGTTCACAGTGGAACTCGTTAGTGTTAGTTGATGGAATTCTATTTAGAGAATGGATTTCTACTAATCTCAATTACAAGATTCGCCAGTTAGTCGTTCCTAAAAGTAAAATCAAAAACATTTTGAAAGAAGCTCATGACTCACCTTCCGGTGGTGATTTTGGAGTTAATAAAACTTTAGAAAAAATTCGAAAATGATTTTATTGGGCGTCTTATAAATTAGATGTAGAAAATTGCTGTAGATCTTATAAAATTTGTATTGCAAAAAAGGGTCCTTCTGATAAGGGAATTAGTCAAATGAAGGTTTATAATTCAGGTGTTCCATTCGAGAGGCTTCAAACGGATATCTTAGGTCCCTTTCCCCTTTCTTCTTTTGGGAATAAATACCTTTTAGTAGTGACGGATCGTTTTACTAAATGGGTAGAGGCTTTTCCTCTCTCGAATATGAGGAGTAAAACAATTGCTGAAGTTTTCGTTAATGAAATTATTTGTCGTTATGGAGTCCCATTAGAAATTAATACAGATCAGGGTACAAAGTTTGATTCTCGCTTAGTGAAAAATTTAGCAGTTTTACTAGGAGTTAAGAAAATTAGAACTACGCCTTTACATACTCAAGCAAATGGTCAGGTAGAACGTCAACATCAAACACTTCTACAATACGTCACAAAACATGTACACGATACTCAAAAAGATTGGGACCGTTGGGTATCTTTCTTTTTGTTAGCTTACAGATCTTCAAAACACGCAACAACCGGAGCTACACCAGCAGATATGTACACAGGCTTCGACCTCCGACTTCCTTTGGACTTAATTCATGGGTGTCCACCAACAGGCATCTTGGTTGAAGAAGACGAAAATTATGTACATAAGCTGCAGAGGAAACTCCACTCACTACATCACCTGGCTCGAGACAAAATATTCCTACAATCGGAAAGAACAAAATCTTGGTACGATCAACGAGCTCGCAACGTCGAATACACCCCTGGACAGAAAATTTGGTTCTTCAACCCTCAAAGAACCAAAGGCAAAGCACCCAAACTGCAATCGAATTGGGTTGGTCCTTGGGAAGTCGTCAAGAAGATCAACGACGTGGTTTACTGTATTCGTCGTTCCCCAAGACATAAGTCCAAGGTTGTTCACATTAATTGTCTTGGCACCTTTACCGAGAGACACCCCGACTTGACTGATGAATGCTCTGCTCATGGTTTTTGAGCCTTGGTTTTTCCATGAGCGTGAAGGTGAATACCGGAGCAGAGACTTGAGGAGAGGTACCATGGCTTATCAACTCCCCACTCATGTCTGAAGACAACTTTCAAAAAAACAGAGAGAAAACGAGAGGAAGGAGGAACAGATTGGTTTGAATGGTTCTTCATGATGGGAATGTTTCATTTCAAGAGACGGGTCCGATTCTATTCCTGTAAGTGTCGATTGGAATTGACCTGTAAGCATGGTTCGGTAACTTGATGACCAGCGTGGATCAAGGTAGAAGATGTTGGTAATTCCTGTAAATCATCATTGGAATTTAGAAGAGGGTCAACCCGCTTGGAAGGAAATTCGGCGAATGTGGTTACTCGGATGAGATAGGATCGACTGAGCATTCTTGAAGAAAGAAGGTTTAAGATTGTCGGGACGACAATCTAAAGAAAACAGGGAGCAATGTTATGACCAGCGCGATTCGAGATGTTCGAATCGCGCATAGCTACCGCTGCAACTTCGCGGTTGTTATTGTATTTGTTTACCAGTCTAGTCCAGACAGCTGTTTGGAACGACCGTGCTATTCATTCCCGCGAATTAATAAAGTCTTTAATTAGTTTCTTTTTAATAAAGTGTATACTTTATATACTCCCCGGGTTGAACATAATAATATATAACATAAGAGATATCAAGAAGGGAGCACCAAACGTTTGTACATGGCAACCCGGGCGCCACACAACACGAGGAAGCGGCACTATACTTAACCCATGTACTAGGACACAGAGCTCGCGCAGCTGATACAAACGCTCCTTCCATAACCGCATCGGCTATCAATACCGTATGGCCGGAACGTCCCCCAGCAACTCGGACTCTCCGACCTCTTACTGGGATGTGCCGCTCCGCCCCGTCAGCTAATCAACATTAATACATGTTGGCTATATGGAAGAGAGCGCGGAGCGGTGTGCCACCTCTCTCAGTCCTATGATACCCGTATATTGCGCTATCAACGCTCGGCCTCCGTTCTCGTATACATAAAATAAGAACATGCAACAAAATTAATTTCGTGGACTAGATTTAAGGTTAGAAATCACATTTTTATAACTTGATTTGAGGAAGTACGTATCCTCCGCCCTATTAAGCGTGCTATCAAAAAATTGAATATGGAGCATTTCTGAGAAGCGTCTACGAAAGATCGACGCTTCTCTATCAATAATTTTAATATTTTCAAAATCAAATTTATGCCCGGTCTCTATTGCGTGAACGGCAAGGGGAGAGGTGGTATCCCCTTTGTCAATATAACATTTGTGCTCCGATTCTATCGCTTTTAACGGACAGTAAGTCTCACCAATATATGTAGACTCACATTCGGCACAATCAATTTTATACACAACGTTCCTAGTATCACCTATAGCAGTAGGGTCCTCCCAGTCTTATATATAAACTTATTAAACTTATCCGTAATCCTATTAACAAATGTTTTGCCGTACTTATTCAAAACCGCCTTTAATTTGTAATTAAATTTATCGTAAAAAGGAAACACAGCGAAACTCTTCCTACAGTCACCGGCATTATTTACAACAATTTTTGGTAAATCCGGATTGTCCGAATCTATGCTCTCTTTTTTGTTTTTCTTCAAAAGACCAAGATTGTGCACAATGCGTCTTTTACAGTATTTTTCTATGAACCACGGTGGGTAGTCGCTACAAGAATCTTTTTTCGCTACAAGAATCTTTTTTGCGTACTCGATATTTCGCAGATGAAACTTTTGGTCTGACAACAGTATCGCTCTATCTAATAAGTTATAAATAATCGCGACCTTCTGACTTCGAGGATGGTGGGAATTAAAGTTAATGTATCTAGCAGAAGCAGTGTTTTTTTGATACCAATTAGTAATAATCTTGCCATCTTGCAAATGTAAAATAGACACGTCTAGGAAATTTATACTATTGTTTGATTCTATTTCAAATGTAAACTCGAGGTCACTATTATAATTATTGAAAACCGACAATACATACTCCAATCTTTCCCTCTCAACAATCAGAAAGCAGTCATCTACGTATCTGCGAAATAACAACACGCTCCTCTTTACGATGCTTAAACAATACGTTTCAGGGTCTTCTAAAACCATATTCGCAAACACCGGGCTCGATCAAAATCCCATAGCAGCGCCCGAGACCTGCTTATAAAACTTATCATTAAAAATCAAATATGCACAATCAAGAAGGGTTTTTATGCCCTCGATAAACTCATCTTTCGAGATGCCCTTTATGCATCCTAACCATTTCCATCTGTTATTAATTGCACTGATAATAAGATCTTTAGGCAAACTAGTAAATAACGAGACCACGTCGAAAGACGCCAGACAGTGATCTCTAGGAAATTTAATATTGTGCATGACTTCTTTCAATTGCAAACTATTTTTATATTAAACGTAGGTATTGGAAACTTCTTTGTCAACAGGACAGAAACACACTTATCAAGAGAATATGTAGGGCTATTGGCCGTTTTATGAATTTTAATAAGGCCATATGCCTTCGGAAGCGAAGTGTGCTCAATTCCCTTCGTAGATAGACCTCTAAAGGACGAGTCGCACTCAAAAACCCCTCGCGTACTCCAAAGGTCGATAACCTTCTGAATACGTCTCTTTATTCCCGCGAGCGGGTTGATTTTAACCTTTCTATAGAACCTCTCGTCTCCGAGAGTTTCCTCGACCGTTGAAATATACACGCTGCGCTCAATTGTTATGACGGCTTATGACGTTGATCGTACGAAAAAGTTCTTGAAAGAGAATTCGAATGTGTTTTTTACTCGGGCTGACAAAGGTAATGTCACGGTAGCTCCATATTCAATTTTTTGATAGCACGCTTAATAGGGCGGAGGATACGTGCTTCCTCAAATCAAGTTATAAAAATGTGATTTCTAACCTTAAATCTAGCCCACGAAATTAATTTTGTTACATGTTTTTATTTTATGCATACGAGAACGGAGGCCGAGCGTTGATAGCGCAATATATGGGTATCATAGGACTGAGAGAGGTGGCACACCGCTCCGCGCTCTGTTCCATATAGCCAACATGTATTAATGATGATTGGCTGGCGGGGCGGAGCGGCACATCCCAGTAAGAGGTCGGAGAGTCCGAGTTGCTGGGCGACGTTCGGGCCATACGGTATTGATAGCCGATGCGGTTATGGAAGGAGCGTTTGTATCAGCTGCGCGAGCTCTGTGTCCTAATACGTGGGGTTAAGTATAGTGTATGTTATATATGTATTGATTGTATGATTGTATGCGGAGGCTCGTGCGAGAGTATCACTAGATGTATACTCGGATTAAGAGGACAGTCGATCGTTGTCCTCCGCCGGTGTCGCATCACCACCTGGCGACACCGGTATTCAATTGTTATCGTCGGTTACAGTTAAGTTGGCGGTTATAAAATTTAATTTGAAATATTAGTAATATTAAACATTAATTTTTGTATTGAATTTTTAGATTAATTTGTGAACATGCACAATTGTGTGAGAGTAGAGATATTGATGTATGGATAACATCTTAAAAATATTTTTTAAGGTATTTTTGTAAAAAGGATTTTGATTTTAGTATTTAATTTTTGTTTTAAATTTTTGTATTATTCCTTGGTTTGACTTAGCCTTGATAAGGATCTGGAACAGATCTAAACGTAGGCGAATAAAAAAGAAAATTTGGCTCGAAGAGATGTCTTAATTCATTTAATAAAAACTATATTTATATCTAAGACTTACTTACTCGTCATCTTACTGATGAGCTCAGCGAGTAGTCCGGGGCGAAACGCACTTATATATTCTTTGAAAAAATCATTTAATTTCAACCTTTTTTTTTAATTTTTTTTTTAGTTCGAAGAGACAGATAAATTCAGAATTGTATTAAAATTAATATAGAGTGAAAGCCTTGTCGCGAAGCCGTTCCAGCCCTCACTCTCAGCACTAGCAGTGCACGGTGCACTGGCAACTAGTGAGGAAAAAAGCAAGCTAAAGAGTGTCTCCACGTGTTACTCTGTATTCTCTTTTGTATTTAAAACTCCTGTAATCTTCTCGATCGCCGTGTATTACATCGTACACACATAATATCTACATAATATTAATTTTCATGACATTTTTGACTAACTCCTTCAATTATTTTCCAATTTTTTATCTATTACCAATTAAAAAGTGTTACTATTTTTACACTTATGGATAGATATTGAAATTATCGTGCATTTGAGTGGTAAAAGTATGTGATTAACAACATTTTTTTAGTACTTTTTTACGTTGGAAAAAATGATCAGTTTTCGTCCGTCCGTCCGTCCTGATGTTATTGTTTATGAAAAAGAAATATAATTAATGATATTTTTGGAGATTTTGAGTCGGTAATTGTGTTGGGCACTGGTCCAGGATTCTTTTACCGAATGTCATCTTGAGATGGGGTCCAGATAAAAGAGATGCTGCGAAGGATGTATATGTATATATATGTGGTATATTTCGAGATTTCGGGTCAGTAGTTGTGTTGGAAAGTGATCCAGGATTTTTTCACAGAATGTCATCATGAGATGGGGTCCAGATAAAAGGGATGCTGTGAGATGTGATATATATATATATATATATATATATATATATATATATATATATACATACATACATACATACATAGTTTTTTATATTAAATGGCGTGATGCGTCGGAGCATAGATGTATTGCCTGTGTATAAGTGTGCCTATGTACAGTATGTTTTATCTATGGGGTATTATGGGATTTTTATAGGATTTTTATGTGGGTCACGATTTTTTATCAGATTTTGGATTTTGATAGCACCAAAATAGTGTGTATGTGTTTCTATGTGTTATTTATGGGGTTTATATAGTTTTATGGTGTAACTCGTAACTTTCGTGCAACGACTCTTCATACGATGATAAATAGGTTTATATAAAGCCTTTTTTATCCTTGGGATATTATGGGGTTTTTATGGGATTTTTATGGGGCTCACGATTTTTTATCAGATTTTGGATTTTGATAGCACCAAAATAGTATGTATGTGTTTTTATGTGTTGTCTATAGGGTTTATGTAGTTATATGGTGTTACTCATATCTTTTGTGCAACGACTCTTCATACAATGACGAGTACATTTATATAAACTTTTTTTTATCCATGGGGTATTATAGGGATTTTATGGGGGTCGAGTTTTTGATACTTTGCAATATTTTGACAATGTGCATATGGTGTCATGGGATGTATATAAAAAAATCCAGATAAAGGAATGCTATGAAAGATATATAAGTATACATGTATTTGTTAGTATAACGTATATATCTTTCTTTCTGACAACAGTATTTTGATCATGTACCTATTTCTGGGATGTGTATGGGTTTCCTGACATTATTTTATATTTTCAAAAAATTTTATAAATTTTTACAACCTTTTAAATTATTTTATTATTTTATTACTTTTATATGTATATGTGCTATATTTGGAGTTATGGGTCCATAGTTGTGGGAAGTGATCGAAGATTTTTTCACAGAATGTCTTTATGAGATGGGGTCCAAATAAAAGGGATGGTGCGAATGTTGTGTAACGGGTTTTTCGCTGGTGGACCCCGTTACTTCGTCGGCCTTGTCCTGGCCGGAATCTGCTCCTCGATTTCCCGGTAGGCGCCAGACGGACCCGCGTGCGTCAGAGTCTCGCGACTCCTTTGTTCGAGACTCTGGAGAAGGACGAGGCGGATTTTCGCAATGGCAGAGTGCTAGGTGTTCACTCTTGGCCGGCTAGCTCAGCCCCTGAACGGTGGGAGAGAGGGCGGTTCGGAAAGGTTTCGCAAAATGAGAAGTCAGAGGCTACCCAGGACTTTGTTTTATTTCAGTACTTATAAACTTATGATTTTACACTAGAAATAGATTTTTAGGCAGCTCGTTCGCCGTTGAATCTGATTCAAACAAGATAACAGAAGGTAGCTCGGAATTACGCAAAACAAAGAAACAAGGCAGCTCGACTCTCGCGCGTCTCGAGGCTCACACTCTTTTCACTCTAAGTCCGCTTGACTTTTCCTCGCACTCGTGCCCACTCGGCTTCCATACAAAATCCACATAAATGATAGCGCGTGACCCCCCCTGTTCAGCACGCGACCGTTTAAACTATGTCGGAACTCAGCGACACCCGCAGTCCGACAACTTACGGCGACCTTCGCTTCCTGGTAAAATTAACGTCGGTGGAGTCCGCTTGACTCGCCGACCACTCTATCAGTCGCACTCGCGTATCCACTAATTCTATTTTCACACTAATCTCGCAAGAAGGCAGCTAATTTGGCGGTCACTATAAAATCACTTAAATTTCCTTAATTATGAGAAGACAGCTTTTACAGCTAGGCAGCCGCGATCGCGATCGCGTTTCGCAGACAAAGCCGACTCGCACGTGGAACCGCGTCAAGCCCGCGAGGGAGAACAAAGTTATCGAGAGAAATACAACCACACTGACCTTTTTCCAAATTCCTCAGCTCAGCCTCGGTGTCCTATCCCTCAGACAGCAGTTTGCACAAAACACAATAAAGTATAAAAGATAGCTTCTCGGAGATCCCTCGGGAGTTGGCGTTGGTGCGTCCAAGCTGGAACGGCCGGGGCAGGAGAGTGCCGGCTCGCGCTCGCTTCACTTAGCTCGGACTCTCGCGCTCCCTCGCCACTGTTCGGCGCGCTCGCCCATTGGCCGGATTGCTTGGGCCGACGGCCCGCGCTCCCGCGCCGCTATAGGCTTGTGCGCCTCACGCTTCGTCGAGCGCCACGCATGCGCGCTCGACGCCTAATTACTCTAACTGCTGGAGCAGACAGCCGCGAAAATTCAAACGCTCGATCAAGACAGCTATCCAGCGACAACCAGTACAACTAATTATTATCAAGATAGCTAGCTTCTCGTAACAAACAATTGCGAAGTACGACGAAACTCTCAGAGCCCCCGTCTGTCTCGGCCGTTGATTCTTGAGGCTCTTTATTACTTCAAACATTCGGTGCCAGTGAGCAACCATGGCGCTGGTCCTGCTGCATCAGACGCTCACGTAGGAAGACCCAGCCGCACTCGTTCTCTACCTCCAACAGCTTGTGGTCCCGAGTGGAAATGAATGCCCTGGATTGAAGCTGGATTGTTGTGGTCACGCCACCTTGACTGTCTTCTATGCCAATTCCTCCTCTCTCCCGAATTGGCCCAGTAGACGTCCGCCGTAATTTTTGAACTTCCTCGTCATCCCTCCGCCTCTCGCATCGTTTATTAAACAAAAATAATAAGCGGCGCCATTATCCATTCACGCAATACTCATTCATTCGGCCTCGAGACGCTCTACCCCGGCAGCTCCTGTCGCTTGTACCGTGGCGAAATTCACCACGCTACAGTATATACATTAATTTTCTTGAATCACAGTGCGAAAAAACACGTAAAGTTTTATATGACATACTCCCACAAGAAATTTTCGACTTTGTTACGTCAAATCAAGACGAGCATAATAACAATCTTCGCTTCAATCTAAATATGACTCACAATAGAAAATTCGGTAATATAAATAGAAAAAATGATACAAATCCGAGTTTTGAAAAATAGTTCACTAATTTGACAAATATAGACATATCGACTAATGTAAAATATGTGACCGCACTTGGTAGAAAATGTAATGTAGAAAATTTAATGTAGAAAATATAATGTAGAAAATGTAATGTAATGTAGAATATGTAATATAATGTAGAAAATGTAATATAATGTAGAAAATGTAATGTAGAAAATTTAATCCTACGAGTAATCTTAATAAAATTCTAGTTATTGAATGTATCAAAAACTTAGAGAACACAATATCAATTAACAACATTCCTGATAATACTGCAAACAGAGTCCGAAACACATTAATTAATACAATCACACAACACTGTAATAAAACGAGACATATTACAATAGAAGAAAAGATTTATGAGAACAGATTAAAGGAAACAAAGAATTTCATTAAGACCCATAAAGATATTTTATGTTCACCTTTGCTGATAAAGGCAATGTAACGGTTGCGATGTATAAACACGATTATATCAACAAGATGGAAAATCTTTTAGCTGACACTAGCACATACAGTATAATTAAGAAAAATCCATTATCAAAATTGTAATCGAATGTTAAGAAACTAACAAATATGTGGAATGAAAATGGTTTTTTTGGTAATAAATATAAGAAACAGTTTTTTATACAAACTGACACATGTTTACCGAAAGCATATGGTTTACCAAAAATCCACAAGAGAGACCATCTTCTAAGGCCTATTATTTCAGCAATAGGCTCGCCTACATATTTTTTATCAAAGTATTTATTTAAAATCTTACAAAATAGTATTAATAAACCTCGTTCATACATAAAAAATACGATTTCATAGAAAGAATAAGAAATGTAAAAATTCCGAATGACCACTGTATTGTTAGCTTAGATGTAAAATCGTTATATACAAATATTGATAAAGCATTAGTCATGCAGAGTATCGAAAAAAGTTACATACAAATAGCGAGAAAGTTTGAAATTCCACTTGATGAGATTTTGAACGCTTGTAGTCTGCTTATGGATAATATTTACTTCCAATTTAATGGTAAATTTTACAAACAACTTTTTGGTACACCCATGGGATATCCGATTTCAGGATTATTCGCTGACATTGTTATGGCTGATCTTGAGACGGAGTGCATTTCAAAATTAACTTATCAACCTGTGTTCTTTTTCCGTTATGTCGACGATATCATTGCTTGCATTCCGAAAGGAAAGGTAGATGAAACATTGAAAATATTTAATTCTTATAGTATTAGACTCCAATTTACGCACGAAATGGAGGTAAACAAATCCATAAGTTTTTTAGACGTATTATTGATTAATGAAGCAGGTGGAATAAAAACTGATTGGTACATGAAACCAACTTTCTCTGGTAGATTTTTGCACTTTAAATCTCAACATCCGATTAGTCAAAAAATTGCCATGGTGTATAATCTAGTTGACAGAGCGGTAAATTTATCAGATAAATGTTTTCACCAGAAAAACATTGGCATTATAAAAGGTCTATTATTTGATAATGATTACCACTCTGATTTCATAGATCAATACGTCAAAAAACGATTATCTGCAATCAAAATGACAAAACAACCGGAGCAACGTACGAAGAATAATGTATATAACAATCAGATTAGTATACCGTATGTCAATGGTTTTTATGAGCGAGTGCATCATTCGTTTAACAAAAACAACATTACAACCATTCCAAAAATACACAGTAATATGGGCGATATTATTGTGAAAGGAAAGGATAAAAAAGAGAAACACGTAGAGAAAAATGTTGTATAGAATCTTAGATATAATGATTGCACGGCTACATATGTAGGCCAAACAAAAAGAAATGTGTGTACACGTATTGAGGAACATAGGAAGTCTAAGGATAGTGTCATCTCCGAACATATTAAAAAATACAATCATAAATTTAATTTTGAAAAATTTAGTATAAAGGACAAAGAAAATAATTTAAATAAAAGATAAATCTCGGAAATGATGCATATACATTTGCAAGATAATGGTATCAATAAGAAAGAGTATACCCAGAAACTCAATAACGTGTACACACATTTAATATACCAGCTTAAGAATTAAAATCGATTCTGTGTACATCGAAAAGATGAGGTGATGTGTGACGTCATACGTAAACAAACCGTGTTAAAGACTTTTCGCAATATATAAGCAGTGGCTGCCGGCTGCTTCCTCACTTCCGAGACAGTAGCTGACAAAACCGCGTAAAGAATAGCTGTGTCACTCGGCCTCTCTCTCCCCCCGCTGTTAACTAGCCGGAGGAAAGGATTATCGAGATGTACACAAATCATATCTGCTCCAATATGTAAGTTTCAAAAATATCGCTTTTGTATGTATTACTCTGTTCTTCTTAAGAGGACTGATACACCTTTATTACAAAAATTAATCAAAAAACGTAAAAAATTATAAATATTTTTCTGAAATTGTTTATAACTTTTTTGAATCTTAATTATTTGGAAATCCCCACACTCATCTGGAAACTACAGATTTTAAAGCACATCTGGACCTGCCAGAGTCTTCTCCGATGGCCAGATTTAACTAAAGTCTGCGGTGTATGAAAAAAATGGAATTCATGGATTTTGGCCTTCGAAGACATGTTGTACCTGGAATATGGCATATATAAAAACTGTTTTATGTTGATAACATAATATATAAACTAATACCATTGTATAAAACATTATTTAAAGAATTTCAATTCAATTTTTCATTTTTTAACATTTTAAAGGTGTATCAGTCCCCTTAAGTTTGTATGTTTATTTTTATCTTATAAAATGGACAGTTTCCTGATGAGGGCGACAATGATCGCCGAAACGTTGTTTTTTAAGAAAGGGATTTTGTTTCCTTAAACCCTTTCATAACCACTGCCTCGGAGAGATCGATATAAGTCAACGAAAGAATATTAGTTCGTTAAACTCAATGAGTCTATGTTCGCCAGTAAACTTCTTACATTGTCCTGAATCCTATCGAAATCATTACATAGTGACAGTCGCCAACAAAAGGTACTAAGCGCTTCGACTTGTTCTCGTGCATTTTATTTTTTGAAAATGGGCCAAGTAGAACATACCTATGACATTTCGCACATCATCTTTGATACAATTCATATCTGAACCTTAACAATTTTGTAATACTCTTAGTTTTGTTCGCGCTAATTGCAGAGGATTGTAACCATGGCAGTCTGATGAAAGAACGCCTGTTTCCGCCATCAATAAAAACGTGACTGCAAAAATCTTACTTTTCAGAATGCTGCAATTTCAGAATTATGTAACAAATACAATGATTGATCAATTACTTGCTTTATTGCTTCTTCGCATTTTATCATAGCATAATCATTCAGTCCTCTATCAGGAGCATTACATCCAAGATTGTCTTCAAAGGGCAAACATTCAATCCAGATTAATATAATTCAGTTTCAGTCTCCTATTGACTGCTTTTCATCGGGAAACGTCCAAAGAATACAATGAGTAAGACACAATAGGATGCTGATACTATCTAAGGCTACACTGCACATTTGCAGAAAGTTGTTTCAATCCTATAACTAATAATATACAACATTCAGCAGAAGGAACGTATAAATTTCTTTCTGACAAAACATTTCCAACATAAAAAAATTAATTACTGGCTGGTAAAAATGAAATAATTAACACAGCTGTGCACATTGTAATATATCTGCAATAAAAATCATGATTGAACATTTATCAAAATTATAATTGCATAATATAATGAGTATAGCATTTATTGAAATAATAACATTCCTAGTCAATTGAGAATTTTTATTCGACAAAATGATCATACTCGATACTCCAACTGTTAACCATAAGAATATGACAAAACTGATTCTTAAGGGATTATGCCTGATTTAAACCTGTAAAAAATACACTAACAAATAATAGGCTGAAAAAAAATTATTTATTCATAGTATAAAAAAAATCTTTCTCCTACTTAAAATGTAGGTATTAAGCATATTTTTAACTATTTTTAAAAAATTATATATCTATACTTACATTGTAAATAATCCCATATAAGAATCACTAATTTTCAGCTCTTTTTTCCCTTTGCCGCAGGAAATCTCAGCATCCGTATAATGAATTGAGACCAGACAGCATGAAACATCTTCTCGATATGTTTCTTCACTGCTTCAACGGAAGACTTTTCTAAAAAGTATAAATTTTAAATATTTAGTAACACATACGTAATTATTGTGAAAATTACATATGTTCACATACGTAACATTGACTTTTACCTTGTGTTAGTCAATTCTGCTCAGTTCATACTGTGCAGAAAGGAATCTTGGAATTTTCCACAAAATTTCAGCCTGATTTGTCTCATAGTTGCTGAGAAAACCTGCGGCAAAGGACAAAATAGAAAAACTAAGAAAAATGCATTTAAAGTTTATGCAAGATACTTATGTATATTTATCAAGTAGTACTTACATGAACTGCTCAGCATATTTTTTTTATATTTTGGCATTAAATACACAGTTATTAAGGGATATGTGAAAACCCGGATCCTGTACATGTTGATATACGAGTATCAAAAGCTGAAATTGAAACGTAAGTTTTCGATACGCATTCACAGTCAGCATGTTTTACATGAATACAATTTTTGTCATTGCTTGCCTATTACTTAATAGAATTGTTAGCCATTACAGTAGACTTTAAGAACATCTAACGGCATCTTCTCATGCACATGAGATACATCATAGTCCATATACCTAAAAATAAAGAATACACTCGCAAAGAACAGATTCTTCAAAAATAATATGTTGTTTATAGTCCAAAACACTTATCTAAATTTGAACACCAATGAGACTTCGAAGTTATCACAACAGCGCAATATCCAGCTTGCAACTAGACTACTGACAACAGACGAAAAACAGCTGTCTGAATTCTGAATGAAAACTCGACTAGGTCGGTAAAACAGTAATTTCCTTTTCCATATGCTGTAAGGTGCCAGGTTTTTAGGCGGTAATTTAAATTTGCATGTATGTTTTTTACCCCTTTATAAGTTTGATTAAGAAATTACAAGACTAAATTTAAATTCGAAATTTATTTTATTTTGAACATTCAAAATAAAAACAATCTATGATTTTATGAAAATTAGCTATTTACAGTATGTAATGATTCAGTAAATAATTTGTGTTTTTTTTAAATGAAATTACGTATTAAAAAGGAGTTTATAAACACATTTAATGTTATATTTTCTATAGCAACACAATTGTTTTGAATAATCAAAAGCACTATAAGACAAAATATGAATAATACGTAATTTTGAAAAATTGTATGGTTTTAGTATTTTGCTTATAACTTTGTAACGGAATTTTTTTGAGCAAAAAGAATTTCAGCAGCATATTCTACAGTAAATTTGACGTAAAAATATCAAATAAAAAAAATTTTGATTTTTTTAAAATTGAACTCAGGCATAACCCTTTAAGTCTATGCCATTAATTAGAGGTATACAGCCCGTAGACCAGTCAAATCCAGTATTTCATAGGTAACAATCAATCATCCATTTCTATCATGATTTGCGATTCATAAGTTTATGAGTTTTTGAAATTCACTTATATGTCTCGTATAAAGCTATGCTCTTTACAGTGAAAAGGTTTCTGTGTGTATTAAACGCAAGTAACTTTTCACTTACACTTGCACTATCACTATCAAACTGCATTGAACTCGCAAAAGTTGAGACTTTCACGCGGCAGATAAGACTTTGACAACTTCTATAGAAGTGCTTTTTCAAGTTTATAGCTACAACAGATTCATCAAGTTTTTCAGCAGTCTCTGGATTTAATATAATGTATTTAGCTTGCCCTGGAATATTTTCTGTCCAACATGCCAACAAGGTAACTGCAGGATCTCTTATGTTTAACAGGTGGATCCGGAGGTAATATTCATTCACTCATTCCAACTGATATATCAGATCTTTAACGTTTTCATAAAGATTTTCTTTGCAACAGTCTGTATGTTTCCTAATAAAGATGTACCATATTCTGTGAAAAGATTTGTTGTCTTCTTCATGTGGTAGTACATACACTTGGAACAAAAATATACAAAGACTTTCGTAATATTCACAAGCAAGTTGCTTTGCATCGACTTGCCAGCCACTACGATTCACACAAATCATCCACATCAAATGTGATATCAATTATATCACTTTCACTAGAATAAATCTCGTTCTTGTAGGTTGTAAATGAGTCTGATGCAGACACTCAAATACAAGAATGCTGAATTCGTCTACTGTACAGGCACATATCTCTCCAAGATGCAGCCTTGCATAGGTACATCGACAAATAAACAAATGCCCCAGCTGATGTGAAGCTTTAGGAGCTGTAATACTCACCGGCTCGTCCGCAAGCATAGCTCAATACAGGGATACACGGGCACACTGTCGCCATTTAGTAGCCTTAGCATGCGCGACACCTTCGAAATGAGTGTTCCGTGTTCTTTTTCACCTAGGTGAGATCGAGACACCACCTACGTAAGATCGAGGTGACACCTAGGTGATTATACACTTTATCCTAGGTGCCTTTTGTTGTACCTACGCGACGACTAGATGACGGCAAGGTATCAGTTCAAAACGATTTCGGCTAGAACACAGTCGAAAATTAATTGAAATTTTAACATCGCATACAAATCGCTCGCGAACATCTAACCCAGGTGCTGAAGTCTATCAAAATTGTAACTTCCGTCGAACTCTGGGTAGAAACATGGAAATATTGATAAATAGTTGTTGGAGTGGTGGAAAATTAGTGAGGTTGTTTTTAATAATAAGTAACTTTATTACAATGTGTGATGTGTCGTCGGACACGACTGTCTCCTTCCGAGACTTACAAGCGAGAGAGAGAATGAGCGCGAGTACAGTATATGCGAGCGCTCTTCTCTATAGTGTATATCTATATATGTGTGTTTACATACTTTCGTGTTCGCGTTTTCGGAGTCGCGTTTGTCTCGATGTACAAAATCATATATATACAAGAGATGGCGCGACCAGTATTAATTCGTAGAACAACAAGCAAAATATTTATACAATATTCAACAATAGTTTTTATATTAAATGAAGTATTGCGTGGGAAGATAGATGAATTGCGTATGTATAAGTATACCTATATACAGTATCTTTAATTTATGAGATTTTATGGTATTTTTATGGGGGTCACGATTTTTTATTCGATTTTGGTTTTGATAGCACCTAAATCGTGTGTATGTGTTTCTATGTATTATCTATGGGGTTTATTTAGTTTTAAAGTGTTACTCGTATTATTCGTCCAATGATTCTTTATACGATGACGAGTACGTTTATATAAAGAATTTTTTATCCATGGGTTATTATGAGGTTGTATGCAATTAAAATATACACATAAAAATCACAAAAACAAACAAAGTATTACTTACGGGTACTATCTAGTATATTTTAATTATATTTTTGTACTTCAACACATATACGCTAAAGTATATTAGGTAACCCGGGTGCTGAATATTAGTCTGCAATAGTATCTCAATACTGAAAATAAAATAAAAGTTGTCAATACCAATTTATAATCCAAATATTATAATGTTTACAATTATTTTTGCTACTTACCATTAATATATTCTTTGAATGTTCTTGTAAACATGTCAAATGAAACTCTTCAAATGCAATATGAAAGCCAATCAATCCATATTTACGTATGAACAAAAAAGAAACACAAAGATCTAAATCTTTATAAATACAACTACTATTTACTAGTTTACAATACTTAACTGAGTTCTTGTTGTAGAAGTTTTTGAACTTTCTATCTACACTCATAACAGGTTATAAGTTGTGACGGTCTGCCATCAGCCCATGCTCACCTGGACACCACCGAAGCCACCACGAGAAAAAGCGATAAAAACTTACACCCGGTGGTGTTCACAGGTATGAGCAGTACCGCCAGGCAGCCAGCGAGAGCGAGATAGAAAGAGAGAGAGAGAGAGAGAATCACGGGCAGCGCCGCACGAGAGCGAGCAAGAGAGATATAGTGGCAACAGCTGAGAGCACGGCAAGCGAAGCCACGAGGCGTATGCGCGCGAGCGGCCGCCGCCATGTGGACGAGCGCGGCAGAGTAATGTGTGTGAGAGAGACAACGAATACAAGAGAGAGAATGAGAATGCGAACGAATGAGTGGAGGTAAGCGACGTACCCCGAGTGTTATTGGCAATAGGTGGAGGGCTGTGGCTCCGTCCACAGTAGACTTGCGTGCAAGAAGGAAAAACCACAGGAAATATAAAAGAAAAATGTACGGGTGCAGCCAGACATAGGAAAGGATTTTTTATGAAAAAGATCTTTCACTACCATATTCTACGAACTATTAGCTATGAAAACAGTGAATAAAAAAATATCGACATATTCATCATTTTAACTCAGGCATAGCCCCTTAATGAGGTTGATGCCAAAGTTATCACTGTTACCATTTGGAGCCGTCTTTCGTGTATTTAATGTGAACGGGCAGTGAGCAGTCGCACTTTAACTTGCAAAATTATTTAAACACATGAGTTAACGTTTTTTAAATAAATTAACGTTATGTATACGTATATAGATTTGTCAACAATACATCTACGTAATTTTTTTTATTAAAAATTATTTATTTAGTATATTTTCTATGTCACATTGTGACATAACATTATTTCCGCAAATATTGTAAATTTGCTTATGGTACCGAGGGGAGAGCCTGTGTACATTGCACTATGTATCGATAAGTTAATCGCTGTTTCTAGCATTGAAAATATTTTTCATTGTGTGAACATTTTTAACGGGGTGGTGCAATGGTTGTTGAAGGTGGTAAAAAGTTGTAAATTTATTTACATCTAGATAGTATAAAAACTATATACATACATGCGTATTAATAATCTTATATTTATTGATTTAGTGAGTCATCAAGATATTTTGGATCAGATCATGAATCTATTGACGTACGTAACTTTATGAAAAAGTACAATGGGATTAAGAATATTATAATGCTTATAAGCGAATTCACAAAATTTTTGGCTTCAAAATGGAATCATAAATGGACCGATGAATTAATAGAATTATTTATTCAATCCTATTTGCTAATAAGGTAAGAATCTTATATTAAATTTGACATCATTTTTAGAATCTATTTGCACGATTGCAGCTATTAAAGCATGGACAAAAATGATATATTTTAGCTGAAAATTGTTCCATATATCGATGATTAAGGGAGACCCAGTGAATTCAGAAAAAGCCTTCAAAAGAAGCAATTTCAAGAATTGTGTGATGAACTAGGTAATTCCAAAAATTCTTTCAAAAGCAGCCATTTCTAAAAAGTTTTGAAAGAATGAGTCAATTGGGAAAGTTTTTCAAACGCAGCCATTTTTTAGAATTAGAGTCATTCCAGCTATAATTATTCCAGCTATAAAACCAGGCACATTGATATAATTAAAAATCAGTCACTTTACCATAGGTTTAAAGAATCAATCAACTTGATCATATCTTAAAAAATTAGCCAACTCGAGATAGTTAAGCATTATTTCCCTAACCAAAAGGCAAAGCTTTTAAAATTCCATATATCTATTTACTAGGTGTAACGGCAAAGAAGCTATATGCTTGTAGATTCGAGTGCGCGATATCGGTTGAATTTTTCTGGTTATAGTAAAGGCATAGAAAGAAATAAAGAATATTAAAAGAATTGATGCATGGATAATAGTTTCCTATCATTCATAAGATTGAGTTGGTGAAGTAATAGCTCATAAAATATTTTAAATCCGCTCCCAATAGCGTACAAGAAAAAAAATCACAATTCATAAATCTGAAAACTACAAACCTTATACCATAAACCTAATACCTAGAAACCTCAAACATACAAACCTATACATTTCAGCAGAAACGTTAACCCTGTTCGGCCCAAAAGGTTACTGATAGTACGCGCTCTTAGGGTGATAATTAATTATGGTGATAACTAATGCAATTTGCGATTGAAAAATAAGGCCGTTACACACTTTTAAAACTTAGCCATGCTTTTTTCGGTTATGTACATGAAATTTTATAGAAATTTTATTAACAATGATGAAAAACCATTTAAAGGAAAGTAACATGTTTCTTCCACAATATTTTTTTCAAGAACTTTGCCGTTTTAAATGCACCTGGAATCCCTCTAACTGATGGAATAAATGTCTAAGCTCAAAAGTTACGTGATTTAAGAGGAACATCGAAAATAAAAATACCGTATTTATTTCGAAATTTTTGTCTTCAAAACAATGAACTTGTCGAAAAAATGCTCAACAGTAAAAAGACCTTAGAATTATCAAGCGTTACATGCAATTTTTTTAATTTTTGAAAAATTGTTAATTTGCAAAAACAAAAAACTTGTTGGACTAATCTAAGAACTTCTTACTGTTGTCAATTTTTTCTAAAAGTGCATGGTTAATAAATAAAAAATTTGAAAAGGCATCGTAATCATTTTGTGAAGTAATTTTGAGTCATATTATGAAGTCATTTTATGAAGTCATTTGGAGTCATTTTGTGAAAGACTCGTTACAAAATTTGCAATGATAGCGCCATTTTTATTATATTGAAGTTCAAAATCCACCCCCAAATCATCTGTCTCTTAAGTTTGGACATTAACTTTATAAGAGTGATTCCAGGTTATTGCAAATGACCTGGACCAGGTTATTGAAATGATGTTGTAGTCGCTTCCATGCATAGCACGGCTCGGCCGACTCGGATATCGCGTACGGATGTACAAGGATCGCGAAGGTGGCAGAGGACGGCGTAGCGAAATAATTGAACACGCGTAAAGTAAAGAGAACTGAAAACATATATTGTAAGGAAGGAATAATATACAACGTGTGCGTCACCGCACACTATCCGCTCTCAGACACTGCAGTCGTCCTGGCTGTTGTAAGGGTCACTGAAGGTGGACGTAGGGCTCTGGCGGCAGACGGACGCTTGGCGCACGTGTTGGTCGCACGAAGATGCACGATGCGAAAATAGGCAGAAATATATGGACCGGCGCATAGATCGATGTAGATCGCTCTGACGCTACCACAATACTGACTACAAGGCCGCGCGCGATACGCAAGGACGCTCCGGCCCTTGACACGGAGTTGTCATATTTGACAGCGCGTGACTCATGAGACGGCAACGTTGCAGATGGGCTAACGCGCGTTCTCTCTTTATATCGGCCTAATAGTAGGCACTCTCTTGCTCTCTCTGTCTCTTTTGCTTACCCAGTGTCCGCTGGTGGTCGCTAGAACAAAACAAATATTAGTACATGTAAATACGGCATATGCCTGGAGAGGCGATAACGTGCGTATTATGTATGCGACGGCACACGAGAGTATTCGAACGTCTATGCATATATAGTATTGAAGTACAGTCTGTGACAAAAATCACCGTAACAATGAAACAATGATATATACACATATATATGTAATCAACTATTGCATTTAATTAAATCAATTATTTTTTCCCCAATATACAACCAGACTCAAAGAAAAATTCAGAACCTACGTGAAAATGAAACAAAATGAAAATGAAGGTGCAGAATTAATTATTTTTAACAAACAAATTATTTATCTCAAATACTGTTTATTGATGAAATTGAAATCTTGTTTATTGATATTATTACAATTCAAATTAATAAAGAAACTTTCAGAAACTAAACGTTTATATCTATTAATTTTACGGTCAAGAATTTTAAAATTATCGAAGGCAAAAGAATGAGTATTGTTATTTTTCAAATGTAAAGGAATAGGTAAAGATTTGTCTAAAGTTGTTTTTTTATGTTCTTCAATTCGTTTCTTAAGATTTTTTTTCGTCTGTCCAACATAAGTCGCATCACAATCATTACAATATAATTCATATACTGCGTTTGTTTCACACATCATGTCAACCTTATCTTTTCGTAATTTGATTATATTATTCAATTTTTTCGTTAGAGTAGGAACTACAGTGACATTTAATTTTTTTAAAACAGATTTAACTGAAAAAAAGAATTTTTCATGGAAAGGTAACGACAAATCTTTGTTAGTACTACTATATGAAGTAACATTACTCTTGCAATAATTATAATTAATAATAATTAATAAACTATTATTGCAATAAAAATTATTAAATCTATTGAATCTCATACTTTGACTAATATATTTACTTCTAAATACTTCAGGATAATTGTTATTAGATAACATGCTTTTAACCATAGCTAAATTTTCTTTATGGAAATCCTCATGAGACAATAACATCGCTCTGTCAACTAAATTGAAGATAGTGTTTATGTGTTCACTACGCATTGCTTCTACATACTCACTGATAAACACATGGTTGTGCGAGGTTCTTCAATAGGAGAATTTTAATGCGACAGTACTCGCCTCTCAATACTCAGAACTGCTTAATTCGCGAAAAGGCACATGATGATATAATGTAACGGGAAACAAAATATATTACTTGGCGATAATCATGGTAACGTTAATCACGCCCGAGCCACAATGGACCCCGAGGTATAATCAAAGTACAGGTTGACGGGACACACAGGTATGAATAAAACACTAATTTATGAGTGCATTCGCACGAAGGTATCTACACGTGATGGAAATGAGACAAAGCCGTGTTCTGAGCTCGTCCGGTGGTTACGATGGAGCTACAAAAGAAAATTGGGTGCACTGTGTAGTGTAGGGACGAGGGAAGGGGAGGAATTCAATCAGTTCTCTTCAGCAGTATAACGTGCCTATGGTAATTTAACCCTTCGAGGACTAATTGCATAATCCTGGGAAGTTGTATATGGTAGCATGAATTATGTAAGAATATTTGTGAATTAAACAGAGAAACAATAAACCCGACTGATCACACCTCACATATGTATTCAGTCTCATGCTGCGTGCAAATAAATTAGAAGTATATTAGTACCACGACGTTTATTTACGCACTGGTGGCGTAGCCCTAATGGCATGCATTAAGTATATGCGACGAGTGTTACGATCGCGTTGCCGCCTATGGGTAAATTGATTATACGCCCGAAGGCAAGAAAGGAAAAAAAATAACGAACGCAAGAAAATAATTGGCATACGCCCTAGGGAGACCGTGTCTCAATCCAAATATTATTTAAGGATAAAATTTAAACCACATCGCGACCTGTTCAGTACTGCGCGGTGTACCCAGGATTTGGTACTACGCGGGGTACCCAGAATACCCGAGACCAACGCTTGGCGTCGCCGGCCGGTCTCGAGAGCACAATGCTAGAATAGGTGCTTCCCACTCATCACTTGTGAGGCACTCCTTGCCGTGCTATCTACAACAAGGCTTGATTAATTTAAGTCGAACAAATTTCATAGATTTAGGTCGTTAATGTGAACATCAATCGCGTGGGCAAACCTGGAGATAACACCCCGCCGAGACGCGTAAATAGACGTGACGATCACGCGTACACATGCAAAGTCGCATGAGTATTGACAAAATAATGCACCCCGGTCGCAAGCTCGAGATATTTTTATTAAGAATTATTACCGCGATTTAAGTTCACGCACTAGGCTCCTCACGGAGCCTCCAACACTTACGGCACAGCAAAGGCCTTATCGTGTTGGGCGTCGGCCCTACGGCATAAAAAATTATGTATGTACGCGCGAGGTTTGCCCTCATTAAATACAACACATCGCGCACAACACACGGTTACACCGAGGGAGACGATCTCCGGAATTCACGGCACTCTTGATGCAGCCGTTGGTTCGTCACAATCCGTCGGTGGCGCGGGGCGAAGGCGTACGGGTAAAAATAATGTGGTGGACCGGCAGACGCAGTAAGTCGGCCAAACCTTCCGTGTAGATACGGAGTGCACGTTGAAAGTTTGTGTTCAGCTGGTGATGTCCAAGGCGATAGTGATCGCCAGTCGCGCTCGACTGAGCTTCCTTCTGGGCAGCGCCGAAAAGCGGTGGGACAAAAAAAAGGGATTGCGTAGGAACGGACTTAGCTGCTAACAAGCTGCGCGACAACTTCCGAGGGCTCCCGGAGCGTCCGATGGTACGACGGTGCGGGGCCTCGGGATTGGCTGCGGCTCTGGGGGGCTCTCTCGCCTCTTTTGGGCTGCGACGCTCCCGCCGTCCTGAGGGCCGGCATTGGCGCCGATGCGGTGACTGGGGCTCGGCTACCGTTGAGGCGGGTACGCCGAAGGGCCATTTTCGACCCTCCTCCAGCTTGCACCCTATCTCCGTGGCTACCTTCCGGTGGCGGTCGGCGCACCGGGGATAGCTCTCTACCTCCACGCCGTTGCGGCCGCAGTTGCTGCAGTACGTGCGGACTCTCGGTCGTGGGCAGTCGAGGTGCCCGTGCCCCTTCTGCCAGCAATTGAAGCAGGTGCACGGGGGAGGGTCGAGGGCTGGGTTATGTGGCATAGCCCGCAGGCCGTCGAACCTCAACCCCGTCACCTTCGTATGGCTCCTCCGGCCACGCTTCGTCTCCCGGCGTGGTCGCTAGTTGTCTTCGCCTGCTGGCGTCGCCGTTGATGGGGGTTGGCGGGGCGTCGGGGCTACGGGCCGGCTGGTTACCATGACGTTCGTGTCCGTCCAGGTCGGAGCGCGCGCCCAGCCGTGCCCACACCGGGTTGGCTCGTTGGAGGCCATCCCCCGTACCAGGATTGGGCTCTACAGCCGTTCAGGGGGGGGGTCTCCGGTGTCAAGCCCGATGTGGAGGGGGCGGCGTCGTCGGTGACTAGGGAAGCTCGAGCAGCGCGAGGGCTTCGGCGAGGCTCCTTGGGCATTGCTCCTTCTAGGGAGTAGTCCCTGGGAGCTGGTGGGGGCTCGGGGCTCGTATACGGGTAGTCGGGGTCCTCCGACTCCCGCAGAAGGTCGGCCTCCTCTTCTAGGGAGATGTGCCACTGGAGGTCACTCTCCGCCTCTCTTTCCTCGGGGTTGTCGTCGAGGTTGGTCGTGGCAGTCGCTTCGACCGGTGCGTCCTGGCCCAAGGGGTCGGGGCGGACGCCTGACGCCCTGTCGCCCTGTGTCCGGGGGGTTTCCTCCGGAAACCTCGGTTAGCTGTTGCTCGGCCCTGCGAGCGGCTGTCTGCCGGAGGAGCTCCTCCCTCAGACGGTGTTCTTCGTCCAGGGCTCTGTCGTAGCCGAGGTTGTGTGGGACGTAGTTATTCATTCTAGAACCAATTCTTATTTTAGTACAGATTCGCGGATATTTTCAGGACAACACAGTTTTCCCATCACCATTTACTTACATGCACAACGTTACACAGTTTTGGCACTCACAGCACCTACTAATACTACTTTTTGGACCCGTCGCGTGGGTTTGCATTAGGGACAGGGGTGTTGCTAGGGCGCGGCGGGATATACTTCCGTAAATCACTAACATGGACCTTGGATATCTTCCGCCCCTTCCCACCTTGGGGATAGGGGTGATATTTTCTTTATTATTTTAAAGGGGCCCTCATACTTCGGCGCGAGTTTAGCCGCGAAGTGTGCGGCCGCGTTCGACAGCGGGTGTGCTTTCCGTAGTATCTCTGCAAATTTACGGCCCTTGTTATACACTCGAGTCTGCCTCTCCCTTTCTCTATCAATGAATTTGGCCGCTAGTTCGCGCAGAGCGTCTAACGTCTTCATTCTGTCTGACCACTCTTCTGGCTTTCCCATGTCTACGCTCGGGTTACCCTTCATTTCTTTCTTTCGCCGTAGACTTCCTACCGGAGTGGGGTGGCGGCCAAAGTTAAGGAAGGCCGGTGAAGTTCTGAGCGTGGCTTGGTTAGCCGTATTGAGTGCGTGTCTCAGTTCATGTAACCGTTTATCCCAGTCTTGGTGGCTTTCCACGTACATTGCAATCATGGTTTTCAGAGTTCTGTTGATCCTCTCTACCGGGCGGGGGGGGGGGGGGGTTGGCTTGGGCATGATACGGGGAAGTCGTGATATGTATTACTCCGTATTCGGCAAGGCGGGGGTGAGGGTCTTATTAACGAAGAAAAAATGAATGTATGCATCTCTTCGAGCCAAACTTACTTTTATTTATGCCAAGGTTTCGACCGACTTGACGGTCTTCTTCAGGGCTTCAATAATACAACTCTTTTTTAAAAAAAACATATCACCTAAATGTAGAGCAGAACGGCCATGCATCCGAACGTCGTCACATTGTGGCAATAACTCAAGCTGTTGCAGAGTGGCCGCGTCTTATTAACGAATTCTGTCCCATTATCGGTTAAGAGGTACTCGGGGGTTTGCCATCGAAAGAAAATCAGTTCTTTAAACGCCTGTAACGCGTCTTTCCTGTCTGCTTTTCTCAGCGGTTTAACCTCAATCCACCGCGAGAAGAGATCTTCGGACACCAGCAGATATTTGTTCTGGCTTTTACTTCGGGGAAACTCCATCACATCGGCTGCCACCACCGTCCAGGGTTCTTCGACGATCCTTCTTCCCATTAGTCCCTGCGGACCCTGTTGGCTAACCTTGTATTGTTGGTACGAAAGACAAGAATTTACGTATCGGTAGACGTCCCTGTAGATGCCAGGCAAGAAATGCTCTCGGGCTAGGCGATCATATGTTTTATCGATCCCCATGTGTCCGGAGTTTGCAGCATCGTGGGCGGCTGAAAGTACGGTTTCCTTCGCCTCTTCGGGGACCACGTGCTTCCACCCGTCTTCTCCTTGCCTGATAGGTTCTATTATCGGATCTATCTTGCATCGATAGAGTCTCCCGTCGATCACTCGCCACTCTGGGAACCTTTTGGGATTTTCTAGGATATCAACTCTGCAACGGAGGTACCAACTATCGACTGCTTCTCCCAGGGCGGCTATTTCAGTTTCAAAGATACGCGATAGAGCGTCGGGTACTTGGTGATCTTTCCCCGGGCGTTGTTCGATCGCGAAATCCCATTGCTGTATTTTCGTGATCCATCGGGCTAACCTCCCCGTCGGGTCTTTTAGATTTCTAAACCATTTGAGTGCGCTGAGGTCGGTGATTACGGTGAATGATACCCCTCAACGTACGATCTTAGTTTTTTAATAGCCCGAATCAGACCTAGACACTCCCGTTTGGTGGTAGTGTAATTTCGCTTGGCCTTGGTTAACATGCGGCTCACGAACACTATTTGGTGTTCTCCATCGTCAAATTCTTGAGTGAGAACTGCCCAATCGCGGTGTTCCTCGCGTCACTTTGTATTCAGAAAGGCTTTGGGAAATCCGGTCCTGCTAGTATCGGGGCTGAGGCTAGGGCGTTTTTGATGTTCTGGAAGGCTTCCTGTTGATCCTCCTCCCATGACCAAGCTCGACTCTTATGGAGTAAAGCTGTGAGAGGCGCTTTCAAGTCAGATGCGACTTTCACAAACTTATCGTACCACCCAAATAAACCGAGTAATCAACGAACCTGTGTAGGCGTTTTAGGTATGAGGTATTGCAGTATCGGTGCTATTTTCTCGAGGTCTGGGCGTAGCTCTTCTTTGTCGAGGATGTACTCTAGATACTTAATCTCCCCTACACAGAAGTTGCACTTCTTCGGATTGATCGTTAGTCCTGCGTCTACAAGTACTTTGTACTCTGTGGCTATGACGACATCGTCGAGGTACCCAAACACAAATGGGGCTACGGCAGGGCCAAATAGGGAGTCCATGAGACTTTGCAGCGTTGCGGGGGCGTTGCAAAGCCCAAAGGCCATTTTGGTGAATTGGAAGAACCCCATGCCTGGTACGGTCAAGGCGGTGTACTTCTTGCTGTTCTCCTTCATTTTCACTTCACAGAACGCTTGCCGGAGATCTATTTTGCTGAGGTATTTGGAGTTTCGCAGCCGATCGAGGATCATCGTCATCGGTGGCAGCGGATAACTGTCTTCTTGGTCACGGCGTTGATCGCGATATAATTAACACAGAATCTCTCCGTGCCATCTGGCTTCCGCACAAGTACGAGTAGACTGCAGAAGTTGCTGGCGGAGTTTTCGATGACGCCTAGCTTCCAGAGTTCTTCTACGGCGGCCTGTATAGCAGCTAGCTTTTTCGGGGACTTCCTTATCCACTTTTGACGAATTGGCGTCTCATCCGTGAGTTGGATGTGGTGCTCTGTCTTGGTGGTGAAGACTAGGACATCCGGGAAATACGCAGGTAGTATCTCCTTCACGATATTGTCTATCCCTTGACGATCTTCCATATCCAACTCTAGTATTCCTGCGCACTCAGCGTAGATTGCCGCTGCTGGTTGGTCGCTTCGTGGATCAAACTCCCTCCGCGGTCCTGAGTGGCTCTCCACCAGCCACTCTGATCTGTATCTATTTTGAACAGGTCACTGAAGTCTATACCTAGGGCAGATACGATGTTCGAGATTCCTTCTAAATCGAATCGGATATCGAGATATCCCAAGATTGGTGTTCGCGCTCCTGTGACAGTTTGGATGTGAGCTTCTGCTTGACAAAGTCGACTGGCAAGGCGCTGGGCCGTTTCTGGGCCTACTAGAGAAGTGACGGCCCCTGGATCGAAGAGTGCTCTGTATTGAATTCCTCCAAGGATAACTCGTAAGTAGTTTCGGTTATCAACTGTGGCTCCTGCTATCTCTTCTCTGTTCTCACTGGCTGGGCTCGGCACGTCCACTAAGAGGACGTTGCTGTCATTGGTCAGCAGGCTCAGTGCTGTTTCAAGCGTTTCCAATTGCTTGTATTCTTTAGCTTCCTCCGGATCTTCTTCATCCTGCAGTCACGTCGCGGCTTCGATTAACTCCAATTCATCCATGTCGAAGTCGTCGTTGAAGTTATCCAGGACGGATATCTTCTTGGGTTGACTTAGTGGTTGAACAGTTTCTTCCTCGACCTCGGTGTCTCTTTTGATTTCTTCTGGGTCCTCAGCCCAATTCAGGCGACCCGTGGCTGTCGGTTTAGTAGGCGGTGTTTCTGACTTGAGTGGCGTGACTCGGTTCAGGTAGTTCTCCTGTAACTCTAGATTTTTTTCTTCTACTCTTCTCTTCCATATCTCCAAATTCAGCTTTGAGAACTCCTCAGCGCTTATGGGGTTTTCTCCGCTCCTCAGTTTTTCCTCGGGTTTCTCAGATTTCTCAGATTTCTCGGGTTTCTTGGATTTCTGGGGTCTCTCGGATTTCTCAGATTTCCTCGTAGTGTTGCTACTCCCCAGAGGCTCAATCGGCGTCCCGCTTGGCTTGGCTTCCGCACTCTTTACTACTTGGACTTCAGGTCTCTCTGTTATGAATGCTACAGCTTTTACACTTTCTTCTAAGTTCGGTTCGGCTGCGGTATTCCTCTGCTTATAACTAATATCTCCTCCTTGCTCTTTTCTCGGTTTTAGAAATTTGTCTATGCCCTAGTTTAAATGCTCTTGGCTCTCGTCACGGGTGTTTCCTCTTTATGTTTGTTTCACTGGTTTCTCTCAAAACCAGGTGGGGTTTTGGTAGGCTCCTATACCCAGGTTTCTCTTATCTACCGCTATCTTCAAGTTCGAACTTCCAATTCTTTCGATTAGGGCTTTCGGCTGCGGCTGATTTTTTCTGTTTACTCCGATGCTTCGTTCTAGTGGCAGAATGCCACTCTCCCCCTTCTAAGACTGACTTCCCAGGAAGGAAGGCAGTCTTTATTCCCAGACCTCCTAATATAGTCCGGGAGTCAGGGAGTTCAATCGTGGGATATCGGCCACTTTCTTCTAAAGATTGTTTCATAGCCAAAATTTGTTTGTGGTAACCTACTGAAAGTAACCCTGAATTCTCGACTTCGGACCTGATCGGCAACATTGTTATTATTGCAAAATAAACATCAAAAAAGCACTTTTTTTTAGTTTTCCGCGAATAACGTTTTTATAACGCATTTTATGCAAAAAAAGGTAGAGAGGAAAGTTATTTAGAATTGAATTTGCAATCAGACACATGTATTTTCGAATGTAAAATTAACTTTTTTCATCGCTAAATTGTTAAACAACAAAAATCTTTTTCCAAATTTTCATATTGCCACAGTTTTTTCAAAAAAAAAGATCATTATCGTCGGATAGGCTCTCAAAGATGACTTTTAGTACAAATAATCTAAAAATCGTTGTCCGATCTGTATATCTCAAAATGGCGTCCAATTGCAAAATTATTTACCCTAAAATTTCAAATTCATTTCTAATTTGCCCATGGAACAATAAACCGATTCAACCGCGATTAATCGATAGCTTTTGACGTACTTAATACATGCTAAAAAGAAATTTTCTTAAAATTAATATTTAACAATATTTTTAGCAATAAATATTTTTTATTTTCGCGAATTTTTAAGTTAGAGAAACGCGACAAAACGCATCTTAAAGTACTTAAAAAACCATGAATTTTCGTAAAAAATTCGCTAATATCCGACCAATAGGAGCCGAGATACGAAATTTTTTTCAATCGACGATTCCACCGAAACTATTTCATATTTTTTAACGAATTTGTATACAGTGCTTGTTCAAATAATGCTCTAGATGATAGCATTTTCTTCGATAGTTGTAATCGACTTAATGTAAAAGGACCGTTGAACGGATGCGAACTCGGCGCGCGCGGCCGCGCGACTGCTTCAGCCGTGCAGCGCGGTGGTGGAGGGGGACCGCCGCTGCGGCTTTCGTGAACCTTAGATGTAAATTGATTTTCTCGGCAACCAAAGGTCCTACGTTAATGCTTTTCTTTTTAATTTGATGTGTTTTTGCCTCAACTTTCACGTCATGTTAATTAAATTTTCATAAGTGCCATACAAACACAAGAAAATTCCATGTTTTCTCATATATGCAGTACTACATAATGTATACATATTTTGTATATATGTGTGTGTATCTGAATTTTAAAAGCTCAGCACAAGGATAGTGTTTGCTTACGATTTCAGCATTAAACGGAATTAATGAATTAATGTCCATAAAATATAATTGTATAAAACTTTCTGAAGCTGCATTGAATTTAATCGATTATATACTCACATATATACAAAATATGAATACATTATGTAGTACTGCATATAACAGAAAACATGAAATTATCTCGAGTTTGTATGGCACTTATGACAATTCAATTCACATAACGTGAAAGTTGAGGCAAAAGCACATAAAATAAATAACAAGCATTAACGTAGGACCTTTGGTTGCCTTTTTAAACCATTTTCTCCACTTGACGCCATGAATAAGCGCGCACATGTGTGTATGTGTATGTGCCCGTATACACATACGATTTTAAAAACGTTATACATGCGTAAATATATATAGAAATAAGTATGTTATCCTATATGAAAATCAATTAAATGCAATGCCATTTTAAAAAGTTATACATAATGCGAAGCGATAACTATTACTAGAAAATTATATTTTATCGACATTAATTTGTTAATTTTGTTTAACGTATGTGACACGGCAGTGGAAAGAGGTGCACGCGGGCGGACAGGGGGAGAAGCGGCGACCACGGTGATGACGGACGCGAGCGATCGTTCCGCGGGGGCACGGTAATGACCACCGGCTGGCTGGCGTGCCGCGCGTCGTCGTCCTCCGCTCTCTCCTCCCGAGGTGGTTGGTTTCTGTGCTGTGCTCTCCTCCTCCCCTTCCGTGTCTCTCTAGGCTCTGCCTCGCGTCTATTTTTTTCGGTATAAAGGGCGCCTTGACGCGCTGCGGCAGCCTTGAGCAGGCTTCAGGCCTCGGCTGAGACTCGGAATCTACAGGGCCGCGTGAGCCGGTAAAATAAGTACAGATTTGGACACTCGAGTTCGCGAATTAATGGCACCATTTTATTCGTATCTAATTCCATACACGTCTTTTCTCCTACGCGACAGCGGCTCGGCAGTTACAAATTCTCGCGACACAAACTCACACACGCTCTTACTCTCGTCTCTACATGACAATTCAATTCACATGACGTGAAAGTTGAGAAAAAACACATAAAATAAAAAAAAAGCATTACCGTAGGACCTTTGGTTGCCGAGAAAATCAATTTACATCTAAGGTTCACGAAAGCCGCAGCTCGCATCCGTTCATCGATCCTTTTACAAGAATTAAGTCGATTACAACTATCGAGGAAAATTCTATCATCTAGAGCATTATCTGAACAAGCATTGTATGCAAATTCATTAAAAAATATGAAATAGTTTCGGTGGAATCGTCGATTGAAAAAAATTTCGTATCTCGGCTCCTATTGATCGGATCTTAGCGAATTTTTAACGAAAATTCATGGTTTTTTAAGTTCTTTAAGATGCGTTTTGTCGCGTTTCTCTAACTTAAAAATTCGCGAAAATAAAAAATATTTATTGCTAAAAATATTGTTAAATATTAATTTTAAGAAAATTCCTTTTTAGCATGTATTAAGTACGTCAAAAGCTATTGATTAATCGTGGTTGAATCAGTTTATTGTTCCATGGGCAAATTAGAAATGAATTTGAAGTTTTAGGGTAAATAATTTTGCAATTGGACGCCATTTTGAGATATACAGATCGGACAACGATTTTTAGATTATTTGTACTAAAAGTCATCTTTGAGAGCCTATCCGACGATAAAGATCTTTTTTTTGAAAAAACTGTGGCAATATGAAAATTTGGAAAAAGATTTTTTTTGTTTAACAATTTAGCGATGAAAGAAGTTAATTTTACATTCGAAAATACATATGTTACAAAAACGTTATTCGTGTGTTATAAAATGCGTAAATACATGTGTTATAAAATGCGTTACAAAAACGTTATTCGCGGAAAACTAAAAAAAAGTGCTTTTTTGAAGTTTATTTTGCAATAATAACAATGTTGCCGATCAGGTCCGAAGTCGAGAATTCAGGGTTACTTTCAGTAGATTACCACAAACAAATTTTGGCTATGAAACAATCTTTAGAAGAAAGTGGCCGACAAAATGCCAGGGCTCCCGGACTAATACGCGAATCTGTTCAGCAGTGGTTGGGCTGCAGGGAAATTTGCGTAATTTTTAGGCTCGGCAGCGGTTGCTGGATCTGCTGGGATTGTTGCTGATTGCCCAGTATAGGCTGCTGGTATTGTCGGGGTCTCTGTAGGTTGCCCTGTGGTGACTGCTGGTAGTGTTGGGGTTGCTGCTGGTTGCTCTGAGGGACCTGAGGTGCTGGTGTGGAAGTCAGTTGTCCCTGTGCTGCTCCCACTTGCGCGTTTCCCAACCCATTCCGAATCTGGGTACAGACTGGTAACTGGCAATTTTGGAACCGTGCGACCTGTTGTCCACAAACCTGGCATGTTATTTTTGGATGTACTGGGCAGTTCTTTAATTGGTGACCCATCTGTCTACAATAGAAGCATTGTGTCAGGTGTCAGTCAGTTCCTCTGTGTCCCGTTTGGTGGTACGTGTAGCATGCTCCTACGTATCCTGGTTGATTATTAGGACTGCCGCAGGGTGGTTGTGTTATTTGTGCTGGTATCGGTGGGGGGGGGGGGCGCGGACGTGGTGTTCGATAGTGTTGGTTGAGTGCTCCCCGGTGGTGTTGTAGGCGTTACAGGAGTTTTAGCTTTGTTCTGTGTGGGTTCGTTGTTACTGTCATTTGCTGCGGCTACCTCGCTCGTCTCCTCAACAGCAGCTACCTTTGGCTTGGCTATGGGTGTCCAGGCTACGACTGGGAATCGTGGTGTGTATCGAACGTCTTCTTCCACCAGTTCCTCATATCTTCTGCCGTACTTCTTGACATCATGGTTCGTCTCAATACTTTTAACGCTTTGCGGTGTTCTGTTCGTAAGCCTTTGATCAGAATTTTTATTTGTTTTCTTGTTTTCAAGGGCTTACGCAGGTGGTCGGTGATATAGCGGAAGTTTGTGACATATGCGTCTATTTTTTCGCCTTTACCCTAGGTTCGCTTGTACAATTCATCCATTATGTCACATGATGATAACGTCCGGCAGTATCTTTGGCAGAAGGCTTCTTCAAAATCTCTCCAGTTACGGAAGTCTCTTTTCTCGGTGTTATACCAGAGGGCTGCACGGCCTGTTAGTGTATAGGACTGGTTTGACCTGTTCTAATCTTTATCTCGTTGAGCTTCGAGATATATTCCTCTGGATTGTCTTTGGCTTCGGCGGAGAATTTCACGTCGTAACTCTTCAGTAACTGAATGCGCGATGCGTAGTGTTCTAGATTACCTATTCTTCCTCTGCCGGACTCTTGGCTCTGGCTGTCATCGCTGTGCCTGCTTCGTCGATGACTGTTACAGGTTTGTCGTCTCGGGGTTCTGCGGACTTGTGAGGGGTATAGTCAGAGTCTGTGCTATCTGACGATTCGGTGCTTGGCGAAAAACTACTTGAGCTCCTGTATTCTCTCTCTTGTCATTGGCGCGTCGAGTTTGTATGTTTCGAATTTCTAGTGTCCGGAGTGGTTTTTCTCCTATTCTTCTCCTCGCGGTGTCGTCGATAGTCAGACTCTCTCGTGTCATATCCATGTTCTTCAAGGAATGCTGGGTATGTCGGTAGTGGTTGTTGGTGTGGTCTGGGTGGTTGTGGGGTGTTGTTTTTGACCCGATGAATCTTCTCGCCTTCCGCGTTACTTGGCGATCGTTAAGAGCCGGAGTGAGCCGTGAAGCTCTCGCGTATCACCGGTTGTGCTGAATCGGACGCGCTACGTGGTGGGTCGACCCAAGCGTTTCTGTAACCGCTACCATCGACTGCATTTTCCCGATATTCTACGTAGTGTTCATCTCCATTGGGCAGCGTGTGCGGTAGGCTTGTTGCTCGTCCTTGTTTTTCCATCGCTTGGTTATGTCTCGAGCATGAAGACTCGAATACAACTTCTGTTTGCCGGGGTGTGCAACTTAATTGTTCTCTCGGGGAATTCCATTGATAGATGCTGGGTTCGAACCACTCGTCCGACGTGTATTCTTCGCATTCTGGATCGTTGTTCTGTGTTGGGATCCTAGGAATTGCGCCCGTTTTCCGCGAGCTGGTATTGGCTATGGGTTCGGCCGTTGATGTTGGTTTCTTGACATGGCTTTCGTGCAGCTCTGTTAGGAAAGATCCGGTTTGATATGTTTTTATTGGCACGTCTACGAATTGTTGTAGCTCGTGAGAATGTTGTACCTTATATGGAAAGCCGTGTTCGTTACCTTGCATCAAATTGGTCACCCTATGTATTTGACGTACAGTAACATTTTGAACTCGGTCCATGTTCTTGCTAGAGGTGGGTGGGTGAGCGGTAATATGTGCGGATGCTATATTTCTCCATGACAACCCTCTTGGCTTCGGCTGGTTTTTTGGCAATAGCGCTGTCTCCATAGTGTTTGGTGGTACATGTCCATGCTCGTCCCAGTCATATCATGGGACATCAGCTACTCCATCATTTTTAATCCACAGGCGAAGCAGACGGTCTTTGAGAATTTCTAAGGATCCAATTCCGCTTACTTGGTTTTCCAATAGCTGTTGGACGATATCCATATACGACATTCTCTCAATGTCTCTGTGGTGTTGTCTAACCGATCGTTTATTTTCCCGTAGTGCCTGCATTATCTCAGCGTGTCTCTGTTCGTCGCCCATAGTTAGTACGAAAATTTTACGTGGAATGGCGACTGGATTATTGGTGCTCGGGGTCAGTTGGTTTATGTGCTTCTGCGGAAGGATGAGGAAGAATTTTCTGAACCTCTGGCTGTTCTAGCTTTACTTCCTGTAGCCTAGCTAAGTAGTCAGTAATAAGGGAGAGTTGTGCTCTCAACCTTTGGCAGGGCGGTAAGGGAAAAGTGAAGAAAATTAACTATCTACCTACTCGTTGTATCGAGGAGTTTCGCGACTGACGTGCAGGCAGTTAACCGTTAGTATTTTTCCCCGTGCTCCGTTGGGTAGACTTTCTCGTAGACTATGCTAGGTAGGATGGTTGAGGTTAAATTATTAACGACGAAATAACTTCTTGGTAGAACAGGATTGACACAGAATTCGGCAATAATATTATAATTAATAATGTGGTAATTAAAAAAATAATAAAAATTGTAACGGGGATTGACCACGTTAAATGTAGATTATTCTACTTTGATTCTCCGTGGGTTTTAGATAAAGGGGAACAGGGCTAATACGTAAAACTCGCAAATGAAACACACAGGTGACGTTCGGTAAAAGGCTATCGCATATATTATGTTAATCAAATTAGAGAATTATAACAAAAAAAACGTACAAAGGTGCTTCGTTAGCACACAACCTCACGGTCGATAGAAAGCTGATATTGTTGAACGCGCTGGTGAGAGTAAGAGAGAGAAGCTACTTACAGAAATGCGAAGGACGCTATGACAGTAATCAACCCGAAACTGCGGTCTCGCTTCGGTCCAGTCTCCTGGTAATCGAGATGCTCTCACAACGATGTAGAGTATAACTCCACTCACAAGTGTAATCGCAATTATCGTACAATAAATAATATAGGATAATTCTATCGCCGGAGTAGACGCTCTCCTGATACACGATACGCGCGCTCGATGCTCGAATCGAATCTAACGTCTAACTTAACGTGACGCTAGAAGCTTTTCTCTCACGCGCGCTCTCTCACCAGGCGGCGCGTTCAACAATACATCAACTCCCGTACAGCTCTGGTGCGCGGGAACATCTGAAAAGGCTTACATGCAAATATATAAAAACATATGTCTTAGAATAGAATATGCATGCGGCGTAACGATACTCGTCACAAAATAAAATTAATGGTGAGATATAATATAATTATAGATAGTAATATATAAAAAAAATGGTTCCTTATTTTACTAAATTTCCTTTGAAATTTCCAACGGAGAAAAAAGTTCTCGCCTCTTCTGTCGGATCGGTAGAATGATATTCTCTCGCGTAAGAAGAGGGAAGAAATTTTAATTCTACATGGTGCGTGGTTGTCACAGAAGCAATTAAGAGTGTTAAATTGTGGGAGAAGTTTTGCGTATTCGGTGGTGAACTACGGTAGTGGTATACTCAATACTCGGGATTTTGCGTCCGACCAATGAAATTTCCGATGTACCACGTGTTACGAAAAAAATCAAGCAGGTGAGAGTTTATCCTGGTCCACGCAATTCTCTTTCACGTGGTGTAACCGTTAAATATCGTTGGTACTGACGCTTTTCACAAGGTTAGATTACGAGGCTCCGTATATCACATATACACAATTTTTAAATTGTCACAATGGACTCATGTGTTGACTCGACTGGCTTGGCTGCAGTACGGCGAACAAATATTCGGTATTTCTCAGAAAAAAAACTCAGTTTTGTGGATTGACTTGCGGGAAAAATCTCCTGTATATTGCGCACAAAAAAAAACTAAGATTTAATTTTTGTTATTTTAATTTTCCGCGCACGAGACAAAATAGCCGAAGTAATCCTTCGAAATAATCTCCTTCGAGAGGAAGCACAAACAAAAACACTAAATTATTTAATTTGCACCTTCCGGTGCAAATCAAAGTTCGTAGATTTATATTTAAATTTTCACGAGAATGTTTTGTCACACGGTAATGACCGATGATGTTGCGCGTCGTCCTCCTCGTACGTGCTCTCTTCCTCCCTGTGTTCCATGAGGCTTCGCTTCGCGTCTGGATTTTGGATCGAGGGCGCCTTGACTCTTCGCGGGTGCCTCGAGCAAGTCTTCGGGCCTCCGCTGAGACTCGTTGTCTACAGGATCGTTTGAGCCGGAAAATAACAAGGAATAAACACGCTTGAATTCACGGATTAATATCACTACTTTATTTTGCGGATTAGACTTATTCCTACTGTATACGTTCTATTCGCACACTCCTCGCACGCACACACGGCAACGGCTTCGGCGGATACGTAGCAGTCGCGGATTAGAAGTTACTCTCTCTTACTTTCTCCTTGATAGAGCAAGATAAATTTGTATATAGAGCTCAGTTCTCTGTTATGTATCTTTTATATATTATTCGCATACATATGGTGCGCGGGCGTTATGGTAATAATATTTTCAGATCAATATTCATGTATATCATGCGTTGCGTAGGAAAAATTGAAAAATTTGTCAAAAGAATGAAAACTTTTGATATTTGCATTGACTTAACAGTAATATCATAAACATAGCTTAACAGTTGAGAAAAACATGTTAAATGAAAAAAAAAATTATTTAAATAGCTGCTTTGGTTGCGTAGTAAATCAATTTACAATTAAAGTTCCCAAAAACCTATGCGGCGCCGCAGCGGTGCACCCCCCACCACCGCGCCGCCCGGACGAAGTAGCTGTATTTTCGTACTAAACTTTTTGACTTAAAGTTAATAATAAAAAAGTTACAGTGGATAAACCAAAAGAATGCATTTTTGAACTTGATTTTGCAATAATAACAATGTTCCGGGGTACGTAAATTGTAGAGACTTTATGGTAGTTATCAGTACACTAACTTTTACCACTGCCAATAAAAAAACTGCTAGTGGCACGAACTTCATGCCGAAATCCCATGGGGCCCCGACTAGGTGACAAAGCAATCATTTTATTATTTATGATATTAAATTTTAGCTTGCGATTTTTTCTGTGACTAAAATGACATCATTACGTTGATACGATGACAACGCTTCTAGACAACGTCCAGACACGATATGTCATATATTTTTTTATTTTAGATTCACATTTATTTTGTTATTTATTGCAAAAATCGCTATAAGCAATATCTTAACAGGCAGAAAGCTTGTGCCATCACAATGCGTTTACGCAGCCGTGATATGCCACAAAAACCGCGCAATATTTGATACTTACCGTCCGCGGTCCCTGTGAGCGTGCAATGTTATAGCGTGCACTCTTTCATCGAGATCACTTTGTAACAGAATAACTTAGCTATGTAATTCTTTTTGGAGTAATCACAGAATTTCAAAATTAATTTAGTGATATAAGTGGGTCCAATGAAATTGAGTTTTTACAATAAAAGCTTCCGGAGACAATAGATGTGAAAGGTGAACTTAGTTCAACCTTTTTTTTCTGGTGAAATAATTGAATTTCGTCGCTGATGATTAAGTCATAGCTACTGGGACTCTGTAACATTTGCGTGCATCTCGTATGCAGTCCCAGTACACTGCATTATCCGAAAATTACTCTTCCACAGCTGGTCGTACTCTTTTATATTTTTTATTCAAAAAATAAATGAATGTGTATAAAAAGTATGAATATCATCATGCAACATGTTATTAAAACTTTGTCATTTGGTATTTTTATAACAAGCTGTTTATCAAAGAAGTGATACTTTCCGCCATCTACCACAGTTTATATCCATCAGTAATAATATGACTTATCATGGCGTGTTTGTAACATTCTCATCTCGCGTCGTATTTCTCGTTGTTAGTCTGAATTCAATTGTGTGATTGTGAACGTATAAAGGTTTTTATTTGTTATGACTACCTTGGAACACAAAAGTTTAAAATATGCTGTTTTATTTTTGCATATTGACCATTTCGTATGACTGTGACATAACCAAGATCACTGTACCATTTCGCATCGTATTTCTCGTTTTGTGTGCTCAATAGACTTTTATAAGTTATGAGTGCGCATATTATGTATTAATTTAACAGGAACCTCGCATTACAACGTTTTAGATGCAATTATATTTAATTATTTATTTGTCGTACATAATGTGTTTTGCAATAAGGTTAAGTACCTACACTACCGACGTTCTAGCTACGACTTCAACTTAACCTCACTGCCTTGCACCACTCCTCCACGATGTTCAACGCGTAGTGCATGACTACCGCCACAACATCTCTGTTGTCTCCCTTCACTATAATCAGAATGTAGTCAGCGTAGTCCTGCACGCATATACCTGCATCATCCAGCTTCCTCAACAACCTGTCTACTACCAGGTCCCATATAGTAGGAGAGAGTACTCCCCCTTGAGGAGCTCCGTGAAGTACGAAAATAACATGCAAGTATCTTAATAAAAAAAATACCATTAATTGCGGAATTGTTAACAACATTAGGAACCGCACATTCAAAAATTGCGGATGCCCTCGTTTTTGCGTGAAAAATCAAAAACTAAAAAATGATATAATTGTCGCTTTCTCACTTAATATTCGATATTAACATTTCAAAGAGAGACCAATCGTTCCCAATTTAATTGCCGGTAACGTAAATAATTGTGCTATAACACAATTATTATTATTCATTTAATAATCAATAAATTTATTTTTCGATCATTTCTATGCTAATTTTGACCGTTCCTGTTCTCCGGTTCTACTTTCCAAGACGTTTGCGCGGGCGAACGTAATTTGTAAACTTGAAGAAAATGACGGTACCAACAAATGCAAGATGCATAACCTCAAAGGCGTAGGGTAGATTTAGTAATAGACGTAGTGCTTCAAGAAATAAAAGTTAAATTGGCTTCTCCGAATACGACAATATACCTACAGCTTAAGGAAAAATTAAATCATCGCATAACTGAAATTCGGTTAGCTCTTATGGTATTTTATATTAAAATGTTCTAACATTGAATTTTATCAAATAAAAATCATAAATAATAAAATAAACGCACTTTTTCAAACCGTTTTTCTCTTTAAATCGATTTTCGACCCCATTACATTTTTCTATACTGGTATGGAGGCTTGATTGTAAGACTACGCGGTGACTTTATCTTTTTTCTCAACAAATAGGTATCGTAGATGAATATTTTTTAGCTTTATATTAATATATTTTTTTCTAGAAAACTGTAGACATTCATAACAATTTCATAAGAATAAAAATGCATCAGTTCGGAAAGTGGGAAAATCGAAATTTCGAAAAACCTCCTTAAAAAATCTGAAAAAATTGAGAGCATTCTTTGATAAATGTTAAGACATTCATCTTCTTTCCAAAACTTGCTTAAACCTGATAGATTTTAAGAAAAAATTATATAATTAAGTCTTATACAGTCTTGTATGTGTGAATATGTGTGTGACTCAATATTCAAACGCTTTATCCCTATGTGTTTTTTTAATATTTTAAAAAGAGTCTATCGATCTCTTAAAGGCAAGTGCTGGGAAAAAGGTCAAATTAATTTTAAGCCATTTTTCCTTTTGCTTCAACGTTTCGGTGAACACTGTCACCCTCTTCTGGAAAACTGTCAATTTTTATTCGAATAAATCAATAAGTACAATAAAAAACATTACAATAAGTGACTAACGACGACTTACATGTAGTGGAGCACAACAGCCGATGGAATCAAATGTTCTCTTCCCCGGCCAATCTCAGGCGGGGGAAGGAGGAGCGAGAAGCAAGGAGATGAACACTGCTTTTGCTCCGGCTTCTTCAGCCACTGTTTCGATCATAAGGAAACAATAGGTACAGCCAGCGCTTTTATATCAACGAGGAGTCTCGCTAATTTTTCGAGCGATCTGTTTATGAGTAACGTTACGCTAGTCGCTCTCATGCATATGTACAAGTTTAGTGTCGCCTATAATCCGTTTTGTTTTTCAAATGGTGTAATATTGAATTTTTGTATATCTTCCATTTTATTTATACTATTATCTTGCATTTGAATATGTAACATTTTTCAATCAAGCCTTTTGTTTAAATTACTTTATTTATCATTTATATCTATTTTATCGAAATTGAAACTATGGTTGAATGCACTATTGTGTTCATTTATAACGTTAGTAGTATACCCCGGACTATGGCGCGTCAAAACAAACCCTCACCACCGCACCCAGAGCAGTGGGGGAATTTGCATTGACGCATTTTTTGTTATAATAACGATTATGAATGTGAAAAGGAGATGGATTATGGACTTAAAGGTTAATAAAATATACAGTTTAATTTTCCAACCGTTTATTGAGCATATTTATTAAATTGTACATATGTAACGAAGTAAGCTCATAAAGCAAATTTTCAATTTCAATTTTTTCAAGCTCGGAAGAGTATTGATGATATTTTTACAATAATCGTCAACATTTGTTTTTAATGTGGTAAGTACTCTATTATCGATTAAATTAACATATTTTTTCATAATTCTCGGTGTATAACTTAGTAAACGATTCCTCCATATAATCTTTACTTTTATTTATAATGAAATCTACAATATTTTTCACAGCTTCGCTCACACTACCGCCTATTACTTCGAAACGCCAGATACGCAAATCAATACATTTATAAATATAATTCTTTAAACACTCAAATGTTGATTCATCCAGCGTAATGGATCCTTGAAATCTTCTCGACACCTTGGGATGATTGTGAAGTACATCGTGAGTAATTACGATGATCCTGCCATGATGAAGTTTGAGTTTCCAGCCAGGACCCACAACTGTAACGTGCTTTTGATAATCAGCTTCTCCATCAAAGTATTTTGAGATGACTGAGAAATAACCCTTGAATTCCACCCAGCTGTCTTCTGAGAAGGTTATACCGTTGATGTCACTATTTAAAAATCTTACTACTGGTTTGTAGTCCACGTCCTCTAAAGAAACGTATTCCATGTTCACGATAATTTTGTTTAAACATGTATTATCTAGCCCGTATAAAGCACAAAATAACATTTGTTGCTGTGGATACAAAGCCATTCTTGTAGGCACGTCTTGACTGTTCTCTGGACCACTGACAAAGTAGTACTAATCGTGAATTTTTACGGTACAGTTTGAAATGTTGAAATGATAGTGGGAGGGACTCGAACAAGCCTCGAAGTAGGGGGTCGACAAAAAGTCAGAATGCTGATTGAATCCTCGTTTGACTCGGCACTTTTCACATTACAATAACGACATCTTAGAAGGACAGTAGCTTTGTAAACATCTGACAATGCACCGACCATTTCCTACGAAAGGCTCATCACCTCTTTTCGCGCATCGTACATAGCGTCTGACTATGTGATCATTTTTTTGCACGATGTCAGAGAAATTATTGAGAAATTTATTGTAACCTAATCCATCGCTCATATAACGCAGAAACATAGTACAGTATTGACCGCATAGCATTGAGCGAAGCTGTTTACAATTTTTTCGCAATCGGTTGATATGGTCGGGTACGAACGGAGGTAGACCAAAGCTATCAAAATAAAACGCGTTACAAGATTTATCGATATACATAGCGACCCAATACGATCTCGTGTGATCATCCGTATTGACGATGAATGCAGCCGGTTTCGTCCAAACTCTCGGTATTTGATCGGCTGGGAATACACCGATAGTATGCAAACGAATTTTCGTCAGATTTTTCAATATTTGAAGGCTATGCATTGCAAAGGCTGCTTATAATGTTACATCTATTCAGAGAGAACCATGATTTAAGCCTTTATGCATAGTGCGGCAGAACATAACGACATCTATATATAAAAATATTAACTACTAAAATCGACTATAACTTGAGATGCGTCGATTTCTAAAATGTTTTCATACTCCGTGTATAGAATACAGTTGACTGTTTCCGTTAAGGGTTTGCTGAAACGCACTTCCAACCGAATACTACCATGCTTGATGAGGTTCGAGTGACCACCATCATTCGCCGATAAATCTGTAGTCAGATCAAAGGCAAAGAGACAATATCCGTGTGGGTAGGAATCGCGAGTTATTTGATTACCCTCGTTGAGAAAATGTATACCTGTACCAGAGTATAGGGTATGGTATGCATCCACGTACAGATTTTTTGTTGTGAAATCGTATTGCAATGGCTTTGAAGGCACCTGCACACCGTCAACATACAAACATAAAAAGTGTATATTAATGTGTTCGAAATTGAACGGATTGAGTATTCGATCACCATTAAAAGCTTTATTATTGATAAAACCAATGATGATTCTTTTCTGTAATTGACCCAGTACAATGTTATCTAAAGTCTCATTATGTACACCACTATGCATAGTTATTAGGCTGCCAACTTTTGCACGCTGTCTAAAAAAGTGCCAGTAAGGTTGACTCTATCGATGGACAGGCTCATGACGAGTTTAGTCTATTTTGAATTTTTGAAATCGATTAATATTTAACGGTAGCTACGCGGCTGCAAAGTTCCGTGACCTAGTATAGCGACGTGACTGAAACAAGTGATGAGCAGGAGAATGGAACAATACGCATCATAATTTCAGTCATAAACATCCCTCCGAGCCGATCTCTCCGGTAGGGTCAGGTACTGGGAATCTCCGGCATTAGGACTTTCTCCCTGGATGCTTGCTAGATGCTCCGAACCCTGAAAAACTTTCTATTTCTGTTTTCCTCCGAATTTTCTTCCCAGCATAAAAATGAATTTTCGTATTTTAATAATTTAATATAATAAAATTCTGATTTTTACAACAAAGTAATTGAATACACAATAACACATCGAAGAGCAGATTTTAGAAAATATCTTGACAATACATTATATTGTTTACATGAAAAAATCTATCTGGTCCGAAATGTAGAATATTTAAAAATAATTGATACGTATTTTTTAGTTTTTTAATCAAACGATTATTAACAACGATACAGCGCATTTAAAATTTCGTGACGTCACGGCGAAAGTTACAGCGTGGGCATCAGTATATCTATATAGGTACGTATCCTGACGTTACGAAATTTTCAATGCGCTATAACATTGTTAAAAATCGTTTGATTGATAAAAGAAAAAATACGTATCGATTATTTTTTGATATTTTACATAACGGACCTAATAGATTTTTTTATATAAATAACATATTGTTATATATGTTGTAATAAACTTTTTTCGATAATCCAAAATGACTTATATTTATTGTAATCGAAAATTTTTTACTACAAGCATTTTGAAAATATTCTTGAATTTACTAATTTAGTGAGAAAAACAAAAAAGAATGTAGCTGAGAACGACAGCACGTGTTTGTACCATGTGTTAGGCAGTCTGCGGGAAGGAGCTAGGGCTGTTAACATATTATAGCAGCTTACCCCTGAAAAAAATTTGACATTTTACCTACTTTTTGGAAGGAAAGCCAAAACTTTGAATCGAATTTTAACCCTGTTCTAAACATTTTTTTGGAAAAATTCTTTCTGGAATCGTTTCTCCATGAGCTTAAGAAGGCCATGTCAAAATTACAAAGCCGTAGAAGCAGTGGAAGGTACCTTAAATGAACTCCAAAGATGAGCAGTTTTGGTTGAAATATGCACCTGTTCAATTGTTTAAATATTAACTTATAAATACCAAACTTGACGGTATCGACTGATTTTTGCATGCTGATTCTCATGAGAACAACATTTTTTTTAGAAATGTCCATAGTTTCATAGTTATAAGCGCATACTTTTTTGCCTGTATAAAATCCTATTAAAAAAAATAAATCGCGTAGCTACCCTTAAATATTGATCGATTTCAAAAATTCAAAATCGACTGTACTCTTCATGAGCCTGTCCATCGATAGAGTCAACCTTATTGGCACTTTTTTAGACAGCGTGCAAAAGTTGGCAGCCTAATAGTTATTGATTTAACCTCCACCCTCGTTAGAGGATATTTAGTAGTTGTTTTCGAAAGTTATATACCAGCAATATACCAGGACTGATTTTTACACGTCTAATAAGAAGCTTTGCCTCTTCGATATGTACGGTAAAAGTACCGACAGGATCAGTCAGGCAAAAACTATCTCGAGCTTTCATTAAACGTACTCTCACTTCAACACCATTGATTAGAAGTCTCTCTTGATTGAAGACATCTGTATGCAGATGACCAATCAGGTCAATAGATTTATCATGAGCTAATAATTTCCGTCTTTCAACAAGTCCTTCATTGGAATTTCCCGTATTGTTCATGTTTCCAGCGGTATCATCACACCATAGAACAGTAGAAAGATGAGAGGTTTTTGCGGCAGGACCATAATTCAGTACTGTTTCAATGTAAGCTCTGTATGCATAGGCATTGGTAGGTGGAGATACGGGTTTTGAATTCAATAGTCCGTCTACTTGATTGAAGAGAGAATGCATGAAATTGGTCGGTTCTACTCGTTCTGCTAATCTTTTGAAAGGTTCTCAATCATCTACAGGTAAACTTTCTTCAGTCACTGTAGATTTTAAACTTATATGAAGGCTGAGCATGGTATGAGCCAAATCAATGTATTCATCACTATTACCAGGGATTATAAATTCTATCGATGAATCATCAGTCAATGATGATATTGGTTTGTACTGAATCCAATGCGAACCCTCTATCGTCGTTTGAGTTGGTGGGATTTAATACATTCTTCAGACATTCGCAAGAATGAGTGTGTAAAAATGCCATTTTTTAACTGTCAAAAATGTCTCTAGTATTCCTGTTTTTACGTCTTTTTCCGGTAGTAACCCTCCTCCTGCTTTTCTGGTTCTTCCTCGTCGTTTTCTTCTTATCCCTCTTCGTCTTCTTCTTATTGATGGTCTTCCTTACACTTTTCTTGTTTATTCGAGCAGCTACACCACGTCATCTTATTCTCCTACCATGGACTGTTGTAGGTGCAACGAGCGCTTGCAACTGAGAAGGATAACCGTAGCGTGACATTTTATTATCAGTTTATCCAACTTTTCTTCAGCCTTTCTGTTTAGAATCTCACCAGATTCTCTCACACGACTGCGAAATGACTCTTTGACGGGTGTATTACGCGTTGCAACGTCGGATATAATGTTAATACCTGTACGCACAGCTTCTTTTCCCACAGCTCTAGCACCCCGATTGATGAGTGGAAGGACTCTCCGAAATATACCGGCTAAGAACGAACCAATACCATGACCTCTTTCGTAGGATGATCCAATATAAACATGTCCAACACCTCCTGTGTAGGGATTTTTATCCCCCTCTCCGCCACCACCACGATAATCATTACCAACTTGATAGCTGAAATAATCTTCGTAACGATCCATTTTTAGTCCACTTTCTTGAAATGCAGTGTCACGGTTAGCGTTCCGTGATTGAATGGTATCGGTTGTCCACAATCATCTCTTATATCTATTTCTACCGTCTTGAAACAAGCTGAATAATAATGGTATGTACATGGGCGAAGAAAAACTTTTAATTCTTGTATTTCCATATTCGTAATTATCGGTGTTCTGCGATATTGCTCGTAAAAGTCGAGATCGTACATCACCAGTTACATAAGGTTCACAGAGATCACTATAGATCATTAACATTGTTGGCAATGTGCTGGAAAGTCGAACAGGTTTAGTACCCTCCATTAAACTTTGATCTTCATCAAAACCGAGAATTTTTTGTATTTTTCCTGGCAGAGAAACCTCGTGAGTAAACTCAAAGCAAGTCGTTATACAGGTTTTTTTTATTGCTATATAACCACCACGTTCAACCACTACCTCAAAATGATCGTTCATACATTCTAAGTTATTTATTTCATCGACTAGTGTAAAAAGGTCTTTGTAATAACCAGGTCTAATCAACGATTTGTTTATTGTAATTAGATCTTCTTCTTCATTTCTTGATTTGTTTTTCTTGAGAATCGAAGGGGGGATTCGTTTCACAGAAATTTTTTTTTTCTCTTCATCAGGTTTCACATGTTGAAACGTCAGCGGAATTTAAACCTTTGTAAGCGCAACTACCCATGAACTCTGTAACCTGATCTGTTGTGGCAATTGTGTTACATAGTGCGTCGTAGTGTTTTCTGCGAAATATTTCATGCTGCTATTACTAGGTAAAATAATGTAAAATTGATCCTTCATTTCTGCGAAAGCTGGTTAGCCTTGACCCAAGAATTGAACTTTTCTGGATAGCCTTTCCAACTACCAAAATATTCCTTTGAACGCCCCTTGCTCCTGGTATACAACACCTTCTCAATTTCAAAAGATGCTATTGTTAGATCCTTCTGTACTCTACTCAATTCCTCAGCATAAAAATATCCATCTATAACCTCACCAAATAAATCTTGCAATTGGTAGACGGCGGGGTAACGCGTTAACGAAACTTGTACAATTTTAAATATTTCCAACGTCCAACCGTTCTCGTATCCTTTCTCAAAGATGTTTCGTGCACGACTGATTCGTACCATATCACCAACTTTAAACTTAGGTTTAACATCTGATGTATTGTCTTTTCTATATCGTCGATCTATATTTTCCCGTGCTTTAAGAAAGTTATATATGGTCACAGATGCTGGCGTCATCTTGGTTACACAGTGTTTACTATGATTGTATGCATTAATTATATTCTGCAATACATGGATGTATTTTCGTGTATTTTTGTGAGTAAAATATCGCCAAATCCGCTCTTTAATAGTACGTATTAGTCTTTCTGCTATAGCTGCTTTTGTATCAGGGCTACGTGCTATCCTGTGTGTGATACCATTATCATGTAAAACTGACTGGGTTTCGCGAGCAACAAATTCTTTCCCCTGTCCGTTTGAAGTCATATTGGCCGGCGACCATTGCTTCTTGATAACACACGCAAAAAAGCTTCGGCTACACTTCTTGAAGTTTTTCCTTGATCGGTTCTGCCGAACCATATTTACTGATTACATCAATAATAATGAGAACGTAACAATATCCATCATTATAAGTTCTTAAGGATCTTAAATTCATCAGATCAGCCTCCCATACATCGTCCAAATTTCTTACATTATAACTACGTCGTGGGAATCGGTATCTAACAAATCGATGCTGATTATATGCATCTTGACTCTCGAGCCACTTTACAATGCTCTCTCGACTATATTTCTTTCTTTTATTCTTTTTTTTTATGAATAGCATGGAAAAGTTTATCAACAGCTGTGTATGATGCCGGATGGGATGGTGTATAATAAATCTTTTCAAATCTTGCTCCTGTACGATTCATTTTTTTACGTATTTTTCTTACTCTTTTTTGTAACTTCTTTCACTGGTTTCAATAATTTATCCTCTTTCATCAACTCTTTGTCCTGTATCTTATAAGAAGTTTTCATAGAATTTTTTTCTACTTTTTTATTTCTTTTTTACAGTCCTTTCTTGATCCGTGAAAACAATTTTTCAAAAGTTATTTTGCTTACCATACAGCAAGCTATCATCATAGCAACTGTTCGCTCATCCGTGGGTATTTCACTAGTGAGCATTCGTTTAAATGCATTTTCAGCTAATGTACGATCAGCTTTGCGTCGATCAGCATTTTTATCGCTATAAGCTATATTATGCTGACGACATGCTATATCCAATGGGTTAATACCAACGTCACCACGTTCGATACGTTCAGCGAGTTTTGTTCCCAGCCTCCAAAATTTGTACCCGGGAACATGCATTTTAAAAGGTACTAGGTTTATTAACTCATCTAATACACTATTTTTTATTTTTTTTTCTTGTTTTTCTTTCTCTTCTTCGCCGAGGACTCGGGTGTTTTGCTTTGATTCGCGCTCAAACGTCTCCATGTTGTGATTTCAGAATTGCTCACACCTACTTTTCTCTTCTTTCTTTTTATTAGTAATTTGATCACCTGGATTTACACTCGTGTCGCTCTCATCACCAGCGTCTGAAATATTACCGATGTCATTTCGAGAATTGTTTACGCCACTTATGTTTGGAATTTCATGACGTGGCGTTCGAAATCCTTCACCAGAGCAATCTGGTGTAGAATTTTGAAGAGATACAGCAGTGCTAACTATACTTCCTTTTGGGGTACTACCAACTATACTAGTCCAGATACGTTTATTTGTATTAGCAACCACATTTTTTCAGACACGTTCATTTCCGATGTATTCACGAGGTATAAATGATTCGTCTAAAGCCAGAGCAAATTGTTCGTGTCTGTGAGATGGTGTTCATTGCCTTTTTCTCATAGCATCATTTACCAAACGTATCATGTTGGCTTCACGTAAGCGAATACTTCCTATTATCACGACACCATTGACATCCCAACCAACCTTACCGCTCACTCGTAATTTACGTAGCACTTGTCCCGCTTCAGTACGGTACTTTACAGGTACACTCTCAACGATACTTGCATTAATCCGGTCTTCCTCTTCCACACGTCGTATATCGTTGTCATAATCGTATTCAGTGTTAGATCCGCTTTCATTTTTCATACCTTCATCATGTTTCTCCTTTTTTAATGTTTCGTAGTTATCTGTAGCAGCTTTAAAATGGAGATATCGTTTGAGTACGTTGCGATATATTGACCATTTTTCTCGATCGTTTGTACAAGTAGTTGAATTCAATATATTGCTCATTTCAGTATCTAGTCTACTCATGACAGTCCCAGGAGTTTGAACAGACTTTAATATAGAAACACCACAATTAGCACTGTCTTTTGCAAGCACATTCTGAAGACGTTCAACATTCTAGTGGGGTACAAGTACCATCTTCCTTGCGTGTTCCATATTTACTTCCTTATAATACTAGACAACAATGTGCCAATGTTAGGTGCTAATATTACTCGTAAAAAACCAACACGTTGTCTAATAATTTTTTTCTTTTTGGATAAACTAGTAGTCGGTTCAGCTAGTTTTCGAAAAATCTGTGCATGACGTCGTAGTCGTAACTTTTGAGTGTTTTCTAAGGGTATATTACCAATCAAATTATTCAATGCACACTCACAAATATACCGAACTAATTTTGAGTCAGCAGATTGAATAAACGCTTTTCGTTGTTTATTGTTTAAATGGTAAAGAGCCTTTAAAATTATAGCTTCCATGCGGGTAAAAACACTCCTCTTCAATTTCTTGGTCATTACAGGAATGCGACTGGTAGAAGACTCGACGCGTCACCACCTTTTATCTTCTTATTTCGAGACACATAGACGTAATGTAGCTCATCGTCCGGGAAGATACAAGTTCGAAATCTATAGTTGTCCGGTGTATTTTCTTTTAAATCCAATAGAAGGTAGCCATACGGTCTGGAAGTAGCATCCCAATAAACGTCTTGTAAAAATTTAGGATCCTCTGGACACAATTGTCGCGATAAATGTTGTATCTTGAATCTATTGCGTAAATTTCGAAACATAACAATGTATTCGGCTTTTAAAGATATGTCGCGTTGGCCTCTACACTGATGAAAGACATTTTGTGTAATGAATATAACTGAGAGTGAGTGATGATGAGACGCCTTTCAGAAAATGTCAACTATACTGCCACTCGATGACGATTCGCGCATTAAGTCATCAATTATGACTAGTTTAGGTCTAGAAACATTAGCCCAATCACTAGTTTGGGGTAGACCTTCTCGAAATTCTACTTTTAGCCTCGAAGATCCTTAGAACCCGGTTGCTACTCTGCGTAGTAGATAATAATACGTTCGATTGAAGTATCGCACATGCGATCAATATCTCTCAGAAATTTTTTAACAAACACCGTTTTACCACAACCTGTAAGACCGCACAGCATGAATGTGAACGAATGTTTCCATCGTGTACCCATAACTATTACTGTCCATAAAAGTAGTCTTATTCTACTGCCATATATGATTTTAAAACTAAATTAAATGAAAATATACTATTATTGTATAAAGTATTGATAAAGGGGAAATAGTAAAAAGTAGTGGTATATGAATAGGAATGGTAAAAGGAAGAAAAAATCTCAATCCTTGATTTATCTAAAACTACATTTATTGAATTTTAATTTATGACAATTTCTGTAATTTTTTTACAAGTTGCGACGGAGAATCCGTCGTAGAAGCTGAGTGACTCTCCTGCAGATACCCGGAACCGAGCAGAGGAATATGCTCTAATTGCAACGGGTGTTTACAGGAGAGAATACAGCTGAGCCACAGCCAGGCGCCGGCACGAGCCGCGCCGTAGGAGAGGTGAAGAGGGAGAACGCGCGAGGAGAGCAGCCGGCCGAGTCACCGCTGTGACATCACGGCCGCCGAGCTGCGAGAGAGCATGCTAGGAGTGGGAGCGCCGCCGACTACCACACGCGGCGCGCAGAACCGGCAGGCGCACCGCTGGGCCGCAGCCGCCGCCATGACACCACCGAAGAGCATGAGGCGACGGCGAGCGTAACGAGCATATGGCGCGCAACGAGCGGCGCAGCGAGCGGCGTGGCGAGCGGCAAAGCCGCGTATGCAGGAGCGGGCGAGCGCGCGTGTGTGCGTGCGAAGCCGAGAGAGTGTGAGAGAGAGATAGAGAGACTGCGGATTGCCGAGTGGAGGCCTGCGAGCCCCACTGTATGAGCGTGAAGAGAACTATTGGGTCGAAGTGGAGGCACAAGCGTCGTCCACAGCGGCAAATATGTATAAAACGAAAATGTATGCGCCGAAGCGAGAGAACGAAAAAGATGAAATTGTACAGAAGAAATTAGTAATTGCCGCGACTCGAAAAATCACGCGACCGATCACGTGACCGCCGTAGCGGACGTGTGTGTACGTGTGAGATCGCGAGATAGAGCGATGGTGCGCGACCGGCAGTTGCACGAGAGCACGCTTCACAGCAGCATCGAGCAATTTCCAAAGCATCAAGCAGTTTTCCAGAGTTCTGAGCGAATTCGCGAGTAAGGAGCAACCACCGGTATTTCTATACCAACCACCTCACCATCCGCGCAACCGCAGTTTTTTCGGTCTTTCACAGGGCACGAGACTTCGGCTGAACGGGAGGAAGGAAGTGAACGAGAAAAGGAGAGAGTAAGAGTGTGTGAATTTTGTTCCGCGAGTGCTTGTAACTGCCGAGCCGCTCGAGAGTCAATTGTCGTACTTATTTTCCCGGCTCACGCGACCTCGCAGATACCGTGTCTCGACCGAGGCCTGAATCCTGCTCAAGGCTGCCACAGCGCGTCAAGGCGCCCCTTATACAATAGAAATAGACGCGAGGCAGAGCTTAGAGAGACACGAGAGGGAGGAGGAGAGGATACGCACCAGCCCCAGGGAGGGAGGAGGACGACGACGCGTTAACCGGTCATTACCGTGGCCCCGCGGAACAACCGCACGCGTCGGTCATCACCGTGATCGCGCACTGCACCGCGTTCTTTTCACCGCCCACCTGCCCGCCCGCGTGCACCTCCTTCCGCCGCCGTGTCACAAAGTATTAGTGTAATTATGTTGCTAACTCTCGCAATTCTTAATTCAAAGCGCTCGCGATCACGCGCTATTTGCTCTCACTCCCCCCGACGAGCGTACAACCATGTGTATAATAAATGAATTGTTAATTTTTCTTGAAAAAGTACTCGTTTTTCCATATTTTTATACATTAATTTTAAGCCGTAGTAAACTCAAGCGCACTATTTCCTTTATAATGTAAAAATATCTTCAACTTATTAGCTTCATCGCATATATTATCAAATAATTTTTCATCTTTGAGAATAGTAACGCATACCCGAGGAGGGAGAAAAATTTCAAATTCGTTGTCGAGTTCAGCCACGATCTTCTTTCCAAAACGTGTTTTTGCCACTCTCAACACTGTTACCATGTACGCTCGGTCGATCTCCAATTCAGACATCTTCGACAGGAGAAAGCTAGAATTCGCAATTTTATTGAGAGCAGCCAGATCCATCTAAACATTAAGAGAACGAAGTATTTTTTACATTCTTTAAAAACATTCAAATTATATATATATATATATATATATATATATATATACACATACCTTTTATGCAGACGAACGAAATTTCTTGAACAGCAGCCACTCTTCTGATTAAAATCTCACGGTAGAGTGATATCTCAAACTAATGTTTTGGAATAATTATATAGTATGTGCCCCACCATTCATCCTACACCAACCATCATCGGTAGAGGATACGATCATCAGTATCGGTCAACTCCACGCTTGGTCAACTCCATCATTGGAGGGGAGAAAGGAAACGTTAGGATTGGATATCTGGTAGACGTAGCGTATTATTTACCCAATCAGAGCTTATTTTACAGGTTAGTGTTGCTGTTGGTAGTTAGTGTCACCAGTACTAGAATAACGTGGAGTCATCTCAAACTTTGAATCAGCTTATTAGAGACGGAGGGGAGTGGGGATTCAAAAAATTAGCTTATCTTGCTGTTTGAAAACTTCTTTATTACAAGATAGTATTTCCCCGCTTAGACACTTTTGTAACCGTACGGATAACTTTTGTACAACCCTTCAAATCATCGTTTACTATACACAGGTTTACATGTTTTAGTTTCGTTTTGAATTATTACATCATGAAATTGCGTTCTACGTATAGCGGTATTCGTTAACATTATTTCCATATTATATGAAGTGATCATTTGTCGAATAGAATCAAAATTGATTAACTGACTATTTGTAGAATTTAGACGTATCCATTTTATCTTACACACACATTCTCCCTCTTCACCATTTGCCTTTCTACATTTTTAGGCGCAAAACTTTGGCTCACCCGATAAAAAGCTTGTTATATAGGCACCAGGACCATTATCGGCTAGTTCATCGGTGAGGGTGCCCAAAGATGTTCCGATTGGTAACTGATATTCGTTGTTTCCACCGTTGCTAACGTAAAACACTGAATCAGTATCATAGTATAAAGCTCGAGGTTAGATATTCAAACAATTTGAGGCGGGCTTGTGCTGTTGTAAAAGCAGCAAGGACAACATTTGTCATTGATGATGATAAGGACGATGTCAGAGCTTCATCTCTATAACACCAATTGACGTAGAGGGTATTGTGGGTTCGGGTGGATATCCCGACGTGGATATCATTCGGGTGGATATCCCGACGCTGTCACTTTTTGTGAAAAAAATGCATTTATGCACTCAACAAAAATACCACCTTTTTATTCTTCTTGATTGTGCTGTATCATTTCATATTACCAAATTTCATAAACACGCTTGATAACATAACTTAATGCGACAGCTGCCTTTATCTCTTCTGACACCGATGTTCCTCGTAATACATGCTCTTCAGGATCTTCATGGGAGCAATCATCTTGAATTAACTCCTCACAACATGTTAATTGGAATAATGGAAATATCAATTTACCATGCATTTTCACTGGAAACACAGGGTGGTATAAATTTTGTGGTGGTAGTATATCACACATAAACAACCCGCTTACTGATGAAATATCATTGTTTATACCCATCATTTGTCTACACTCCTCTTGACCAACATAAATTTTTGGATATCCGATAGGATATTTTCCCCGTTTACAAATAAACGGGTACAATGAACAGACATCAACATATCTGATTTTTTGCTGATCTTGACAATCAAACATTTTTACTGTGTTACATGTACGGCCTCCAAAAAACGCATCTCGGGGATCAAATGGCTTCTGTCTTATATTGACGTCATTTTCTCGTACAAAATTACTAAGTCTTTCATTTTGTGCAATTTCATCACTGAACTGACATTCCCATTTCTCAATAAGGTTATAATTAGAGGACTTCAATTTATTACTAACTCCCACAGTTCTTTCGTACCTATCATCCATGGATTCACCGCTTTTCAATTTTATATCTCTGTTTATTCTATAACAGCGAGGGCAACCATACCAAAAACAGCCATGAAATTGAAGTACTATACCGTTGTGATCCTCACCTTCTCGCGGTTCACAATAACCATCGACTACTATATTCTCGGGTAACCTTCTCTCCCGACCATGTCCCGCATGTTCGATATGACGATGAAGAACTTCCTGTTCCATCCAGGTAATCCAGTGAATAGCAATTTCAGATTGGTTATCTGTCATTCTATAACCTCGAAGTGGTATTATACCAATTTGATTTCGTTTCAAAAATTTCTTTCTAAATACAGACATACAAGAAGAGGCTATTGTTGTACATTCGACGAATGGGTCTACGTTAAATTTTAGAAATGTTTTGCGAAAAGCCAAGCATGCTAATCTCAAAATAGTTAAATCTTGTTTGCAGTATTTCAGAGTTTCATTCTTGAAATCAAATACGTAACCAGCTCTCACTTGTTCGTCGTATCATTTTATAAATTTGTTTCATTCGCTGTTACTCATTGTATCTGAACTATAAGAATCAAGTTGAAGAAGTGGTCCTTCGTAATCCTGATTTTCTTCAGTGTTAAATAAATGAGGAAAAACACCTTTCTCCATTTCTGTTAGACCATAGGATTGCGGTAAACTGCTTCGAGGCATGTAAACATAGTTTAAACAAACAGTTTCAACAAACAATTAACAATAGTGCATCAAATCCTTGTGAATTGTGGGCATTGCATACCACTTGTTGAAACCGGTCTCGACGTGTTAATGCAAGATGAACGAGCTGTTTTATAGGATCGTTATCGAACACATATTCACGAATATCACACATTTCACACCTGATTGAAATATCTTCAACCTCTGTACAAGCTGTACATATTTGTTGAACAACACATAAATTGGGTACATGAATTTTTTTCTTCATCGCCCACTATCGAAAGAGTTTGCTGTATCTCAAAGTCGTAAAAGAGAAATAATACTGGTTTTGAACTATCTGGTTGTTTGATCGGTTGTACGTAACATAAATGTCTAATAGATATTTGTTTTCTACAAAGTGGACAGAATTATGTACCACATTCATGTTCTTTATTTTTTTTAATAATTTTAAAACAGACAAAGTCTAATTTTACTGCATACATTAATATTTTTACTATAAGATCCAATTTTCAAATGATTGGTCAAACAGGTATCACCAAAAAAAAGTCGTAAACAAGTTTCACATTTTTGGTATTTTCTGTGATTCTACAAGGTGGCGTTGTAAAGCATTTATAACATCTATTAGAGCATCTATGATCCTCAGCTCGCCAATAGCTTTTATTACACGGTATACAGTAACCATCACTACCACAAACACTAATGAGATTTAATATTGGTTCATAATGATTTAGCCGCTCATAATACATAATGTGTAATGTATGTGTAATAGCACCATTAACTTCAGTAACATATCTCGTACCGTCATATATTGGTGGGTTACCCTTTCCGAAGGTTGAAAAATTATAAATTACGATCACTCTACTGCGAGTAGCAAAGAACTCTTGAAATTTATGGATTTCAGTCATACCACATCCATCATCTGGTACTTGAACATTAGCCAAATTTACTAGCTCCATGGCAGCGGTTTTCTGTATTCTCCCACGTGCTTGACGAATCTGATTCCAATACGTATGAAGAGCGCCAGAACGTATCTGCCCTCTCATCAGATAAGCATAACTAGCAGTTAAACTCCGTGGTAAACACAGATTGTCATTGTTGTTAATTGTCAATATAGATTTCTTTTTCACTGACTCTAACGTTAAACGTACACGACCACGACCAGTAATGTATTGGAATATAGCGCAATTAATAGATAGTCTCTCATTCACATTTATTTCACACGCACTTTGCATATCACTTCTTAATAATTGCCAAAGATCTTCAACTAAAAAGTTTTTAATTAGCCTAAATGACAACCAGAGCGGGCCTTGGTTGAACTGGGTCGAGTTGATGGTTAAACCAATAACGTGGGTTGGTTCAGCTTCTGCACAAAGACGTTGATGTAGGTTTTGTACATTAGGAGGCGGCTCCGATATATATCCGTTAATTTGTCTTCCCTCATATCCAAAATATGTATGGAAACAGGTTGTTTCATTCTCTACTATATACTGAGGTTGTAGTATTCCTTCACCACTCTGTAAACAGGCATCTATAAATATTTCATATTTAATAACATAATGAATTTAACAAAAATTAAAATAAATTTCTGATCTTACATTCAGTTGTATCAGTATCACTACTGCTGCTGGTAGAACTGTTAGAGTTACTGCTAGAACTACTGCTAGAACTATTAGAGCTGTCACTAGAACTGGTAGAGGTACTGCGTTTGCGTTTCCTATTATTCGTATTATGTTTATTTAATAAACGATAATTTGCGATTGTGGAAGAAACTGCATCTATAAATTTAGAAAGTAGAATGTTAAGTATGATTGAAGATCTAATGTGTAAAAAAGTAATGAATATCCTAGCTGATAACGTACTGTTAGCTGTTGAAATTTCTGGTATTTCATCATTATCACCATCATCATCATAATATTCCATTGTTTCATCATTTTCGTTGATATCTTGATTATCTTCATTCCTACCTTCATCATCTAATTGATGTGATTGTAGATCACATGCCAATATCACAGCATTACCTTCATCATCCCTCATCATTTCAGCCATCACTGTAAAAATATATTTTTAAAAATACACTCTAAAATATGATCCTAGTTATCAACAAATAATACTTACATTGTCGACGAAACATTATTTGTGCTAATGGATGGCCTTGATCATTGCGTTGACGCACAGCCCCCAAAGCAATCGCGAAAACTTACGGGTTTAAACCAACAGTATACATGTGATATACTGCTGTTATTCTAGAGTGCAGTAGCAGAAAATGAAGTTTTCTGCATGAATCCTTAATTGATCTCTTCTCGAGATTAGAAGCCCACACTGTCCCGCACATTGATTGGATATACGGATCTAATAATAGAGCTATATGCAGCGCTCTCTTAATCACGTTAACTAAATGTTGAGTTGAAACGAGCAGCTTCAAGCTGAGCCTCAAGCTTGCTCTCCCCCCACTCCCTCAAGGATATCGCCTGCGCTAGCGATGGACGATTTTGCCGAGTTCGGCAGTTGTCCTACGGACTGGTAGAGAGAGAGAGAGAGAGAGAGAGAGAGAGCTCTATATCGTTTATGAAAAATATTGTAATATCTTGAATAATTAGCTTGAGTAGAGAGGCAGCTTGATCAATTATATATTAAATAAGTATATAAAGTAAAATAAATTCTTTGTCTTGTTTATTTACTTCCGCTGCACACAAGTAAAACCTCAACAGGTTATGGGTCCAGCACACCTTCACTACGTCTGGAATCTGCTCGCTTTGTGTTTGCGCGGAAGGTCAAATTCGCGTGTGACTGTGATTTTGGTGCTGTATTGCTTTTAGCTTGAGTAAGTGCAAAAATACAGCTCGACTCGAATCATCGTGTTACGAAGATCGACGCTACAGTACGACGCGACGCAGCCCGAGATCCTGAAATTTGCAAAGCTCGATTCTTCATCTTCTCTGCTCGACATCATTGATTTTTGCTTCCTCATAACTACTTGATTTTCCCCTGTTCATCGTCGCCAACAGCTAGAGAAAATGGCAGACAGGAAAAGGACTGATTTTCTGCGTGATCTCAAAACTAGAGGTGAGAGAGTGCAGTCAGTAATGGAAAAATTGATCAAATCCGAAAGGACGACGCGATATAGTTCGAGGTTCCAAGAATCGTGCATGTCTCAGCATGCGCGTCTCGCGTGTTGCCGATGTTTCAAAAACAAGCGAGTGACCACTAGCGCTGCCGGTGCCGCTGCCATTGTCGCTGCCGCTAGCGCTGGCCCGTATTCATCGCGGGCTAACTCGGCAGACGGCAACATGCAAGAGCGACGGAGAGTAGGAGCGCCGAGTCGTGGTCGCTTGCACGTTCTGACGTCGCGCCATATTAAATATATAGACAGGGATAGCGCGAGTATACGGCTAACACTAGCGCTGGTGTTGGCGCTGGCGCTGAACTCGTCGCAAGCTGACTCGACAACGTATGTAAACATTGGAGAGCGCCGAGCCGTAGCCGTTTGTACAGGCTGTCGGTGCGCCGTGATCTCTGTATGTGAAAGTGATACAGTATGTATGTATATACTGTCGGCGCGTACTACACTTGTGAGAGTGATGAAAGGTTTTCTTGACTTTCAGCACTATTACACGCGAAATAAGTTTGATAGTTTAAATTAAATTAATTTGCTCGATTTAAATAAATGCTGGAATACATATATATGTATGTTTTAAAATAAATCTCGGCGCGAATGGATCCTTCGAGCCGAGAAAATATTTATTTAAAACAAAGATTGGAAACCGGTGAAATTCAATTGATTTGAATTTTAAGCTTGAATAAATTTTAAGCTCGATTAAGTTTGAATAAATTTTAAGCTTGATTAATGTTTGACTATGTTTAATTAATTTGATTAATTTAAACAGATAAGAAAAAAGTAGCTCTTCTTCAGCTACTGCAAGACCAAGAACTGGGGATCTCCGATCAACATCCGGATGAGTGTATGTACCCAGAGTTGGATAAAGCTGGATACATTTGTATTATGACGTCAAGTGGTCATAAATACGAAATAGGTAAAAGCTTGATTTATTAAAGTTAATAGCTTCAAAAGAAATTCGAAAGCATACTTTTCCGTCCCAATTTATAATGTCGACCGGTATATACAGTGTTGTGTATGTTGTTGCTACTGCACTGCGTGTACTGAAAAACTTACAGACCAATCATAGGTCAAGCAAGTAACCATACTCTTTTGATTTTTATACGTCACTTGAGTGTGTGCTTATTGAAATTGCCTTAAAGATTTGAGAAATTTGTTTTGATTGTTGTTCGTCAAATATACCTGCATTGTCCTCAGCGCCCTCTGGTCGCCTATTTACCGACCGCTGCCGGTTTACCGATTGCTGCTCCCTGCATTGCCGTCTCAACTTATTCAAGGAAACTTTTTGTAATTTTTACGAAAAATACTTCCAATCTGGTACATATACGTTTCAAAAGCTTTATATATGATTCAGACATTTAAATTTTAAATTTCGAAGATTTGATCCTTCGGGTTGAAATAAAAAAATTTGTAAAGACAGCTTTTTTCAATACAAAAGTATCTGGATATCTCCCGATACGTGAATCAAAGTTAAAGACCACTTTAAAAAATCAAAATATCGCTTGTCAAACATATTTAAAAAATAAAAAAATTTAAGACAAATCGATGACAATGTCTAATTTTAATAATGAAATTTATTGATTTTCATCGATTTTTGACGTGGAATCGTAGCGAAATTAAGAAAAATCTCAAGAATACTTTTCGTCTTAGAATTTTTTTTAATTTTTAAATAAATTTTTTAGATACAAAATCTAATTTTTTGGCTTTGACAAGTGATATTTTATATTTTAATTAATTGATAAATTGAATAAATTTTTTTACAATAATTTTAAAATTTACTTTAATTTCTTAACCTATAAAATTATATAAAAAAGTATTTAAATTTTTCCACATAATACAACTCATAGTACTCGGAAAGTTTATAAGAAAAGCTACTGAGACGTACATGTATCAGATTGGAAGTATGTTTCATAGAAACTACAGAAAATTTTCTTGAAAACCTATTATTCAGTTTCGACATAAAATGCTTCCCTCAGGAGCTATGAATATTGGAAAATTTACAATGAATGAAAAAATGTAGCTAATATAATGTATAATAAAATTAATGTAGAAAAAAATATAAAGTAATTCAGGAGAGGTATGACCTTGAGCAGTAGAAATTGGTCATCTCTTGGAGGTACAAACATTTTCTTATTGGAATTTTAAACACGTTTCCATAACCTCTGATATATCTCTGATATATCTTATCTTATCTTATTGTTATGTCTGAACACGTATATGAGTCATTCCACGGGATACTGGAAACTTCTGGGGGCCTGGACTACCGAAAAAATTTTGGGTAGGGCACACTTACCAGACCTATTTTTTCTGATTTCTGGGACCCCTCCGAATAAGAAACCGTGCGAGTTGCATTATTATCGGTTGCCACCCGGCTTTCCGATCGAAAAAACGCAAAAATCTTCATACATTTTCTTTTGCATTTTTACTGTCGAGAGTATTATTTGTGTACTGTGAATCCTATGGGACTTGGCGCTATACTTTATATATACAGAACGAAAGGGCAGCTCAAGAGCTTTAAATCGAGCCTAAAATTTTTAAAATCGGATGTTCCGGTCACGAGTTACGCACGCTACACTACTGCTAACTCTTTATAGGGATGTCGCGAAACTAATAGATTTTCACTTCTTTTTTTCAAATCCTCGAAACTTTTGATCCAGTGACTCGATTTTAAAGTTAAATAGCTTAAATTAAAGCTCTTTTCCTTAACTTTACGATTTTTAAGTCCAAAATTGATTTTTCTTATCTATTGAGCTATATATATGCGTTCAGAAAACCAATCCGCTTTAGAAGCATATATGTAGATCAACAGATAAAAAAATTTAAATTTAGACCTAAAAACCAAAAAGTAGAGGAAAAGAGCTTTAATTTGAGCTATCAAACGTTAAAATCGAAGTATTGGATCGACAGTAATAGGGATTTGAAGAAAGGGAAAAATGTCTGGTTTTTGGAAAAATCGAGCTATTTCGTGAAAGTCAAACCAAAGCACTTTTTTCAAATGGTCATAAATTTTGATCGAGTGATTCGATTTTGACGTTTAATAGCTTAAATTAAAGCTGTTTTCCTCAGCTTTTTTGTTGGTACAAATATTTTTTTATAGTGAGCTATATACTCTCTTAAGTTATAGTACATTTACTACAATTCCAGTGGCTATGGACTATTTGAAAAAGTGACTTTTGTTCACTGTGTCTCTAGTGAAATTAGCTAATTAAAAAGTGACATTTAAGGAACTTTTCAGTGACTATGGACTGTTTGAAAAACTGCCCTTTGAACACTGAATCTCTAGTGAATTTTTACTATTTAAAAAGTGAATTTTAAAGAACTTTTCAGTGGCTATGGACTGTTTGAAAAGTGCCTTTTGTTCACTGTGTCTCTAGTGAATTTCGCTATTTGAAAAGTACCTTTTAAGAAACTTTTCAGTGACTATGAACTGTTAGAACAAGTGTCTATTTTTCACTATATCTTTAGAGAATTTTCACTATTGATAAAGTGATTTTTGAAGAACTTGTAAATTTTAGAATCCACCTAATCACTGCGGCTGTGTAGTGAACTATCTTCACTACTCAAATAGTGATTTTTCAGATACTTGTAAATTTTAGAATCCACCTAGTCACTGCGTCTGTGCAGTGAATTGTCTTCACTGTTAAAATAGTGAGTGTTTATATACTTGTAAATTTTAGAATCCACATACGAGTGTGTGCGTGCGTTTATGTGCGTACGTGTGCCTGCGTACTTACGTGTGTATATTTTGGAGGAAAAAAACTTTCTCTGATATTTATTATAACGCGGCAAAGATTTTACCGCCAAAAGTTTTGTCGGTACATTTTGGAGAGAATACTTTTCTATTTTCTTTCAGTCTTTATGTACATGTGTATATATTTAACTTCTTAAAAATTGCGTCGCAGCATTTTGGAGGGAAACTCATCGGTATGGGATATGTTCAATTAGACACTTCAAGTATTTTCATTCAAAATTTGAGGATGCGATTTTTAACTTCTTGAAAATTGCGTCGCAGCATTTTGGAGGGAAACTCATCGGTATGGGATATGTTCAATTAGTAGCGGTACGTAGTACTAGGCATGCATGTGAATGAGAGAACGTGCACGCGAGTCGTCACGGGCAAGCGTTAAGACCGGGTGTATGAAAGAAATAGTTCATGGAGAGTAAGGTGGGGACCGCGAAACTGAGAGTAGCCTAGGACTATGCGAGAGCATCACAGTGATCATATAGTGCAGGACACATCGCAGAATAGGAACGCGATGGTAAACCCGAAAGGCGACGGGAGGTGGAGACTAAGAAAATGATGATGCTGAATTCCCGCGCTGGACGGCGGCCATCGTGGACATATATGTATACATGTGTGTATATGCATACATACATACATACATACATACATATGTACATACATACATACATATGTACACACACATACACATACATATATATATATGGGTGGTTTTTTGACAAATCGAGCGGTCGATTTTTTGACCCTATCGAAAAAAATTTTTAAAATGTTCCTAAGAGACATATGAGTATCCCTGAATGTTTTCAGATTTTTTGCATCAAGTATCTTCGAGTTACAGAGGGTCAAAGTTGATGAAATCATGTTTTTTTGCTTTTTCTGGCTATTTTCATTGATTTGTAGATCGTCAGGGAAGAATTTTTCACTATAGAGATATATAACATTTTTTTCTGCAAATTTTCTAAACTATTCAAAAAAAATATTTTTGATGTCGTATATACATGTTTTAAGAAAGTTATAAGTCATTTAAGTCTTAAAATCAAGTTTTAGGAAAGTTCGATCATCCGGATCATAACCAAAAAATTCATGAAGATACCTTATTTCAATTCAGAAAAGTCTGCGAAAGACCCAGAATGTCAGAGGCCTCGGTTTCTCTGTAAAAAATCATTATATCCGTTCATATGTGACAAAAATTTAGTTTCATTGCTATATCGAAGCATTTCACTAACCTTATCATTTTTTTAATGACTGAAATTATTATAAAAAAATTTACGTAATTGATAAAATTGGTTAAATTCTTCGATATATCAATAAAACTAAATTTTTTTCATGTATGAACGGATATAATGATTTTTTACAGAGAAACCAAGGCCTCTGATATTCTGGATCTTTCGCAGACTTTTTTGAATTGAAATAAGGTATCTTCATGAATTTTTTGGTTATGATCCGGATGATCGAACTTTCCTAAAACTTGATTTTAAGACTTAAATGACTTATAACTTTCTTAAAACATGTATATACGACATCAAATATATTTTTTTTGAATAGTTTAGAAAATTTGCAGAAAAAAATGTTATATATCTCTATAGTGAAAAATGCTTCCCTGAGGATCTACAAATTAATGAAAGTAGCCAGAAAAAGCAAAAAAACATGATTTCATCAACTTTGACCCTCTGTAACTCGAAGATACTTGATGCAAAAAATCTGAAAAAATTATATAGATACTCATGTGTTTCTTAGGAACATTTTAAAAATTTTTTTCGATAGGGTCAAAAAATCGACCGCTCGATTTGTCAGAGAACCACCCATATATATATATGTGTGTGTGTGTGTGTGTGTGTGTGTGTGTGTGTGTGTGTGTGTGTGTGTGTGTGTGTGTACATATGTATGTATGTATGTGTGTATGTACATATGTATGTATGTATGTACATATGTATGTATGTATGTACGTATGTACGTATGTATGTATGTACGTACATATGTATGTATGTACGTATGTATGTATGTACGTATGTATGTATGTACGTACATATGTATGTATGTACGTATGTATGTATGTACGTACATATGTATGTACGTATGTACATATGTATGTATGTATGTATGTGTGCGTGTGTGTATTTCATGTATGCATATACAAACATGTAGACATATATGCCCACGATGGCCGCCGTCCTGCGCGGGTATTCAGCATCACCATTTTCTTAGTCTCCACCTCCCGTCGCCTTTCGGGTTTACCATCGCGTTCCTATTCTGCGATGTGTCCTACACTATATGATCACTGTGATGCTCTCGCATCGTCCTAGGCTACTCTCAGTTTCGCGGTCCCGACCTTACTCTCCATGAACTATTTCTGTCATACACCCCGTCTTAACGCTTGCCCGTGACGACTCGCATGCACGTTCTCTCATTCACATGCATGCCTAGTACTACGTACCGCTACTAATTGAACATATCCCATACCGATGAGTTTCCCTCCAAAATTATGTCGCGGCATTTTGGAGGAAAACATGTGTTTCCCTCCAAAATGCTGCGACGCAATTTGTAAGAAGTTAAAAATCGCATCCTCAAATTTTGAATGAACATATTTGGAAGTGTGTACATATATACAGATGTACATAAAGACTGAAAGAAAATAGAAAAGTATTCTCTCCAAAATGTACCGACAAAACTTTTGGCGGTAAAATCTTTGCCGCGTTATAATAAATATCAGAGAAAGTTTTTTGCCTCCAAAATATACACACGTAAGCACGCAGGCGCACATACGCACATAAACACACGCACACACTCGTATGTGGATTCTAAAATTTACAAGCATGACATGCGCGTACCACCAAATATACTTTATTGTATGTATATTTGAGTACCAAAAGCAAATCAAGGTATGCCAGATAGTTTCTGTAAGTATAGTTGAGTTAATTTGTATGATATACATTATAAACTTTAAATGCCTTTTACTCAAATTTAGTTTTTTCATGCTTTTTGTGTACTTGCCGCAGCTTTCTGAAGGAACCGTACCATCAATCCTGATGAACCAAATTGGAAAACCTTCCTTATGAGTATGGTCAGAAACTGAGCGGAGCAGAATTGGCAAAGATAAGTTCAAAGTGAATGTTACGTATGTTTACATATGTAATATTCACGATAATTACTAATATTGTGAATATATGTTTAATTATTTATATTAATTTTGTGTTTTTCAGAAATCTGTTCCGCTTAGTCTGAGACCAGACTCATAAGGAAGATTTGGCACTTTGATTCATCAGGATTGATGGTACGGTTCCATCAGAAACATGCGGCAAGCAAACAAAAGTGATGAAAATCATGATTTTTGGTAAGCAAATATCTTTAATAGTTTTTAAATGTTATACTCACTTTATGCATATTATTTATGCATAAAATTGATGTATAATACTTAGATTTCAAATGAAAAATGTAGTTTTTAGAGCACTAATAATTTTTCTTTTTTTTCTAGGTTTTAACCCTGTCATAACCCCTTAATGTTCTTTGCAATATGGGAACCAGTGACAACAAGAATCAAGTGAAATATGCACTACGAGAAATAGTATAAAAGTGCTATTTCATGAGTGCATTTTGATTATTGTTATCGATAATCTATCCCCTTTCAAAAATCAGTGACACTTTAGTACACTGATAAAATAGTATATTTATAGGATTACAATAGTGTAGTTGCACTATTTTAATAGTGTATTAAGAGTATTAAAACAGTGCATTTATACTATTAAAATAGTTTATTTCCACTGTTAAAAATGTGTATTTACACTATTAAATTAGTGTATTTACACTATTTCAAAAATTCCATATACGCTATTTCATTTAATGTATTTTTTTCACTATTTCAATTATTGCATATTAACTATTTCGCAGTTGTATACTTTGCACTTGTCAAAATAGTGTATATACACTATTTTGCAGTGACTTTTCACTAATTGAACTTAAGAGAGTATATAGCTCAATAGATAAGAAAAATCTATTTTGGACCTAAAAATCGTAAATTTGAGGAAAAGAGCTTTAATTTAAGCTATTTAACTTTAAAATCGAGTCACTGGATCAAAAGTTTCGAGGATTTGAAAAAAAAGTGAAAATCGATTAGTTTCGCGAGAGCCCTATAAAGAGTTAGCAGTATTGAAGGGTGCGTAACTCATGACCGGAACATCCGATTTCAAAAATTTTCGACTCAATTTAAAGCTCTTGAGCTGCACTTTCGTTCTGTATATATAAAGTATAGCGGCAAGTCCCATAGGATTCACAGTACACAAATAATACTCTGGACAGTAAAAATGCAAAAGAAAATGTATGAAGATTTTTGCGTTTTTTCGATCGGAAACCCGGATGCAACCGATAATGATGCAACTCGCACGGTTTCTTATGCGGAGGGGTCCCAGAAATCAGAAAAAATAGGTCTGGTAAGTGTGCCCTACCCAAAATTTTTCGGTAGTCCAGGCCCCCAGAAGTTTCCAGTATCCCGTGGAATGACTCATATACAATCTTACTTGAATTCGCGATGGTTCTGGGTATAGGAAATAAAACTCAAAGAATTAAAATATGTATATGTATATATAGATGTATGCATTTGAATCAATTATCGAACTTGATTTTACAATCTGTTTCCCCTTGCTTTGCGGGTGAGGGGTCGGGTAAATACGAGACCAGAATCTACATGAAAGCCTTAGATATAATAGAATAGAGAAAAGCATCTTGCTGTTAGTGTGAGCGTGTATTCGTGCGTGCGTGCGTTTGTGTGTGTTTGTGCGTGCGTGCGTTTGTGTGTGTGTATGTGTGTGTGTGTGTGTGTGTATCCGTTCGGTGAAGCTGCACTGTACGTGTCTCGTCCGCCGAGATAGAAAGGTATTGGCGCCGCCTTGTCTGTCGTTGATGCAGGTATGCGGCCGTTCCGTTCTTTGTCTTTCGTTCTTTCTCTCTCTTATTTTTGAAGACGCCGAGAGTCGATTTCTTTTCTCGTAGTCGAATGCTGACAAATCACGTACCAACTATTTAAGAGTTTATACTCTTGCGGAATTATGCTCTTTTTAATTTTATTTCAGACGGTTAGGAAATTACTCATTTGCGAACTTGTCTAGTGGTTAGGCATACGGATCTACTCTGAATTTGGTTACTTAGTGCCCGCGCCGCCGCTGATCTTCTCTATTTAAGCAGGTAGGTGATTTTTCGGAAGGGTCCCCTCACTTTTCCGCTACCATGCTTAATTGCGTGATCATCGAAGGTCTACTCGAGGTCTTTTTCGAGTTTTTCGGCTAATACGTAGTAGTCATGAATTTTCCTTGTTGTTGCGGATTTGTTCACGTGTTAGTGCGTAAGTTGGTGATGAAATTTATTTATTTCATTACATTATCTTTAATTTATTCTTTAGGATAAAGTTTATTGGTATAAAAATTATTATCCAACACCATATTATAACTGAAATTTGTACTAGCAAAATACTGTAGGCTATTAGAAAGAAATATATATACGTTATACATATCAGATACACATATACTTATATATCTCACAGCATCCCTTTTATCTGGATTTTTTTATATACATCCCATGACACCATATGCACATTGTCAAAATATTGCAAACTATCAAAAACTCGACCCCCATAAAATCCCTATAATACCCTATGGATAAAAAAATGCTTTCTATAAATGTATTCGTCATTGTATGAAGAGTCGTTGCACAAAAGATATGAGTAACACCATATAACTACATACTCTCCGCAGAGCGCCTTTCGAAATGTGACACTGAACAGTGCTGACAGGGGGGACCTTGTTAAAAGGACCCGGTGACTTGTACGCCTTGCAAAAGTTTGGCACTTAGAAGTGTCGGTAGTGAGGGACCTTGTAAAAAGGACCCGGTGGCGTGAAATGCCTTGCAAAAAGTTGGTGCTTCGAAGTGCCGATAGCTCGAAAAGAGTCTGTTCCTTTAGTGGAGGGGGTTTTGCAAAAGAAATAATTACAAGAAAGGTAATTATTTTCTCAGCTGGGCTGACGTTTACTGATCAGTGTTCTTATCTGTTAAGTCGCCAGCAGTCGTCCGCAAGGGTAGACGGGCTAGTCTGATAGACTAATCAGTGATCGGTTGCCAAGGAATAGATGCCCGAGCCTCGGTATGGCTCGGCCTTACATCGAATCCGCTGCGCTGCTTCTGTGGTGGACACGCGAAAGTGAGGTGCTAGCCGCCTAGCGGTGTCGCGCGGAACTGCCGCACCGCGGGATTCCCTGGCTGTGCCGGCCGGGCTGCCGCGCTGCAGGGGCCCTTATTCGCGTGTCTTTTCGCGTGGCAAGAGAGTCATTGGGTGGGGTATAACAACTATCTCTTGAATTTGCGTCATTTATTATATTTATTTGATTTAAGCACTGTTGTATCGTATGGTTAATGACGCATCATTAATGGATTTCGGCCCCCTTAAGTGGTTTTCTTAAAATAGTCCAGTCCAATTAGCTCTAAAACCATGAGTTTTTGACATTAATTCCGAAGTGAAAGGTTAAGGGCTTAAATTGTTCGGGGGAGTGCATATAATAATATGATAAGTTTGATAACAGTGAGTACCGCGGGCTTAATAAACAATTAACAATTTAAGTTGCATTTTTGCATTTTTTTTTAGATTTCGCGCTGCGTATTGAAAAGTAGTAGCTATATCGAAAAATATTTAAGACAAAAGTTGTTCCTTAGTAAATTCCCTACAAAAAACTCAGCGATAGAACCCCTCTATCTCCTTTAGTTTATTCGGAAATCGATAAAAACGGCGAAATTGTTTAAAATCGAAAATAGTTAATAACTTTTATAAAAATAAATATTTTACATTAATATTTCGTGAAAGTGCTGTACTCAATGATTCTAAGTAGCGGTTAAAATTTGAAGCCTCTATCTATAATAGTTTTTGTGCAATTAGTCGCAATATGTTGAATATTTTTATTTTTCATGGTACTGGCAAAACGTTAAAAATCGTTTCCATTTGTGCCCACTATTTGTTAGCAATTTTAAAGAGTTATATTTTCAAAAACTTTTTGCGGAATTCCAAAATTTTAATTAGGGCAGCTCCAGCATGCATTTATTTAAATAGTAATTAATTAATAATTGTACTGTATCCAACTTTAAAATTTGATCAAAATGTATTATAATGCATTGAAAAGCGGTGATTTTTCTCTAAATATTAAGCAAAAAAATAATATGATACGCCACTTAGGGGCCGAGATACGTTTTTTTTTAATACGCTACTACTCCTTATATATACAACATATCGTAATGATTCAAATGTTGTTAGAAAGTAGAAGAGTTGTAGTTTTCAAATCACTGCAAATCGATACGCATAGAATTGAATGTGACTAACAAATCGAGTGTTGATTAAAGGCGATGCGCGCAATGCAAAATAATAAAGAGGCAAAAATTGTAGCTTACTGAATTCTGAATTAAATACAAATTTTTTAAAACGTTTTTGGATATCTAAGGTGAGTGGCGAAACTCTATTAAAGTGAATGAGTTAAAGTTGGTCAATTAATTATAATAAACAAAAACTTTTTTAAAGTGAATAATGTATTTTCAATAATAATACGATGAATAATGTTAACAAAAATCTGATTCGACCAATCGCATTTTTTGCAATCGCAAAAAGAGCACAATCGGATCATATTTGACTAAGTTACCGTCTTTTTTTCGAGCGCTCCGATTTGAAAAAAGATTTTCAGTTTCGGGCTGAGAGCGCGGGCCATCCCCACTCCGCGGCCGGCTACGCCGCGGCGCGCCGTCGGGCCCCGTTGCGCGCATCGCCTTTAATCAACACTCGATTTGTTAGTCACATTCAATTCTATGCGTATCGATTTGCAGTGATTTGAAAACTACAACTCTTCTACTTTCTAACAACATTTGAATCATTACGATATGTTGTATATATAAGGAGTAGTAGCGTATTAAAAAAAAAACGTATCTCGGCCCCTAAGTGGCGTATCATATTATTTTTTTGCTTAATATTTAGAGAAAAATCACCGCTTTTCAATGCATTATAATACATTTTGATCAAATTTTAAAGTTGGATACAGTACAATAATTAATTAATTACTATTTAAACAAATGCATGCTGGAGCTGCCCTAATTAAAATTTTGGAATTCCGCAAAAAGTTTTTGAAAATATAACTCTTTAAAATTGCTAACAAATAGTGGGCACAAATGGAAACGATTTTTAACGTTTTGCCAGTACCATGAAAAATAAAAATATTCAACATATTGCGACTAATTGCACAAAAACTATTATAGATAGAGGCTTCAAATTTTAACCGCTACTTAGAATCATTGAGTACAGCACTTTCACGAAATATTAATGTAAAATATTTATTTTTATAAAAGTTATTAACTATTTTCGATTTTAAACAATTTCGCCGTTTTTATCGATTTCCGAATAAACTAAAGGAGATAGAGGGGTGCTATCGCTGAGTTTTTTGTAGGGAATTTACTAAGGAACAACTTTTGTCTTAAACATTTTTCGATATAGCCAATACTTTTCAATACGCAGCGCGAAATCCAAAAAAAAAATGCAAAAATGCAACTTAAATTGTTAATTGTTTATTAAGCCCGCGGTACTCACTGTTATCAAACTTATCATATTATTATATGCACTCCCCCGAACAATTTAAGCCCTTAACCTTTCACCTTCGGAATTAATGTCACCTCAACATCTAATTTGACTGGACTAAAAATTCTACATGTGTATATAAATCATTAATTTCTAATTTTGTTATTCTTCTGTTCTGTGATTCAACTGTATTAAAATATTTTTGTGAACAAAAGTCACTTTTAAAATTAAACAAACGTTTAAAAATTTTAAAGATTTTAAAAATTTATTTTTAGTTTTTGTATGTGTTGGTATAACTTTAAAATTTCTACATTTTTTCAATAATAACAATCACGCATTAGATCGATACAAAGAAAATCCTAAATTAGACCATCGTTTTAAAATATTACTAGTATAATTTCCATATTTATTATAAATAAACTCAAAGAAACTCATCCTTGTTTGAGTCTGATCGTTCTTCCTTTATATACCATGCGATAAATTTGTATTATTATTCCTCGCTATTGTCCAAATATGTCATAATACAAAAGTGGGAGGAAACCCTTATTGTTTGAACAAACAATTATTCCATGAAAAAAATCCACAACTCCAACATAAATTGAAAATTAGGCAGCGTTTCATAATACAATACAATATTATCTCATATTGTAGATTGAGCAACCTTTCGCGTCTCGCGAGCAGTGCTATATGCACACCAGACAACGAGACGAATACAATCTCTCTCTCTCTCTCTCTCTCTCTCTCTCTCTCTCTGTCTCTCTCTCTCTCAAGGAGATCAAACATTCCGCTACGTCAGGCTGTACAAGCGGGTACCACTCAGCACTCACTAGCGTTTCTGTACACTGCCAAGTCACTCCCTGACGTACTCGGCGCCAGCGCAGCAGTACGCTCGCACTGTCTCTCTCACTAGAGATGCAACATGGCGTGACGTCAGCCTTTACAAGCGGCTACTACTGGGCACTCTCTAGCGTTTCCGCATGCTGCCGAGCTAGCCTGCGACGAACTCAACGCCGACGCCACCGCTTATTCCCATGTTTTGAAACATCGGCATTGACGCGCACGATTCTCGGAATCTGGAATTTTAGACATTCATCGCGCCGTTCAATCTTTCGGATTCGGTCGATTTTTTGTTCGTAACCGCACTTTATCTCTCCAACCATAAGAAAAAATACACTCACCTATGGTTTTCAGATCTCGCACAAAATCAACTTTTTTACAGTCCGCCATTCTCGTGCTGTCGGCGGCGATGAAACAATGATGAATCAAGCTGTTGGCGACAAGGCAATGTCAACTCGAGTCGAGCAAATAAAAGGCCAAAAATTGAGCTTTATAAATCCAGCAGTCTCGCTGCACTATTTCAGCAAATACTTGACGAGCGAATTCCGAGAATACTGGGTTGCATCGCGCCGTGCCATACACTTTTACAACACACGTTGAATCGAGTCGGGTTGATTTTTGTCGAGTTGAGTCTAGTTATTCATGCTTTAAATAAGTAACCAACACTTATAACACAAGCACTTGCGAAGTCTCACCTTCCGCCTAAATACAAAGGCGGGCAGATTCCATTTGCGCAGTGGAAGCGTGTTGGGCCCATAGTTTGTTAACATTCACCTGTGTTTAGGGAAAGAGTTGAAATAAATAAGAGTAATAACTACTTCAAGTCTAACTATTTATTTCCAACTTACTTACTCAACCTACATTACAAAATTAGTAAATGAGAATAGTCGAACATATGGACAACTTAATATCGGTATTACGTCAGTAGTATGTAGGCACCTTAGAGAATGTAAATAAAAATAACCTTGACCTGTGTGAACTCTGATCCCTGCCACTATAGTCAAGGTTACCTTTATTTACACTCCCCAAGGTGCCTCAGGTACTTGGGACACCCCCTCCCCTTTCTCTTATTTTCGCCAAAGTGTCCCTCTGAGATCGAAGAAACTTTGGAGAGAAAATCGCCGAAGTCACCTCTAATATCGAGGACACTTTGGCGATTTTCTCCAAAAGTTTCTTCTAACTCAGAGGGAACTTTACGAGGTAATCGCACCGGCGGCCGACGGGTAACTCCGCGCCGCCGATGTGCAACGCTATTTTAAATTAACACAGACACACACACATGCATGCGCGATGCGCGTACACACAAAAATTAAAAAATATTTTATTTTTACCTTGTTATTGTTGATGGTGTTGTTGTTGGTGGTGAAAGTCTTTTTAAATATACACTAACTTAAAACTAACTTAACACTAAAAATTAAAGTTTTCAAGAGTTAAATTAGTTCGTTGCGCCGGCAATGCAACGGGTCGACGTTGCAGTCCGGGCACAACCACATTCCGCAATCATCGCACCGCCACCACCATCGCAAGCGTTGCTGCCTGAAGAACCGACCGCAACCGTAACACATATCCTGGTTACGGCGCGGTCTTTCAATGTCGGGTTGAGGTAGCCGACGACGCTGTTGCCTGTTCAGCCGACGCATAAAATTCTCGCGACGCTCCCGCGCGCGGTTGATACGTGCGGCTATATTGTGTAGATCTTGTCGGCGCTCGAGCTGTAAAATTCGCTGACGAGTTCGCCAGACAAATTGCTGCATCGTCTCCGCATCACTGGCAACGGAGTCGTATCCGGAATCGTTGTCGTCATAGACGTCGTCGCCGGCGTCGTTGTCGTCGCCGTTCTCGTCGTCGTCGCGGGCGTCGTCGGCGATGTCCATATTTACAGGCCCCACGGCCACCATCTCCGCTGCCTCCACAGCCTTGACGTCCTCCAGGACGTCCTCCAGGACGTCATCTTCAGCACCCTCCTCCTCCTCCTCCTCCTCCACCTCCTCCTCCTCCTCCTCCTCCTCAGCCTCCTCCTCCTGTTCATTCACTACACAGTTTACACTAACCACTTCGTCATCGTATATGGGGATGAACGGTGATTCCCCATATACGACGTAATTCACGAGCGGCGCAACGTTTATGGGGCTGCTGGCCATGATCGCGGCCACCTCTTCATCGGCTGCAATATCGTCGATATTGTAACCACCGATGAGGAGATTACGCGGTGGTGACGAGCGTTGCACGGACGGCCCGGGAGTCAGCGACTCTGCGCGGCGATTAATTTCGTCGACGGTCAGTACGTACATTTTTAATGTCGGACTTCGGAAAAATTAAAAGAGAAGAGATTTTAGCACCTCGAGGGCTGATCGGGGACTGACTGCGATTCTCAAAAAGTTTTGCCACCACCCGTGAAACTATCACCCTACTCTTTAATTTTGATAAGCCAACTTTGCTGTTTTTACCTGTGAGCGGGGTAAAACTCAGCAAGTAGCTTCGAAAAATCTAAAATTACGAATCGGACCATATCAGATTAACGAAAGAAGAGTAATATTCGCGAAAATTTGATCTTTCGAGTGGACAGAAAAATATATGGTTTGATGAAAGAGGAGTATAATTCGCGAAACTTTGATCGTTCGATCGGCAAAGAAAGGCAAAGCTTTGCTGAAAGAGGAGTAAAATTCGCGAAATCTTGATCTTTCGATCGGTTGGAAAGACAAAGCTTTGCTTCTTTCTAAGTAATATCCAATAGCCGATGCGTTTCAAATGTATCGAAAAATCTAAAATATACAAAATTGCAAGTTTCGAGTCAGCAGAGCCTCCTCGGGTTAACCTGGGAACGGTATTTTGTGCATTGTCGCGATGCTCAAGTATACGAATATGCATAACAGCCTGCAGTGTCTAATATGTACATCTTACATTCGACAATTATTCACAATTTATCGGTTAAATAGGATGTATATACTAAGTATAGATCATATCTGCAATAATCCGATCGATACAATAGACAAATTAGGCAAAAAACTAATCGAAAACAGCCAGCCTGTATTAGGTGTATATGAGCATAAAGAAAGCGGCACGAAAGCGGTGAAGAAGAAGAAGGTGTGAAGACGGATATCAGATTAGCACTGCAGCGAGGTGTGGCTTATCACGGCTACTCTACACCCGAGCGCTGAGTGGCCAACGTAATCCTAATCCCGAGCGAATTAGAAGACAGTCGGTCAAGCATAGCGATGGAGTATTTTTGAAGACCGACTTAATGGCCGAGGTCTATAAAAGTCGAACACTTCCTCGTGCATTATACATCCCTAATCCTCAAAATACATTTTCAATAGATTATTTCCATAAATTAGTTAATATTATGCATACGCATGTACAGCGGCGGTACATATTCGATCAGTCGGTACGCTGTAATATGACACCCACTTAAAATTTGGACATGACCCACCCTTATCTCCGAAGATTACGGACCGATTTATTTTAGTCATGAAGAACTTTGAATACCCTCTTCACGACGCGTACAACAAGCCCGGTTGCGGTTCGATACGAGCATTTTATCAAAATCGATTGATTGGTAATATCGATAAATTGACTTGTACTATACATTGTTAGATAGGTCTTTAAAAGTATGTCCCCCCTTTCAACAACCTCCAAAATTTTGTCCGTTTTTGCGTAGCTCTTACCGTTCTCGAGTTATGAGCGAAAATCGATATTCCAATCAATCGATCGTGTATAGCTCTAAAAATATTGGTCGGATAATTTCGCGGGATAACAACTTTATTTAGCACTACTCAAGAGCTATCCGTACGCCGACTTTCAAGCCAATCGGATGAATATTGGTAATCGATCGATTTCTATTATCGATCATCGATTATGACAATAGGGGTGGTAAGTCGAAGTTTACGTGGTTTTCATTCAGCGTAAATACCTGTAAGATTGCATCCACTTTTGACGAATTTTTCAATCGTTTGACCGGACCAAACAGATATTGGAAATCAATCGATCGCCTATATCGCCGAAACTGTAGACCAAATAATTTCGCGGGATAAGAACCCGCGTGTAACGTGGTCATTGCTGCTTACACCACAGCGCTAGCCCGACTGAAACTGTTCTCCGAGTTGGAGCCTCTGGGCGAGCGTGTGTTGTACTACGATACGGATTCCATTGTGTATGTGAGTCCAGAGACTGGTGGTGGTGATGGTGGTGACGAGTACGAGCCGACAACGGGACCATTTTTAGGTCAGCTTACCGATGAGTTGGCTGGTCACGGAGTCGGCACGTACATTACCAACTTTGTCTCGGGAGGTCCGAAATTCTATGCTTGCAAGTATCGGACACCCGAGGGCCACGAATCGTGTGTCTGCAAAGTGAAAGGCATAAGACTGAATGCATCAGCGAGCGAAAAGATTAATTTTGAGAGCGTACAAAAACTGGCGAGTGGTGAAATACCACCGGTATTTGTATCGTTTGACGCCATCAGACGAACATCGCTTCACGATGTCATAACGCGTACAGAGTGTAAAATATGCGAGCCAATTTATTCAAAGCCATGATTTATAACTGATAATAAGAGCTACCCGTACGGGTATATTTGTACAAATTAGCGTTTATTACCTAAGAATAAAAACAATGTATATGTACTCACGTCTCTTATTTATATATATATAGTCCCAAAACCCCCAAAGGTCCTCACAACCAAGTCTGTTCTACTAACTTAGTAGTAGTTGAACACATCTACAGCTAATGCATTATCGGGCTCCCGGAGGGTGCGAGCAAAAATGCTGATCTTCGAAGCCTTGCAGCGCGGGCGCGCGCACACACAACTGAGCTTCCCGAGAGGGTAGCTTCAAGTCTTGTCTCCGACAAGCTCAACTGCCGCGCGCACAACTGAGCTTCCCGGCAGGGAAGCCTCACGTCTTGCCTTCGGCAAGCTCAACTACCGCGCGTGCGTGCGCACGAGAGGGCCCCCGCGCCCGCGCGTTCGTGGTTCTTCCCCCCGCCAGGGGGGATGTTTTATAAACTTACACGTTGGTCGACTTGGGCTGCCAGTCTAGCATCGTCTACGCTCAATCATGGATGTACGTTGGCGACACCCGTGGACGTGTATGATATGCGGTCCCACCTCGTGTGGCAAGACCGTATTCATTGCCAATTTCCTCAAATACATTGAACAGATGAGCAATACACGCTTTGAGCGTGTATTACTCTACTATACTGAATGGCAGCCGACTTACAAGAGTTTGATTGTCGGTGATAGAAAAAGTATAAGTAGCAGCAGCGGTAGCGGTAATAGTGGTGTTAGTATTGAATTCCACGAGGGACTGCCCAAGACAGAGGACTACAGCACGGATCCTGAGAGGCCTAAACTCCTGATTCTCGACGATTTGATGCGCGAATCATCTAGCGCCAGTGTTATCAATCTATTCGTCAAGGCCAGCCACCACTGTAATCTCAGTGTTTTCTTTCTCTCGCAGAACCTCTTTCATCGGGATCAGCGAGATATATCACTGAACTCGAATTATATCGTCATTTTCAAGAATCCTCGCGATCGCTCGCAAATACAGCATCTAGCCCGGCAACTCTGTCCGGAAAACCCGAAATTTCTGCAGGAGGCCTACAACGATGCCGTCTCCCAGCCCTATCACTATCTGCTACTTGATCTGAAGCAGGATACACCGGAAAATTGCCGTTATCGCACATGCATTTTTCCGCACGATCGACATCAGTACGTGTATGTGACGCGCAAACAGTTTAAAAATACCTCACGAGCCGACAATGTGCCAGTCGTGCGTCTGTAATGGTCGGTGCAACATCGATGACTTCTGCAGCAGCAGCACCAGCAGCAGCCTCTGTTCAGAAACGTCACCAGCATCCGATCCCGAGAAAATTTCTCGAAATATTAAAAGTATTGGGCAGACATCTTGACGTGGCGCAACGTGCGGCTCTCTTACGTCAGGCTTGCCGTAAACTTGTCCTCTATCTTGCCGAATGTGTACTGAATATTTTACGGGAGAACGTACCTCTGAGCAAGTGCTCTAAGAGCAAATTACGTAAACACGCGGTACTACTCCGTAAAATTGCAGAGCCGGGACAGACATTCGAGACGTGCAAAAGACGTTTAATTAAAGCCCATCATCTTTTGCCGATAATTTTGAAACCTGTTTTATCAGCATGGAACACGCCAGAAAAATGATTTTAGTACCTCAAGAGTGCATCGAGAGTGTTATGCGCGGACGACAAGTTCAGCAACATCATGTTGGCGATAATAAATGTGCTCCACCTCCTACTACTACTACTACTACTGAAAGTGATGGCGGTGATGGTACTGCCGGCTGTGACAATAAACATCTAAGCACTGTTCAGACCCCGGGCTCTGAGCTGTCACGACTCGACGTGAGCAAGATCTTGAATTCTCGAGATATTCTGAATGATCGAGAAAAGTATTCTCTGTATGAGCAGGTTATGCAACGCTACTTGTACTATAAGAAAAAAGAAGCAGGCTCCTCATTGGTTGATGGCTCTAGTGGTGGTGGTGGTGGTGGTGGTGATGATGATGGTATTGGCAAACCCTCAATAGTAATGATGCCTACCACAACTACTACTGCTACTACAAACAGTGATCAAGTCTTTTCCGAGCAACGAATTCTCAAGAGTATACCACAGAGTTTTCGGACTAAGGCTGCCGGACGAATCGATGCTCTGCGGAAATCTGGTAGCGTTACATGGAATAAACTTGGTGATGTTATGCTAGATGGCGTGCGAGTACAAGGCGTAAACATCTTAGATCTGGTGAACGAGACTGTGAGAGTGAGACAAAAAACTCTACCAGCTCGTAATTCCCAGCAGTTTGTCCGTATACTTCGCCGGGCGCACATCCCTCTGGAGTTTGTGGGTAATCGCAAACTTTATAACAGTTTAGCAGCAGCAGCTCTGGAAGATTCTGCACTATTGACATCGATAACAGATTACCGTACACCTGCACGCCCAGTACCATCGGGCAGTGACATTAGCAGCGACGATTTAGAAGAGCAGCAAGAAGAGACAGCGGCGGAGGAGGAGGCAAGAGAAAAAGAGGAGAGAAAGCTTGGCAGTAGTGCAAAGAGGAAGCGTGTTAGCGATATGCCCAGCGCAGATATTTCGATAGCTTCCGTAGCGCCGCCAATCAAAAAATCATCAACTATACTGAAAAAACCTACTCTTACCGGCATAACAAATTCGGAACGCATGGAGATGGATTGAAAAAGTGTCCAACAGTCGGCGCTGATGGCGGTAGTGGTGATGATGGTGATGGTGGTCGTTCTGTTACCACCTTAGACACCTTCATTAATCGGATACCATTCGAAATGCATTTGCCGGGATATCAGTTTCTCGGACCTGGCACGCATCTCGAGGAGAGACTCGCACGTGGTGAGAATGGGATAAGCCTCCTCGATCACGCGTGTCTCGAGCATGACATTGCCTACTTGCAGAACGATGGTAGTAGTGGCACTGGGCGGACCCGAGCCGATCGCTGCCTAGCCGAGCGGGCTTTTTCACGTATGCTCTCCGAGACGTCGAGTCGAGAGGAGAAGGGGGCCGCTCTTCTAACTGTCTTATGCATGGTTGGTAAAATCACATTTGACAGGAGTGTATCGAAAATGCCGAAAAGCCTTTAAACGTGCACGCAAAAAGCAGAAGAGTTTAGTCGGCACTAGACGTCGGTCTGAGAATGGAGACTAAGCTCGAACAATTGTACTACGGCCTACCAGCTCCATCAGCATACGCAGGAGGTGATAGACTTGTGCGGGCAACACATACAAAATTTTCACCGAACAAAGTGTTAGAGTGGCTTGAGAGCCAGGATGCGCACACCCAACACAAAATGGTACGTCATCGTTTTCCCCGACGACCGTATCACGTGTTTAGTCCATACGAGCTGTGGGAGGCTGACTTGTCCGATTTTCGCGCTCTCGAGACCTACAATGATAATTACACTTACCTGTTGGTCGTCATTGATGCGCTCTCAAAGTACGCGTGGGTGGAACCCCTGCACGATAAAACGAGTAAAAGTGTGGCCGAGGACCTCGAGCGGGTAATCAAGCGAAATGACGAGAGAGCACCCAAATACTTTCAGACGGACAAGGGCAAGGAGTTTACTGGCCGAGAAGTGCAAAATTTGCTGAAGAAACGAGACATTATTTACCGCGCTGTACGAGATCCTGACGTTAAGGCTGCAATCGCCGAGCGTTTCATTAGAACGCTGAAAGAACGTATTTGGAGATACTTTACGCACCTCGGCACTAGACGTTACATCGATGTACTTGACAATATCGTTCAATCTTAGAATAATTCATGGCATAGTGCAATAAAAATGGCGCCATCTAGCGTTACAATGTACAATGCTGGTAGAGCGCGTAAAAATCTGACACGCCGCTATTGTGTGAAACGATTACGTCATCATCAGCCTAAATATAGTGTGGATGATTTGGTTCGAGTCAATCGTGCACGAACAGCCTTTCGAAAAGCATACGAAGGTGGCTGGACCCTGGAACTGTTTAGAATTGTAAGAGTCAATACTTTGAGACAGCCACCAGTCTACACACTCGAAGATCTGAGTGGTGAGGAGATTGAGGGTTTTTTCTACGAGCAACAGCTGAGCCGAGTGCGTAAAGATCTGTCTCACGAGACTTTCGAGGTAGACAGCGTATTGCAAAGTAGAGGCAAAGGCGCTAGAAAAGAGTATCTCGTTAGCTGGAAGGGCTATCCGGAAAAATTCAATTCTTGGGTAGCGGCAAAAGATCTCGTAAACATTAACAAGAAGAAGAAGAACAACAACAACAACAATGAGAGATGAGTTCTATATGGTTTTATCCAGCAATAGTAGTAAAAATATATATCCTGGCAATTCGACAAATCATTTTACTACCCAATTGCCTCAAAACTTCTCTCTCCATGGCGATTGGTGTGTGGGGCTCGCTGAAATACAAATACCTCTCACCTTCCAGCATATTTCTCTGAAAGACCTGGGAACAGAGGGTGTAGTATGCGTGAAGACGACTAAACGACAAGTTTATACGGACTATAACATAGTACGTCCCGAGAGTGTGGAGAGTTTCAGCCGCATAAAATGCGGTGTATATCGCGACATCGAGACTCTTTTACAAGAAATAAACGATCTTGAGAATGTGAAAAACCATCTCAAATTTGAACTTCAGTGTGGCGGCTATGTACAGATCAGATGTACATATAGCCAGGATGATTGTGTAGATTATCTCCATACATTCACATTATCCAAAAAGCTATCAAGAATGCTGGGCTTTGAAACCAGCGAATTATTGTCTTGTGATGGTGAAATGGGCAACTACATTATCGGCAGTAGACCGGCTAATCTCGTAAACGGTTTACCGAGTGTGCTTATGATTTATAGTAGTATATGCCAGCCTTACGTAACGGGTGATATTTGTTCACGTTTATTACGTACAATACCCCTCCATCTACACGACTATGCTTACGGCCGAACACAAATTCAGAACTTTAATTCGCCAATGTATCTACCTCTGCTCACCCCGTCATTTCAGTCTATTGACATAGATATAAGGGGCGAGCAGGGGTTACCTCTACCATTCGATTACGGGACACTGACGGTGACACTTCACTTTAAACGCACCAGCTAAAATAATGCGGACACTTGACGATTTTATCAATCACCAATACATTCAGATGGGTGGTGGTGGTGGTGTTGGCGGTACCGGTGATGGCAATTACGGCTTCGACAATTACACTACGATTGATCGTAGACATTGTCAGAGTGGCGCTGGTGTTGGCAGTTTCTTGAAAGGCTTATATCGTAGCGCCCTGCCTCTGATTAAGCGTGGCGCTAAGTCTGTCGGCAGGGAGGCGGCTCACGCTAGTGCAAGAATTGTGGACGATGTGTTGGGCGAGAAACAGCCTTTCAAAGAAGCGCTTAATCAGCGTTTTCGAGAGAGCGGGAATAATCTGAAACGAAAAGCCAACCAAGCGATAGACAAATTGATGATGCAGAATATCTCTGATGAGAGGGGAGAAGGTGTAAAAAAGAGTAGGGGTGTTGGATATAAGGATGGTTCCGCATCAGCAAAATCACAGTCGAAAACTGGTCGTGGTGGTGAGCGGAATACACCTACTACAAAAAAGAATAAGAAGAAGCCGACGGCTATAAAGAAGATTGTGAAAAAGAAGATTTCCGCCGTTAAGAAGCGAGACATATTTGGAAGTTGAATTTACGATTTTTCGAAATGGCTTTTTTACACACCGACTCTTGCGACTCGATAAAGTCCGAGTTGTCGCTATTTGAATTGCCACCAACACAGACGGCAATTGAGAGTTCTCATTGGGTCCAGTATAAGCCAATCTCATCGCTTGCCGATCAAGCACCAATAGAGTTTGTGATACCTGGCATCTTCTGAGTATCTCGATTTAGCGCACACACTGTTAAGTTTACGTGTGAACATAGTGCGAACTACCGCACCAGACAGAGATGAGGACAAACCACCTTCTGTCGGACCTGTAAACAACTTTATGCATTCGTTGTTTAGTCAAGTAGATGTATCCTTCAATCAGAAACCTGTGTCACCACCAAATAATGCTTACGCCTACAGATCGTACATTGAGACACTATTGAATTACGGGCCAGCGGCAAAAAATTCACACTTGACCAGCGTCTTGTGGTACGATGATACAGCCGGTAAAATGGATAATATCGATACAGATAATACAGGTTTTGCAAAACGTCAAAAAGTCATGACCGATAATAAAATTGATTTGCTGGGTCATTTGCATGTCGATGTGCTGAATAGGGATAGATTGATGCTTGGCGGGGTTGAGGTGCGTGTAAAACTTATACCATCTCGTGACAGCTTTTGTCTAATGGCTGAGGAGAATGTATACGTAGCCCGCATAGCTGAGGCAGCACTATTTGTTCGGCGTGTCAAAATCAATCCGAGTATATCGATGCTTCATGAGAAATTTCTAGCCAAGACTACGGCAAAGTATCCGATTACTCGTGTTGAAGTGAAGAATGTAACTCTAAACAGTGGTGTGCATGGTCAATCAATCGATAATATTATTTTGGGTCAATTGCCAAAAAGAATTATTATTGGTTTTATCGAGAACCAGGCTTACAATGGTCATTCGCAACTCAATCCGTTTAATTTTAAAAACTTTAACTCCCCCCCCCCCCCCAAACAAACCTTTTCAAGGTAAAAGGCTGGCAAGTATAAGGTCGTTTCTTCATGTAAAAATTAAAGATTAATTTTACAACTCTTGATAACCTTAATGTAAAAAAAACTCTTAATAACACTTATGCAGACAAAACCAAACTTTTATTAACATTCATACAGACAAAATAAAAATTCTTAGAGCTTACTCTAAAATTCAACTTTAATTTTCAAACTTCGACAACTCTTATGTAGTCGAAATTATAAATGCTGTATTCTATACAGTTATTTAATTATGGAAATTAAAGATCATGATAACACTTATATAGACAAAATACTAGTAGCTTTACTGCATACTCTTAAGACGTGTTGATATTATAATCGTCAGATCAACAAATAATATATCTTCTTTCCTCTTGTGAATAAGTGATCGAACACAAATACTGGAAGAATATGTGATACTTATAGATCAAGTTGGAAAACAAATAATTATGTTAGGATGAATGTCTTCTTTTACCTCTGCAATGAGTTAATCACAATCACTCAAATCATGATGCTTATACATTAAGCTAAAAAATCCGAAACTCTCATGTATGAAAATATGAACGTGTAACCATCTTCGCGTTAAGGGTCTGTTGGACAGATTACCATTTCTTTAGTGTCACTTCTCCTTCGATTATCTATACCTTCGATTTGACATAAATTCTCATTTTAATTTTAAGAAAAGAAAGTTATGATATCAATAAATAAATTGGCAAGTTTTTTGCTATAAAAAATAATTGTTTTCAAATAAATAAATAACCGATTAAATTGAGGAAGGATTATAAATATATGTGTTCATATAAACACTCAATCCAATTGGAGCATGTGAAAAGGTGGATAGCCTGTGAAAAGGTACAGTCGGGTACAATTAAAACTTTGAATAATTGCGACTGCTGCCACGTTCTGTACATGTAATAGAATGGTATGATGTTCTTACATGACATTATCACATGACAAATGTGCCCATAATATGTAGTAATATCATGTTTGTCTAAAATTATTATGTAATTTAACAAGATTGTTTCGCATCATGAAAACTTTTTCATTTATTTATGGAAGCTGAGAGCGGATGTACAATCTACTCTACTTAGTAATTCAGTAAATGTATTGCTATCCTTATTTCATTCAAAATCTATGTCCAGGACGATTATATACAATTATATATGAGATTTAAATTCTGTTGATTTACATACATTTAAAAAAAACAGGAACAAATTCTATCATGTAGAACGCAATTTTTTGACGGAAAAACTTGCCGCCCCGTCCTATCATAGATAACGATGTATACCATATTTAAATTATGCAAGGTTAACCAAATTAACTTGTTAATGAAACACCGTTAAAAAATCTCTGAATCGATTTTTCATTCTATATGTATTTATTACTGTCCTTGACGAATTGTTGAAGAATTCAAACTTAATCTTGCAATCATTCTAAGCTCATTTTTGGTTATTTGTATGTATGTTTTACAAACCTCTGTTAGTATTATCGGAAGATTGCAGGAAGTTGATTAAAAATAATTGTAACTATTATTACATATTAAAAAAATGTTATAAAATAAATTTCTATGACTCTAGTTGGAAAATAAATCAAGTTTAAAAGTTTTAAATTAATATTTATGTAGTTTACAGCTTTTAGTTTCAAATCTTTACTTAATTAAAATCTTTACTTAATTAAAAAATTCCATTGTTTTTTATTATTTGAGGCCATTGGTCTCACAGTTTAATATAATGATTTGAGTATTACGCATTATAGGATAATAGGACGATAAATTAACTATATTAAAAATTTTATGATTTTGATAATTACACTGACATTTAGTGGTTCATCGATTATCTATGATAGGACGGGGCGGCAAGTTTTTCCGTCAAAAAATTGCGTTCTACATGATAGAATTTGTTCCTGTTTTTTTTAAATGTATGTAAATCAACAGAATTTAAATCTCATATATAATTGTATATAATCGTCCTGGACATAGATTTTGAATGAAATAAGGATAGCAATACATTTACTGAATTACTAAGTAGAGTAGATTGTACATCCGCTCTCAGCTTCCATAAATAAATGAAAAAGTTTTCATGATGCGAAACAATCTTGTTAAATTACATAATAATTTTAGACAAACATGATATTACTACATATTATGGGCACCTTTGTCATGTGATAATGTCATGTAAGAACATCATACCATTCTATTACATGTACAGAACGTGGCAGCAGTCGCAATTATTCAAAGTTTTAATTGTACCCGACTGTACCTTTTCACAGGCTATCCACCTTTTCACATGCTCCAATTGGATTGAGTGTTTATATGAACACATATATTTATAATCCCTTCCTCAATTTAATCGGTTATTTATTTATTTGAAAACAATTATTTTTTATAGCAAAAAACTTGCCAATTTATTTATTGATATCATAACTTTCTTTTCTTAAAATTAAAATGAGAATTTATGTCAAATCGAAGGTATAGATAATCGAAGGAGAAGTGACACTAAAGAAATGGTAATCTGTCCAACAGACCCTTAACGCGAAGATGGTTACACGTTCATATTTTCATACATGAGAGTTTCGGATTTTTTAGCTTAATGTATAAGCATCATGATTTGAGTGATTGTGATTAACTCATTGCAGAGGTAAAAGAAGACATTCATCCTAACATAATTATTTGTTTTCCAACTTGATCTATAAGTATCACATATTCTTCCAGTATTTGTGTTCGATCACTTATTCACAAGAGGAAAGAAGATATATTATTTGTTGATCTGACGATTATAATATCAACACGTCTTAAGAGTATGCAGTAAAGCTACTAGTATTTTGTCTATATAAGTGTTATCAAGATCTTTAATTTCCATAATTAAATAACTGTATAGAATACAGCATTTATAATTTCGACTACATAAGAGTTGTCGAAGTTTGAAAATTAAAGTTGAATTTTAGAGTAAGCTCTAAGAATTTTTATTTTGTCTGTATGAATGTTAATAAAAGTTTGGTTTTGTCTGCATAAGTGTTATTAAGAGTTTTTTTTACATTAAGGTTATCAAGAGTTGTAAAATTAATCTTTAATTTTTACATGAAGAAACGACCTTATACTTGCCAGCCTTTTACCTTGAAAAGGTTTGTTTGGGGGGGGGGGGGGGGAGAAATTTCACTACTTTTAAAAGGTATATAATATGTGAATTACAGAGAATAGTTAACATCAACTAAATAAGTAATAAATTTAAAATATTAATGTACATTTGCTCATGGATTATTGTAATAATAATAATAATTATTTTTTAGACACTATCTGTAGAGTAAATAGTTTTTTTAGATCATTATTATTTACCAAGAAATCTATCTTTTCCACATACCCTCCAGGTAAATAGAATAGCGCGTTTTTTTCCTTTATTGACACTAAATTTTATGTTAAGTTCCATAATGATTTGTTTCGCAAATATACATCAAAGAAATCTGTACGTCTAAAATTATTGCTAATTAATTAACTGATAACTGCTTTCTCGAAAGCATTTGTACGTTACGTATACTATTGTCATGCAGACCATGAGTGATATAGCATTTTAATATTTATACAAGTTTATATCGTATCCTTTACAATTGTTCAATCTATATTATGGAATAATGAAAATAATATTTAGAATAAAAAGAAGTATATGTAAGTTAATTTCCAATATCCCTATGATTCTTTATGATAGATGTATTATCATTTTTAATGCAATCCACCTAATTCGGTAAACGTTTAGAAAACTGTAATCGAATTCAAACTTTATGAAAACATGTAAAAAATAGTGTCAGTAAAGTTGTGGTATCCCCTGTATGACTTTCACATAAATACTTACACGGTTGACATCATAAATTTAGTGTCAATATTGAATAGTGTCATTTAGTAAACAAGTTATAGTTTATTAAATATATTCTAAATTGAGTTCTATTGAGTTCTATTGAGTTCTATTCTAAATTGAATTGAGTCATTTAGCAAACAAGTTATAGTTTATTAAATATATTCTAAATTTATAGCTTTTAAGGTAAGATGTATTTAAAGCAATCAGCTACTAACGTAGTGTTTATTTATGAACTACAATATATACACTAGAGTGACCTAACCAGGCATGGCAAAAAAATTCCATTCCGTTATGATCTGTTGAATGTATATAGATAATATAAATTGTCAAGCCAGTCACTTAGAGGGATAATCTAAAAATTTTCCAGTTGATACGGCTCAGCAGTTTTGAATTATTGAATTTTGAAATTTCTAATCTCTGATTATCTCAATACTGCTAAACTATACCATCTTCAAAATTCTTATACTATCCCTCTAAGTAGTGGGCTTGAAAACTTGTATGATCTTTTTACCTTTTAGGAAAAGAGACGCTCAACCCACATTCTGGAAACTGCCTGAACTCTGGCATTCTGAAAATTAAAAATAACTATTTTTGAATTGAGCAAATCAATCAGAGGGATAGCATATGAAATTTAAAGTTAATGCGTCTAGACCAATTTTTAGCTCTTCGATTTTGAATGCCTTATATGATGATTATTTTGAAATTGGTCTATATGGTAAACTTCAAATTTCTCATGATATCCCTCTGATTGGTATGTTTAACGAAAACTTAGTTATTTTTAATTTTCAGAGTGACCAAAATGCTTCTGTGTGATTCTACGTATAAACCTTTTAAGCCTTAAAAACAAGTGTTCAACTTGATCGATCATCAATATCGAAGACACAAACATTTGAAAAGATAGCTTAACTCATTATAAAAGAACCTGTGAAAGTCCCAGAATATCACAGGTCTTGGTTTCTCTGTGAGAAATAAATATAACAGCTCATTTATTAAAAAGCACAAGTTTATTAAAAATGACTTGTTAAAAAAATGTAGGTAAAACAGTGAAATATTAGCGTAATCCAGAGAAATTTTGTTGCACGACATTATAAAAATACTATAGAATATCCGTATACATTCAGTTTTAACATTTACAATAATTAAAATAAACTAATCAAGATTTTATACTTTGAAAAGCGCACCCGGGTGCCATATACTCCATATGTAATAGTTTCAAGGATATTTGACTTATATAAAAGTCAATAAACCATTAATTATAATCAATACATCCATGCTCATTAATCATTTTTATTTAGTTTCATTTAAAAATAAATTTTAAAAAATATTTTGAAGACAGAGCAAATTAAGCTCTAGCAGAAGGAACTATCTTTCCATCTCTCTCTAATAAATGCATAAATGTACCAAAATTAGACTTTGGAACAATTTAAAAAATTTTTAGGAAATATTGACGGTAATTGAAAAACAAAATAAAACACTTTCTCTAGCTATTCATAAGAATCCCTTTCGACGAACAGCCTGAGAGTCTACCTCCCAGGAGACGATAGGAAAAGTTATAAACTATTCATATATACTTAAACAACTTAGAAACTTTCATGCATGAGCGATGCATATTCTTGACACTTCACTAGCTTCTCACAATAGAAAATAATTTTTTCCTTTTATAAACTGAATATTCTCTGAACCAAGAAAATAAAACACTTTACTATCTATTCATAAGAATTCTTTTGACGTACAGCCTCAGAGTCTATCTCCCAGGAGACGATAGGAAAAGTTAACATAAGCACTTCCACAATTGTAGAAACTTTCTTGCGTGGAAGATTTAATATAATCGTAACACTCAACCAACTTGTCACAACACAAGAAAATTATATAAACAGGAAATTCTGTATAAATTTTCTTTGATTCTTGAACCATAAAAATACAACACTGCTTTCACTAGCTTCTCATCAGGATCCCTTTCCACGAATAGCCTGAGAGTCTACCTCCCAGGAGACGATAGGAAAAGTTATGAATTATTCATATACACTTAAACAACTTAGAAACTTTCATGCATGAGCGATGCATATTCTTGACACTTCACTAGCTTCTCACAATACAAGACAATTTTTTCCTTATATAAACTGAATATTCTCTGAACCAAGAAAATAAAACACTTTTACTATCTATTCATAAGAATCTTTTTGACGTACAGCCTCAGAGTCTATCTCCCAGGAGACGATAGGAAAAGTTAACATAAGCACTTCCACAATTGTAGAAACTTTCTTGCGTGGAAGATTGAATATAATCGTAACACTCAACCAACTTGTCACAACACAAGAAAATTATATAAACAGGAAATTCTGTATAAATTTTCTTTGATTCTTGAACCATAAAAATACAACACTTTCACTAGCTTCTCATCAGGATCCCTTTCCACGAATAGCCTGAGAGTCTACCTCCCAGGAGACGATAGGAAAAAGTTATGAATTATTCATATACACTTAAACAACTTAGAAACTTTCATGCATGAGCGATGCATATTCTTGACCACTT
>JACCIB010000553.1:0-124608 GCA_018906965.1 Philotrypesis tridentata
GGGAAAGTATCTAGGTGAATAGGATCGCGGATTACGCCACTCCAGGTGTGCGCTCCATAGTTTTTCGGCAAAACGTGTGCACCAGGTACCGGGAAGGTATCCAGACGAGCACGGTCGCCGATTACGCACTCCAAGTGGTGCGTTACATAGTTTTTTTCGGCAAAATGAGTGCACCAGGTACTCACAAGGTGTCTAGGTGAACAGGATCGCCGAGTACGCACGCCAGCTGGTGCGCTCAAGAACTTGCCGCTAACATGAGTGCACCAGGAGTCAGCAAGGTGTCTAAGTGAACAGAATCGCCGATTACGCACTCCAGGTGGTGCGCTCCATAGCTTTTCGGTAGAACGTGTGCACCAGGGACCGGGAGAGTATCTAGGTGAATAGGATCACGGATTACGCACTCCAGGTGGTGCGCTCCATAGTTTTTCGGCAAAACGTGTGCACCAGGTGCCGGAAAGGTACCCAGAGGATCACGGTCGCCGATTACGCACTCCAGGTGGTGCGCTCCATAGCTTTTCCGTAACATGAGTGCACCAGGAGTCAGCAAGGTGTCTAAGTGAGCAGGATCGCCGATTACGCACTCCAGGTGGTGCGCTCCATAGCTTTTCGGTAGAACGTGTGCACCAGGGACCGGGAAAGTATCTAGGTGAATAGGATCGCGGATTACGCACTCCAGGTGGTGCGCTCCATAGTTTTTCGGCAAAACGTGTGCACCAGGTGCCGGAAAGGTACCCAGAGGATCACGGTCGCCGATTACGCACTCCAGGTGGTGCGCTCCATAGCTTTTCCGTAACATGAGTGCACCAGGAGTCAGCAAGGTGTCTAAGTGAGCAGGATCGCCGATTACGCACTCCAGGTGGTGCGCTCCATAGCTTTTCGGTAGAACGTGTGCACCAGGGACCGGGAAAGTATCTAGGTGAATAGGATCGCGGATTACGCACTCCAGGTGGTGCGCTCCATAGTTTTTCGGCAAAACGTGTGCACCAGGTGCCGGAAAGGTACCCAGAGGATCACGGTCGCCGATTACGCACTCGAGGTGGTGCGTTACATAGTTTTTCGGCAAAATGAGTGGACCAGGTACTCACAAGGTATCTAGGTGAACAGGATCGCCGAGTACGCACGCCAGGTGGTGCGCTCCATAACTTTTCGGTAACATGAGTGCACCAAGAGTCAGCAAGGTGTCTAAGTGAACAAGATCGCCGATTACGCACTCCAGGTGGTGCGCTCCATAGCTTTTCGGTAGAACGTGTGCACCAGGGACAGGGAAAGTATCTAGGTGAATAGGATCGCGGATTACACACTCCAGGTTGTGCGCTCCATAGTTTTTCGGCAAAACGTGTGCACCAGGTGCCAGGAAGGATGACGGTCGCTGATTACGCACTCCAGGTGGTGCGCTCCATAGTTTTTCGGCAAAACGTGTGCACCAGGTGCCGGGAAGGTATCCAGAGGATCACGGTCGCCGATTACGCACTCGAGGTGGTGCGTTACATAGTTTTTCGGCAAAATGAGTGGACCAGGTACTCACAAGGTTTCTAGGTGAACAGGATCGCCGTGTATGCACGCCAGATGGTGCGCTCCATAACTTTTCGGTAACATGAGTGCACCAGGAGTTAGCAAGGTGTCTAAGTGAACAGGATCGCCGATTGCGCACTCCAGGTTGTGCGCTCCATAGCTTTTCGGTAACATGAGTGCACCAGGGACCGGAAAAGTATCTAGGTGAGTAGGATCGCGGATTACGCACTCCAGGTGGTGTGCTCCATAATTTTTCGGCAAAACGTGTGCACCAGGTACCGGGAAGGTATCCAGAGGATCAAGGTCGCCGATTACGCAGTTCAGGTTGTGCGCTCCATAGCTTTTCGGTAAAACGTGTGCACTAGGTGCTGACAAGGTGGCTAGGTGAATAGGATCGCCCATTAAGCACTACATGTAATGCGCTCTATAGCTTTTCGACAAAAGGAGTGCATCACTGTTATTCTTCTTGCAGAAAATGCTAGATAAAAGGAAAGACTCTTCAGCAAATGAGTTTTGTCTCTGCGATTGGTCCCGCAAAAAGTGCGTGCGAGACTTTTCAATATGTCGTCAAACTATCCAAGTATCAAACAAAGTACAAAAGACAATATGTCGCAAGTATCCTGAAAAATATTCGCAAAAGTATCCCAAACAATATTTCCAAAAGTATCCTGAAACATATTCGCAAAAGTATCCCAAAAAATATCCCAAAAAGTATCCCAAAAAATATCCCAAAAAGTATTAAAAAAAGTATCCCAAAAATATCCCAAACAGTATCCCGTAAAATATATCAAAAAGTGTCCCAAAAAGTATCCAAAAAGTATCCCGTAAAATATTCAATAAGTATCTGAAAAATTATTTTGAAAGGTATCCCAAAAAGTATCCCGTAAAATATATCAAAAAGTATCCCGTAAAATATTCAATAAGTATCTGAAAAATTATTTTGAAAGGTATCCCAAAAAGTATCCCAAAAAATATCCCAAAAAGTATTCCAAAAAGTATCCCAAAAAGTATCCCAAAAAGTATCCCGTAAAATATCTGACAAAGTATCCCAAAAAGTATCCCGTAAAATATCTCAAAATATAAAAAAAAATGTCTTAAAAAGTATTAGAAAAGTATCCAAAAAGTATCCCGTATAATATTCAATAAGTACCTGAAAAATTATTTTGAAAGGTATCCCAAAAGGTATACCAAAGAATATTTCCAAAAGTATCCCGTAAAATATATCCAAAAGTATCCCAAAAAGTATCCCAAAAAGTATCCCGTAAAATATTCAATAAGTATCTGAAAAATAATTTATAGGTATCCCAAAAAGTATCCCAAAAAATATCCCAAAAAGTTTCCCAAAAAATATCCCAAAAAGTATTCCAAAAAGTATCCCAAAAAATATCCCAAAAAGTATCCCGTAAAATATATCAAAAAGTATCCCAAAAAGTATCCAAAATATATCCCGTAAAATATTCAATAAGTAGCTGAAAAATTATTTTGAAAGGTATCCCAAAAAGTATCCCAAAAAATATCCCAAAAAGTATTCCAAAAAGTATCCCAAAAAGTATCCCAAAAAGTATCCCAAAAAGTATCCCGTAAAATATATCAAAAAGTATCCCAAAAAGTATCCAAAAAGTATCCCGTAAAATATTCAATAAGTATCTGAAAAATTATTTTGAAAGGTATCCCAAAAAGTATCCCAAAAAATATCCCGAAAAGTATCCCAAAAAGTATTCCCAAAAGTATCCCGTAAAATATATCCAAAAGTATCCCAAAAAGTATCCTAAGAAGTATCCCGTAAAATATTTAATAAGTATCTAAAAATTATTTTGAAAGGTATCCCAAAAAGTATCCCGTAAAATATCTCAATATGCTTAATAGCTTAAATTAAAACTCTTGTTCTCTACTTTTTTACTGGTAAGTCTATATTATTGTAGTGAGCTATATATTCTTTATATAGCTCTATAAATGTTTTCAAAGAACCGATCTTATTGAGCGCATATATATGCTCACTATATACAAAATAAAAATTTGGACATGAAAACCAAAAAGTCTAGGTAAAGAGCTTTAATTTAAGCTATTAAACGCCAAAATTGAATCACTGGATCAAAAGTTTCGAGGATTTGAAAAAGGCCATTTCGACCAAATAGCTCGATTTTTCATAAAAATGAGAGATTTTTTCCTTTTTACAAATCCGCCTCAATTCTTTGTAGAGCGATTTGTAGCGATATCTACATTATTTTCTTCCGTAACTTGGGTTAGCTCTGCTCGGCTTTCCTTTCAAAAAGAAGGTGGTTTCACAAGTCTTTCTCATTTTTCGCAGAAAGAAGGACCCTGTTTCACCGAAATCGCCAGTTGCAGAAGAGTCACCGGAGCTTTCGATGCAACGAAAAAGTTGTGCCTCGATAGTCTCTTTTTTGTAAATAAGTAAGAATAAATTATAATAGAAACAAATAATATCCAAATAGTTAATTATTAGCATTACATTTCCCATAAGCTACTGAGTTTTCAATTGTAAAAACAAAACGTTCGCGTAATCCAGCAAACATTTCAGCACTCAGAAAAAATTTTTTCGTGAATAACTTTTAGGAGAGGGAACGTTGTATCGAAGAAACAGGAAAATCCAGCAACTCATTTCAGCACTCAAAAGAAATTTTTTCGTGAATAACTTTTAGGAGAGGGAACGTTGTATCGAAGGAACAGGAAAATCTGGAAAATAAGGAAAATTATTTAAATATTTAGTAAATTGAAAATATAATTAATAAGTAGAAAAATTTATGAATGATATCAAAAATAAAAATTCTTTAGTGTTTTACTATATGATTCTGATATCATCTACCATAAATGGTCATTAATAATGACATATCAATGATGAAATGACTTAATTAAATCGCATTATAACAAGCATAGGGTGATCAGAAAAAATCGGAGGGGTGGCCTGAATGAAAAGGAGGGGTGACCGGTTATATGAAGCTGTATACAAGTAGACAGTTTTCTAAGGCCGTACTCCACGCGGGCGAGGAGAAATATTCACCTTCAGGCACACTTTCAGATAGACTTTATTGTACCTCACTAATCGAAGAAAAATCGAAACAAATAAAATTTGAAAAAAAGGACTTATAGTTATATATATTCTCGCATTTTATCTCACTTTGCTGCCAAATTAATCGTAGAGACTGTGTTAGACTGTTTGAAATTCTCGTATTTAGTCATGGAATTTTCACATTGCCAATTGTACAGACAAAACTAGCTTGTTCAATAGTTCAAGTTTATCTCGCATTTTCAGCGAGACTAATAGCAAAGACACAAATGGTCTGTCGGAAAGTCTTGCATTTTATCTCGCCATTTTACCTGGTGCGCATCGAAAAGCTATGGAGCGCCCCACCTGAAGTGCGTATTTAGTTTACCAGTTCGCACAGATATCTTCTCGGCACCTGGTGCACAAGTTCTGCCGAAAAGCTATGGAGTGCACCACCTGGAGTGCGTAATCGGCGATCCTGTTCACTGAGACACCTTGCTGACTCCTGGTGCACTCATGTTACCGAAAAGCTATGGAGCGCACCACCTGGAGTGCGTAATCGGCCATCCTATTGACTTAGACATCTTGCTGACTCCTGGTGCACTCATGTTACCGACAAGTTCTTGAGCGCACCAGCTGGCGTGCGTACTCGGCGATCCTGTTCACCTAGACACCTTGTGAGTACCTGGTGCACTCATTTTGCCGAAAAACTATGTAACGTACCACTTGGAGTGCGTAATCGGCGATCGTGATCCTCTGGATACCTTCTCGGCACCTGGTGCACACGTTTTGCCGAAAAGCTATGGAGCGCACCACCTGGAGTGTGTAATCCGCGATCCTATTCACCTAGATACTTTCCCGGTCCCTGGTGCACACGTTCTACCGAATAGCTATGGAGCGCACCACCTGGAGTGCGTAATCGGCGATCCTGTTTACTTAGACACCTTGCAGACTCCTGGTGCACTCATGTTACCGAAAAGTTATGGAGCGCACCACCTGGCGTGCGTACTCGGCGATCCTGTTCACCTAGACACCTTGTGAGTACCTGGTCCACTCATTTTGCCGAAAAACTATGGCGCGCACCTCCTGAAGTGCGTAATCGGCGACCCTATTCGCCAAGATATCATGTGCGTATCTTGTACTCGGGTTCTGTCGAAAACCTGCGGAGCACACCTCCTGGAGTACATAATCGGCGACTCTGTTTACCTATACACCTTCCCGGTAGCTGTTGTTCGGATTAGCTGAAAATCTACCGAGCGCACCAATTAAACTGTGTAATCGGCGACCCTGTTCCTCTCTCTAGACTCTCTACTCGGTCGTCGGGTATCTTTATCACCTCGTCTCCTCAAGCGGTCGCGGAGCACGAAGAATTACTAAGCGGACCACCTGGACTTCGTCATCGGGAACTCTGGTCGTCTATGCGACTTTACCCTGATAGCGATGTACCGAAAGGAATTCCATTTGTATACTTGGCCGTCCGCAATATTTTTTTCATATTAATAATTCTTATTTCCATTATTACCTGGACTCGGTCATCGGTGACCTAGATGACTTGCATCCCAGTCTGGGTTGCAGTGCATATGTGTAATTCTATTATATTGCTTTCTGTATCTTTATTTGAAAGCCGCGATATAGATACCTATAGTTATTTGTATGTATACCTATAGTTATTTGTTTACATAGCTACATATATAGCATTCGATCTCTCTAACCTTAAGCAAAATCGCGATCTTTAATCGTGTTTTTCTCAAAATCTGTCCATTTTTCATCTTTGCGCCCATTATGACTTTTGTTCAGGAAGTCATAATCTATTAAAATATCATACTTTCATTCAATTTCACAGGGACCCACAAACCCATATGTTCCGTGCGGGGTCCTTTACACGAGATATAGATTTCCGAATTAACTCCCGTGGAGCATATACTATTTTTCTCCACACTGCGCCGAAAGTACCACTTTGTGTTTACGACATACTCTCTTTTTAAAATGGTGGATACGATATTCTTATGTCTTTTCAATTGCTGACATAGCCAAATGGATGACTGTTTCTTGGGTTTGAAACTGAGTATTTAAATTATTTAAATATCGTAAAATTTTCCTCAACACTAGGATATATAATTTAAACTCGAGCTGCTCCATTAAGGCGATAATTTTTTTTGCACTGTTGTCCTTTTTTCACTTGTAATTTTGCAAACTCCAGTATCAACGGCCATAAATCTATTACGCGATTTACGCATTGTTCCAAGCACAACCAGCGCGTTGGACACATTTTCAAAATTTTAAATTGCGGAAAATGCAGATCTTCTAATAGTTGATGTATTTGAATTTCCTTAAAATTGTGCAGCTTGTGAGCGCTGTTTAACATGCTAAATAATAAAGTAATAAAATCAAAAACTTCTGTTGGACATTCCTTCATCGCATATTGCGCATACAAGTGCGTACTATGCGCTGGACACTGTATGCACACAATGCAAGGAATAGCATCTTGCAACCGGATTTTCAATCCTTTCTTATCACCGGTCATCGTGGATCAACCATCGAAGCTGCATCCAACAATATTGTCCAATGGTATGTCACTCTCTTTAAAAGCTTCAGTAATTGCTTCCAATAACTTTTCGGCTCCTGTATTTGCTTTTTCGCCTTATTTAAAGAGCGGCATGATGCGACACTGCCGAACTTGTGATTTTTTTAACTCTAAATCAATGAAACGCACTATAATTGAGAAGGTTTTGTCCTTTCAACGATCGAGTGATAATCTGTATATTTGTAGTGTGTAATACACATAATATATTTGGTTATGTGCGTATCAATTAACAAGATTAAATTTTTGTGCAATTCTTGTGACACTTGAAAAATATGTTTTAGTGAAAAATATTATATATTCTAGTGATACTTGGAAATCATATTTTACTACGATTAGTTTTTGTATTGCTTTGTTTCGAGCGTCTCTCGCGACGAAACTACTTTTTGAGTGTTATGTATCTCAATCTTTCTTCAAAAAAAAGTGCAGCAGTGGTGTGTACCGATAGAGACTTAGAGGGTGTGTGGCACGCACACACGGCAGATGTGAATAACATATATACATGCTTAATATAGCGTTCATATGCGTGGAAGTGGCTTCGCTGGATGAAGTAGTTCCGAGATCAATATATCCACCATATCTACCAATACACAAATCAGTTGATTTGTGCATTGGTAATGGAAGATTGAGGCACGGATGTAAGAAAATAATTATGATAGAATATATCGTCGCTTCCAACGAAGACCACTCTTCAAAAAGGTCAATTTTCAATGGTTAGAGTGTTATAAGAAATTGAAGCTACTGCAACGTATGGTAAATTTTGCATGTGGAAAAAAGTACAAATTTATCAAAGTTTAGATAAGTTTATATTATTCGCGGACGATCAATGGTTAGAGTATTACAATAAATTGAAGCTACTGCAACGTATGGTAAATTTTGCATGCCGATGAAAGTACAAATTTATCTAAGTTTCGATAATTTTATATTATTCGCAGACATTAATGTAGCATTGAATTTAGGCGTATATTGAAGTTGCTAATCTTTATTGGAAGCCACGATATGGTTTTACAATATTTTTTACGCATTAAATAAAGCCGCGTTTGTTTACGCGTAACGTTATATCCAAAAGCGAGCTTTGCGAACGACGCCGTGCACATAATTAACGTTTCTGTAATATTTGCACTGCTTTCTCACCGATGGCAAACTGATTGTTGATGCATCGTTTGGGTCCGCGAAAAGCACGATAAATTCACTGTGTCCCACACCCCAACAAAACACACAAACAGAAAGAAAAGCAGCAAACACCTTACAGCTTCTTAGTTCGTGATGTGTATATATATATATATATGTGTGTGTGTGTGTATATATATAAATATATAAATCGGGTATTTTGAATGCATCCCTATAATAAACTACCCTTCGCTAGCGCATTCAAAATTCCACTTTTGGCATTCAATATTCCATATTTAAAAATAACCCTATACTACCCCTACTTTCGGCGCATTCAAAATACCCGATTTATGTATTTATATACTATATATATACTAGGGGGTACCCCCCTGCTCGTTCCGCTCGCCAACCCCCATTTTTTCAGTTGTTATTTTGGTAATGTACAAAAATAATTTACAGCAACAATTTCAGGAATTGATTTTAAACTTTTAGATTTTCAAATCTCAATTTTTAAATATATGCATATTTTATTGACTATTAGAACAATAATAATTCTTAAAATTTGCCTACTGCTATAAAATTCATGGTATATAAATGATACTGAAACATGTTATCATAAAAATAGCTCACCCATCACCTCCACCCTCCGTCTGCCACCTCTCCCTATTTTCTCCACGATGATCTCTAACCATGAAGTCTATTAACTACCTGTCATCTTCACCATTCAACCTTTATCTACCACCGATCATCTACATCCTCGACACCTCGACTCTAGTTTTTTCCTCCAGCGTCCACACACAACCCCTATATATCAGCTCTACTCAAGACTTCAAACTTCAACTTCATTACTCAACCTATCCCTACACCGTCCACTTATTACTACAGTTATTAACCACCACCCTTCACGCACTCCTCGACCCATAAAGCTGACCATCTACCTAGCACCTTCTTCTGAGGGGGCGCTGAGGGGGTGCTTAGGGTGTGCGGAGGGGGGTCCATATGAGGTGGGACGAGGAGGGCGGGGGGGGGGGGGCGACGAGGGGGGGCAAAATGCAGAAAAACAACCAAACTTTTGAAACGTTTCTTGGTTCTTTTGAAGGGGGGCTGAGGGGGCTAATGAGGGGTGACGAGGGGGGGGGGCCAAATTCCAGCGTGGCTCAAAACAACTATATATATATATATATATATATATATTAGGGTGACACAAAAATGCACGTGAGTGCCAAATCCCATTTGCCATAACCTTAACCGATAGTCCAGAAGCCGACGAGGCCGACCGAGTTTTTATTTTTTTGATTGAACCATTTTTCGAGTAGCCACATTCATTTTAAAGTTTGTAATCTAAAATAGCGTAGAGTAAGCAGGTGTTCATAAGTTTTTGATTATAACTTACAAACTATTAATGCTATTTCACATTTGCCTTCAGTAATCTTCTTACAGCATAAATACCAATCGATTGGAAAAAGTTTGGTCCAAAAATAATAATAATTAAGAAAGTGAACAGGTGCCGATTTGCTCTAAAATGCTTGATGTTTGGAGGCTTTTTAAGGTCCGTTCCGTTGCTGCTAGAGCCTTCAAATTTAAACACAGTAACCTCACATTCATGTAAAAGTGATTTCCGAAAAAATTTTTCAGAAAAAGTATTTAGAATGGCGAGTACAATCAAATGAAAGTAACGGCTTCAGTTTAAAAATATAGGTGAAAGTAGTAAATTTTTTTTGAGGATAAGCTGACATGATACTTCTAGTGACCCTTGCTGCCTGAAGCGCAGAGACGCGACACATGTTCGACGGCCGTGGATCTTGGCTGTATGTATACTCCAGGTATACTCGTACGGTACTGCTTACTCAGTGGAACACAACTAGCGGCGCTGCGACTCTCCCTCTTCCTCTGCTTGATTTCTCTCTTTCCGAAAAGACTAAGTTGAGCACCCGTACTACGCAGTGATGAAATTTGGAAGGAAAGGAAACAGGGAAAGTTGTAGCAAAAAAAGGTAGCTGCGGAAGTAAATTCGAACCCTCGGTCGAGCCAGATGTCGGAGGTACCTAGAGAGACCCGCATACCCTACCATAAATCGTACTAATACTGTGTATTGTTCTGTTTATCTCCTCATTAATTTTTTCAGTTACTTTGCACCTCGCTTTGCACAGAAATTTAGTAAACTTTAAAATGAATGTGGCAACTCGAAAAATGGTTCAATCAAAAAAATAAAAACTCGGTCGGCCTCGTCGGCTTCTGGACTATCGGTTACGCTTATGGCAAATGGGATTTGGCACTCACGTGCATTTTTGTGTCACCCTAATATATATATATATATAGGGACGAGCAAGCAGAGCGCACTTGCTCGTAAGTTTATTCTGAAAATGATGTTACATGAGCGCACGCACAGACAGACAGAGGCGTGCAGCCGACACTTACAGGTGCTGTCTTCTTCGTACGTCTTCTTCTCAACGGTCAGGGTCTTGGTGCGTAGGCGCCGGGAGCGAGGCTGGACAGATTGTCGGGCAGCACAGCTTGATCCTTCGTCCTCGGAGAAGTTGGCTTTGGGACGATCCTGGGAGGCAAGGCTGGCGGCGGCAAGATGTTGAGCCCCGCGGCAGCGTTAGGCCTCCCAGCCGTTGGTAGCGTCGGTTGCAGTCGCGTCTAAGTGCGTGTGCTCTGGTCAAGGGCTGGGATCGTAATCTCTCGAGCGCCATTGCACTCGCATAGTTTTCGGCACGCGTAGAGTCCGAAAACTCCCCACTCCTCTTCTTTGCGCGACGGCGTCTTGATTAGCGCTGTCGCGTCTCTCTATTTCTCTCTCTTTCCTTTCCACTCTATATGCGCGATGATGTAGGTATCAATGCCTATCTCTCTCTCCTAATACTTTTCCCTTCCCCTTGAGCGGTTTCGCATGCAGCTCCTGCTGCCTCGATTCTCGCCTTGCCGTGCGTATACAAGTATGTGTGTACGCATGGCTTTGCGCTGGGCGCTTGTATATGCGACTATACGAGCGCCTTGTCTCAATATATATAATGTAGTTATAGATAATATAAGTACACTCGCAAAGTATACATATACATAATATACCTATAGAGACAAAGGGAGTGAATACGCACACACACGCATACCCGCACGCTTGCACACACATACACACTCATAGGGAAAGCCCTAAACGCTGTATAAGCTGCAATACGTAGACGCAGTACACTGCGTTAAGGGTCTTAGAGTGGGGGGCGAGAAACTCCCCACCTACGCACACAGTATACTATAAGCTAGGTCTCGCTGTAAGTCAGCTGCATAGAGACTATCGGTAGTGGGGAATTCCGCGCCCCTCAAACTCTGCCAAATTCTATGACACCTTCGTCTCCTCTGCTTTCCAAATTTTCACGCAAACCCCCCAGACAAACTCAAGCGCTAGAACGTCCATAAAGATCAAGGGGCGCGGTAGCTGACCAGTATAAGTAAGCTGGCTTGCGTACGCCGCCTAGCCTATGTATACTTTGAATTCACTTTTTACCAACCTCCAAATTTTTTCAATCGATTATAACTTATGTTGATCAAATGCACATGCAGTCAATTAGAATATTTTCTAAATGATATTCATTCAACGTTTCATGTAAAAAAAGAATCAGCTAAAAATATTGAACCGTTCGTTCAATAAAGCTGTTTGAATTTTCGAAGTGCGTATTTGCTTTTCAGAAGATTTTCCTTCTCCATCCAATATATATAGCTAACCACGCTGTATATATAGCTAACTGCGCTGTATATATAGGCATAGCGCTTCGTGTACATAGGTATATATGCTTGCGTTGCCGAGCAAGGGTCTGCGGCCCCCCGATCGTTTTCTTCATCGGAGATTATCTTCTCTTGCTGCCTGTTTGCACACACACACACACACACACACACACACACACACACACACACACACGCGCGCGCGCGCGCGCACGCACGCACGCAGGCACGCACACATATCTATATTCTATATGTTTCTCTTCTCTTGCATCGGCCTACGGGCCCCTGGTGTTTTCTTCGCCGGGCAATTTCTTCTTCTGCTATATGTATATATCGTCACCCTGTACGAAGACTACAACAATTCAAAAAAGACTTAATTTAATTTAACATTTTTAGAGAGCCCAGATCGAGTCCAGTGTTAAGAATTTGAAAAATATTAAATATACGAATTTTATTTCAAATTTATCATATCCTTGATAAATTGATTTTCACTAACTATCTAAAACTAGCAAATTAGAATAGGTCTTTTTTGAATTGTTTTAGACTTCGTACGGAGTAACGGTATATATTTAAAAAATTATAATATACTTAAAATAAAAAATTCGAGACATAATTAAAAAAAAAATTCACTGATTTTTTTTCGAAAACTATGGACTTGTATAAAAATTTCATAACAATAAAAATGAATTGGAATTAATCAAATAATGCTCTCAAATTTTTTCAGATTTTTTAAGTACATTATTTGAGATCGATTTTTTGACTTTTCGAAAAACCAAAAATTGTACTTGATCATTTTGAAGAATATGTGTTATAAGTGCCTAGAGTCGGGCCACCGCCAGGATGTTTGTAAGGTGGCTAACTGCAACCAATGTAATAGGAGGCACCATACTCTCCTGCATACGGCGAAATCGAATCGCGAATACAAAAAAGAATCAGAGGCGCGTCGAGTTGCTGCTCCTACGAAGTCGGCGGTTCAACAAACCAGCGGCGGCAAAGAAGTGTCAATACTACACAATAACGGTTATCGCGCGCGCTCTTAAAAATAATTCCAGTCGAGGTGTCGAGTCCCAGGGCGAAGATGAAAACCTTTGCTACGCTGGACGATGGATCGACGATCACCTTAATAAATCGAGGCACAGCTCGCAGATTAGGAGTTAGAGGCGCGCGGATAAATGTAGAGTTGAAAGGCGTAAATAACCGTGAGGTAGTCACGGCACAATGCGAAAAAGTTGAATTCAACATCTGCGGAGATGCGAAAGACTATTGCGTTAAAGGTGCAGTCGCGTTACGTAATCTCTGTCTGCCCTCGCAAACTCTCCCGGAGGAAACGGTGCGATATATGGCTAAGAGCGAAAGTATTTTCATTCAACCTTATGAACACGCAAAGTCAGAGATATAAATTGGTCAGGACAACTGGCAATTATTGACTTCGTTTGAAATGCGCACGGTTTTGAAATCTAATAAGGCGCTTTCTTTATCTCCACTTGGCTAGATAGTACATGGCGTCGTTAAGCCAGACAAACGAGTCAATCGAAGAAAACGCGATAAAATCAAGCATAGCGAGACTACCGCTTATGTAGTCGCCCGCGTAGATATAGATACAAATGATCGCGACGAATACCTTGATGATTTGGTTAAGGAGTACTTTCAAATCAATAGTTTCGCAGCTCGCGAAATTACGCGTCCGAGTGCTAAGCACGAACGAGCCTTACGTATTTTAGAAAATGCGATACCAACAGAATTACATGTATTCTGCGACGCGAGTATAAAGGCGTATTCAGCAGTTGTTTACGCACGTTTTATATAAGCGGGAACGCCCGTACACGTCACACTCGTCATGGCTCAATCTAGAGTCGCGCCGCTCAAACCTTTATCAATTCCTCGGCTCGAGGTCCAAGCCGCACTGTTAGACGCACATCTCCTTAAGACGGTAGCCGATGAGTTCGAGATTGAAATACAGCGTCGAGTATTTTGGTCAGACCCGCAATCAGGTGGATAAAGTCAGAACCGCGAACTAAGCAAACGTTTGTTGCTCATCGATAAGGTGAGATAGGTGAATTAACAACGAGCGCAGAGTGGAGTTGGGTGCCGACGAAAGCGAATCTTGCGGACTGCGCGACACGATGGTCGAGCGATAACATAAATAGTAAAGACCTCCAGTTTGCTGGACCCAACTTCCTAAAGAAAGAAGAAACACACTGGCTTAAAGAAAAGTCACTTAGTAAAAAGCAAAAAGAAAATATTGATGCGTTAGAAGCCAGAAAAGCGATCGTTTATACTATTTCGGCAACTGTAGTGGAAATTTCAACTATAGGAAAATTTCTTTGTTGGCGAGGTCTGTTACTAATCACACGTCGGGTGGGAAGAGCTGCCTATAAATGGTTTAAGAAAGTGCGAAAAACAGCGTGCAAATGTGAAGAAGAATTCGACGATAAAACTATACAATGCGACGAAAATTTTGTGCTCCGCATGATCCAGAGCGAATATTTCAAAAGCGAGTTGAGCGCGATTCGAAGCGGAAAAGCGATTAATAAGAGCAGTAAAATCGCGAACGTAAAGCTATTTGTTGATGATCAAGGACTGCTGAGAGCAGAAGGTAGAGTCACAAAATTATGTAAGGAAAGGACCCCGCACAAAATGATAGGAAATGAGGTCCCGTATGAGTTAATCACAAGAAAATCGGGATCTTGGTGTAATGGTTGAGCATAGAATTCGGGAAATTTTGGTTCCAATCTGGATCCGGATTTTTTTGCGACGCAACTAAATCGGGACATTGCCTTTCAAGATGTGACTTTTTTCCCAATCAGTTTGCACAGCAGCTAAACCAGGATCCCGATTTTCTTGCGGTACAGAATCTGAATTTCTTTGTGCTAGCAGAACGTCAAGACTCATTCATCGATTTCTACTGACATTTATTAGCTGTGCAAAAATATCGGGATTGTGCTTTTCTATCATTTACAATGAAATCGAGTAAGCAATCCAATTTTTCGTGACAGAAACAGATGGGCGTTTTCCTCGCACAGGTCAAACCAATGGATTTTCTGGCACTTGCAAGAAAATAGGACACCCAATTTTCTTGCGACGTGAAATATATTATGATGTGAATCTTTTTACCGTCCACAGTGAAACCGGTAATTTACTAGCAGCGCAAAAATATCGGGATTGTTCTTTTCTATGCTCAACCATTAAACCAAGATCCCGATTTTCTTGTGATTAACTCATACTATCCTTGCGTTTGCAGAAATTCAGGACCAGATAATCGGCGCTCTAACGACAAATTGAAATCGGTATCGTCCTTCACCAGACGTACAATAAAAACTGGATTGTGGCTTTGGTTCAATGTAATTTTCACATCTTAATATATTTTATGTCGCAAGAAAATTGGGATTCCTATTTTCTTGCAAGTGCCAGAAAATCCATTGGTTTGACTTGTGCGAGAAAAGCGACCATCTCTTTCTGTCACGAAAAATTGGATTGCTTACTCGGTTTCATTGTAAATAATAGAAAAGCACAATCCCGATATTTTTGCGCAGGTAGTAAAAGTCAGTAGATATCGATGAATGAGTCTCGACGTTCTGCTAGCACAAAGAAATTCAGATTCTGAATCGCAAGAAATTCGGGATCCTGGTTTAGCGGCTGTGCAAACTGATTGGGAAAAAATACACATCTTGAAAGAGAGTGTCCCGATTTAGTTGCGTCGCAAAAAAATCGGGATCCAGATTGGAACCAAAGTTTTCCGAATTCTATGCTCAACTATTAAACCAAGATCACGATTTTCTTGTGATTAACTCTTTTTAGTCGCAAAGACATCGGGCGATGTAAAAAGTTTGGGATCCTGAATTGTTTTACACATAAGGAATTGTTCTCATCGTATTATTCAATATTACACATGTACCAATAGTAGTAACTTCTTTTAGCAATGCACGAAAATCGGGATCCCGATTTTCCTGCAGCTCTACAATCTAATATGTAAATAGTTGGGTGGTTGAAAGATTTACATCTTAATATATTTCACGTCGAAAGAAAATCGGGATTCCTATTTTCTTGAAAGTGCCAGAAAAGGAGTATTCCATTGGTTTGAAATGTGCAAGAAAAGCGCCCATCTCTTTCTCTCATGAAAAATTGGATTGCCTACTCGATCTCATTGTATTGATAGAAAAGCACAATCACGATATTTTTGCGCAGCTAGTAAGTCACCGATTTCAGTAAGTCACTACAAAACGGTTAATGAGTCTTGAAGTTCTACAAGCATTAACAAATTGAGATTCTGTTTCGCATGAAAATCGTGGTCTTGGTTTAGCGGCAACAGAAATTGATTGAGAAAATAAGACACATCGAAGTACACAATATCCCTATTTATTTGAGTCGTAAAAAATTCGGGATACGAATCGGAACCAAAGTTACTGATTTCTTTGCTCAGCCATTAAATCAAGATCCCGATTTTGTTGTGATTTGAACTACGAATATCTTTGCATGTGTAGAACTTCTGGACCTGATTCTTCATTCTGTAACGACACAATGGCACCGGTATCATGAGGTGCCAGCGGTTCAAGATAATTGAGAGTTTATTAGTCGTTCAATGTAATGAAATGGAGTTAGCAATCGAATTTTTTCGTGGCAATAAGAAATGGATGCTTTTCTTTCACACGCCATGCCAATTGCAATAACGTTTAGAATTCTGCTTTTTTTGATTCACAATTAAGTTAGGCGATGCAGAATAGACGGGATCATGAATTGCTTTGCATGTAAGGAAATTATATCGACGTACCATTTGATGTTGTTGATGCTGTACACGTAGTTGATTTCATTTTTTTAGACCACATGCAAGTCGGAATCCCGGTTTCCTTACTGCTCTACTAAAATCGGATGTTAAAATGATTCGGCGGTAAGAACATTTTGGTATTAGTTTTGTCGCATTTTATCTCGTCTCTTCTACCAGACTAATCGCGTGGACAAAGTTAGTCTGTTCAAAATTCTTGTATTTAATTATTGAATTTTCACAAGACAAATCGTACAGGCAAAACTAGTTTGTTGAATAGTCTCACATTTCCTCTCACAATTCATCTCGAATTTTCTGCGAGACCAATCACACAAACATAAGTAGTCTGCTGGAAATTCTTGCATTCTATTTCGTATTTTTACGTGGTACGCCAGTTCTGTTGAAAAAGTATGGAGCGCACCACCTGGAGTGGGTAATCGGCGACCCTGTTTAACTAGACACCTTTCCGGCACCTGGTGCACAAGTTCTGTTGAAAAACTACGGAGCGCACCTCCTGGAGTGCGTAATCGACGACCCTGTATAACTAGACGCCTTCCCGGCACCTGGTGCGCAATTTCTGTTGAAAAACTACGGAGCGCTCCACCTGGAGTGCGTATTTGGCGACCCTGTTTAACTAGACGCCTTTCCGGCAGCTATTGCGCAAGTTCTGTTAAAAAAGTACGGAGCGCACCACCTGGAGTGCGTAATCGACGACCCTGTTTAACTAAACGCTTTTCCAGCACCTGGTACGCAAGTTCTGTTAAAAAGCTATGTAGCGCACCACCTAGACTCCATAAGCGGGCTGTCTTCGTAATTAGACGCCCCATTGATACGTAGTGCTCGAGTTTAGTATAGGACGCGTTTCATCTAACCTCCGCTTATAAGAATCGCTCAGCGCACTATGTTCTATTCTTCTTGTCGGTATAGGTATACTTATGTACATACAAAGCGCGTTCTATATCTATATTTATTTGTTTACATTCGTAGCCGACCATTCTAACCTACTCAAAAACAGCTTATTTAATCATCATTTTTTCAAAATCTAGCCATTTTCCAGAGTTGTGCCCAGCAAGTCTTTTGTTCCGGAGATTATCAACTACAACTTATCAAAGTTGCAGCTGATTTGACCGGAACCTCATTTCCTATCATTTTGTGCGGGGTCCTTTTTAGTAATCAGCCTATTATTTTGACTGACGACCATCTTGCCACAAGACTATTGATTAAGGGGATCCACCACTTTTAAATTCTGAAATAAAAAGAATTTTCAAATAATTTTTAAATTGTTATAGTCAATTAGAATTGAACTAAAACATTTTTAATCTAAAAGTATATACAAAATATAGTAAGATTAAATTTTTATTGTCCTACTTTGAGCCTAATACACATTCATGTCAGCGTAGACACTGTTCGATGACTTTTGGCACTGTCCGTAAGATTCCAAGTGTACACATGGATGAAATGGACTCAAATTTTTTTACAAACAGCTTATTATAATATTAGTTTCCGTATGAACAGAGGGATTTTAATTTGAATGAGTAGAAGATTTGAAAAAAAATAAAATGTTTTAAAAAATATTTTCAAAACCATTAGATTTTAAATTTATTGACATATTTTTTTTTCCAATCTTCTACTCATTCAAATTAAAATCCCTCCGTTCATACGGAAACTGATATTATAATAAGATTGTAAAAAAAATTTGAACCCATTCATCCATGTGTACACTTGGAATCTTACGGACAGTGCCAAAAGTCATCGAACAGTGTCTACGCTGATATGAATGTGTATTAGGCTCAAAGTAGGACAATAAAAATTTAATCTTACTATATTTTGTATATACTTTTAGATTAAAAATGTTTCAGTTCAATTCTAATTGACTATAACAATTTAAAAATTATTTGAAAATTTTTTTTATTTCAGATTTTAAAAGTGGTGGGTCCCCTTAAAGAATATCATCGCAATATATATCGGGGGAGCATTAAAAAAATAATTTAAAAAATGCAACTTAAGTTTAAGACTTTGTATTATTTAGCACAATTTGTAACCTGCTTTCAAATAATTTGTACTTTATTATTATACTTTAAATTTTAATACTTGACCATACTTCATTGATTTGTTTACTTTCATTAGCATTTATTTCACACTTGTTTTAAGTATATATTTTTTTTGCATTAAAAAATTATAAATACTTGACAAATTTTTTTTCTGATTTCACAACTTTCAATACTTTAAATTTGTGAAATTGCCATAACTTCTTTTTCAGTATTCTTAGTATTTTTTTGTTTAAAAGCATAGAAACTTATACTTGCCTAGAAAAAGGTTTTTTTTAGAGAGTGTTATTCACATCTAAATGATGGCTGTAAGTTGTCAGGCTTATAAACGAGCTAGGTTGGAGAAGTAAATATTCGATCTCAACAGCACCGACATTTCGAAAATTTTTAATCCTATAATTCTCAAAGATCCATTGTGAAAACATTTATTGAGTTTTACAATCATAAAATACAAATTTAATCTTCTAATAAAAAAAAATTAATAAAAATGAAATTTTTATAGCACTATGTAATAGCTATGATTTTTACGTATTGAATTTAGGTACTATAATAAATATCTGTAGGTTACCCATAAAGGATTCAGGATGTAAATAATGAACCAATATGCTATAAAATTTCGTTTTATGCATGCTGTGCTCGAGATCCAAGGATGGGTTCGACAAGCCTTTGTATTTCGTTGTCCATTGCATCGAAAAAGTTTGTGAGTGCAACCAGAGGAGGTGGCGCATCGGCGTCCCGATGTTTTTTCTTCCAGTGCAACATCATAGACGACTTCTGAGTGAATCTGTTACCACAAACGTTACACATGTACTGCTTCACCTTGGAGTGTATCAAGTAGTAAACTCTGAGCATAGGATTGCAGGAAAAGCGTTTTTCGCACACAACACAACTTATTCTTTTTACCAAGTGGACTCGATTCTTATGCCTGGAGACGTAATTTTTTTAGTAAACTTAAGGTTGCACACATTGCAACTGTACATAATATTGTGCGATGCGATATGACGATCCAAACCATCCTGAGTTGTAACGTGGAATTTCCCGCCCGCACGGGGATTCCAGTTATTTACAAATTATTTTTAAGATACACGGCTTCCTTCTTTTCCTCTGGCTCGTGGTATTCCTGCAATGGTGAAAAGCGGGAAAGTGTGGTGGCAATCAGGTTGAAAATGGTAAAACACAAATATATATTGGATAATAAGTCACAGATATATTCTAATTTTCCCATACAATTATTATTTGTGCAAACAAATCGGTAATGACTCGAAATAAAATCATGGGCACGCGGCCATATCACTAATTCCAAGCCGCTCGATAATGCTATATGAAATGGGACCGCGAAAATTCCTCCAGGAATGATTCTAATTAAACAAAAGGGAAATCAGCATTCAGGACCTGGAAACGCGAAAGTTCCTCTACGCGCCTCAATCGCCTCAACCCTTTATTAAAATCATCTTCGCCACAACAATTATCTATCACAAATATATAATATAAAATATTACCGATCTCCTCAATGAAACGACTCAAATACAACTCCTTTGCCAACTTCCTCCACAACGATGCCTCCAAAGAAAAACTCCTCTTCCAAGCTTCCTCTACAAAATCCTCAACAGCACCAAGATGGCTCCCAAAAATAACAGGGCGGAAAAACAATAGCTGCTGGAAAACTAACTTGATTCACCAACTGCCAGTGACGGAATCAGAGTGCGGACTACCACCAAGGCGTCCGCCGACAGAGTGACGCGGTCGACACTTCGTCCGAGGAAGGATGCCGCGTTTTTCCCACCCGGCCTCCTTCTTCACGGAAGCGTCGATCTGATCACCGAATTTTCCAATTGGTCCTTTATCTAAAATAAATCCTCTATTGGCCATTAATAGACCACCACTAATTTATTCCTCTATCCGTGATTTTCCCCAGCGCCCTCTTTTCCAAATCCAATTTTATCATTGGTTAGAAAATCAATTAACGTCCTCCATGTATTTCCTCAAAATGCAAATTCGCGCCCCCTTTATGGATATCGATCAATCAATCAATCATGTCGATATCCATCCGGTGGCTCCACCTATAGATAATCTGTAAGCCGCGCGATATTTGAAGAGCCTCTATCATCCTCGAGTAAACCCTAGAGATACATATATCGAGTCATCAAAGATCCCTAGTCCGAATATTCCTCTATATGTCTTTATGACGTCCGCGAGTCAACCTAAAGTCAACTCTGAGCGCTCCAAACGCCGTCACCTTCGCGCCACTATATTCATCTCTCTCTCTCTCTCTCAAGCACGCTCTCTCTCTCTCTCTCTCTCTCTCTCTCTCTCTCTCTCTCTCTCTCTATCTCGCACGCACTCGATTCCCACTCTCGCCAAATGTCTCTCTCCCGCGCGCGCCGACTCTCTCTCTCTCGCTCACGCTCACACTCGCGCTCTCCCCTCTACACACCACCGCATGCATGTAACCGCGTGCGCGCGGCCGCCGGCTCGCTTCCTGCCATGCCGCCTCCCGAGCGCCGACGCGCTACGCAGGTGTGATTCGAGATCTCACATCCTGCGCTCCGTACGCGGTCGGTCAGAGGCAACTCCTGCGAGCGCCACCGAGCGCTGGCTGGCTGGCCGTACAACAATGATCACGACGCAGCAATAATTATTGCTACGTCGCAAAGTTTATAATTTTATGTAGAACTTTGGACATTTAAAGTTTCTCTGAACAACATCATACGCCTGTGCTTGTTCAGCGAATCCACACTAGTGTACATTTTACCACAAATGTAGCACATGTGCTAGGAATCACTGTATTCCAAAATTAAGTTCCAAAATGAAACTTATTCGTTTTAGTATTTTCTAATCTCAAGACCTTGCCTGGACATAGCTCTACAATTGCATTTAGAGCAGAGATACACATATTTGCTGTCTGCAGTCTGTATATGCTTATTTATGTGCGTTTTCATCAAGTACTTCGACTTATACGTTTGTGAACAGTACAGATATTTGACAATCTCTGGAGGTTGATGCTCAATTTTAACGTGCAATTTCATTTTACAGCAATGCTTGAACCTCTCGATCCATGAACAGCACTGATATTCACTATTTTTCGTTTTTATAAAATGTGGTTTATCATCTTTATTCTCTTGTTTCACCTTCGCCTCGGAATCGCGCAGCTTAGGGCACAAAGGCGACGGCGTGGTTCGACTGTGCACATAGAAACAGCTTTTCGTCTCGCTGTTTCAAAGAGCGCGCTCGTCTTTTGTAAATGCATAAATTTTGGACTTTTGTTTTTGAAATCGATGTGGGAGAAGTGGACTTTCGACCGAGGTATTAAGAAAAATTTATTTCTTAACAGCGCATTAACAAAATGAAACGAAAAGTCAATAGGGATAATAAGAATACTCATCGAAGTGAAAGGAGTTCCCAAAAAGTTTCAGAGACTAAGAAATCTCGTAAGTATCTTAGTCGCCTCGACAAATTCTTCTTGCATTATGTAATAATACTAATTTTTATTTAATGCTTATTACATATTTTTTTATACATTAATATAGATTACGTCATTAATGAATGTAATACGTGTTACATGAATTCTTGTATTCAAACGTGCTACATGACACCAGAATTTAGAAATTTTATGTATGATTTTAATTGCAAAAATGAAAATTGTCATATTCAAAGTTCAATAATATTACAATTACAAAAAATTTTTGTGCCACTACAGGTAAATTCAGTATATTGAAGTTTTAGCTGAATTATTTTCATTTGTGACAGTTGTGACACGGTACGACGGGGAACGCGAGAGGGGGAAGCCGCGCGACCACGGTGATGATGGCGCGAGCGGGGAATCCGCGGCACGGAGTCCACAGTAATGACCGGTTTGCTGCATTCGCTGTCTGTGTGGTAGTGGTGCGTGTGGTTGCGGCGCGTTGTTCTCTTCATCGTCCTCTCCTCCTCCCGTGTTCCTTGAGGTTTCGCGTCGCGGATACCTCGAGCAAGTCTGCAGGCCTCGGCTGACACTCTTTTACGATTTACGGATAACAGTAGTTGTTTTATTATTTGGGTTAACTTTGTTTGTATTACACTCTCTCGTTTTACACGTTCCTTATACACAGGTGCGGCGACGGCTTCGGCGGATACCCGGCACTCGCGGATTAAAAACCACCTTTCTTACTTTTTCCTCTTTCTATCCTTTCTCGCCTCCTCTCGTTCGGCCGAAGTCTCGTTCCCTATAACGCGCGAATACAGCGGCTACGCTGGTGGATGACGATTGACTCTCGGATTTGTTCTCAATGTCAATCCTGAATTAACTCTGGTTTTGCTCTCTCGATTGTTCCCTGGATGCTTACTCTTGCGAGGTTTGCTGGGTACTGACTCGCGCTCGCTCGTCTCTTGCTCACGCATACATTCTATCCGCGGCCCATCATATGGACCGTTCGTCTACAGTGTATTTCCATTCGCGGCAATTACAAATTTTCTCACACACAATTTGGTATCTCTCATCTCACGGCTTCGGCAAATAGATATAATTCTACTTACATTCGTCATTGTGGACGATGTATGCGCCTCCACTTCGAGCCAATAGTCCTCCACGCTTGTACAGTGTGGCTCGAAGGCCTCCACTCGGCAATTCTAGCTCCATATGCCGCGCGCGGCCGCGTGTGGTAGTTGGCAGCGCTTCTACTCCTCATGCGCTTTCTCGCAGCTCGGCGGCCGGGACGTCACAGCGGCGACTCGGCAGCGTGCTGTGAACTTTCGCGCGCTCTATCTCTCTCTTGCTTACCTACAGCGCGGCTCTCGGCTAACGCTCGGCAAACTCCGACGGTCCTCTCCTGTAAACACCCGAGATTTTAGTACATCTCTTTTTGCACATTTCGGTCTCAGGTGTCTGCAGGAGAGCGCTTTTTTACGATGGATTCTCCGTCGCACAGCACATGTGGATACAAAAGTATTGGTTTTTTTCAGACGTCAAAAAAATGTGCAATTAAGACGAATAGATTACCATCTAGTTTTGGGTGGGAAACTAATGCCCTGCGACAACAGCATGATGTTCAGGAATTCTGGGAAGTTTTCTTAAGCATTATTAATAAGCTGTTGCAAAATACCGCACAAAATGAATTCATAAGCGAACTTTATGAAGGTACTTTTTGTAAATTCAACGTATTGATACCTAGAATATATAAGAAACAGAAAACAGGAATATTTTTTTCCTCCTTCGATTTCGCCTATTCTACGATATGCTATGAAATAAAGGATCGCCAATCGCTAAATAAGGGCTGCGTGCTCTTAACTTAAAGCTGTATCTTATTTTTAAATGCATTGAAAAAGCACGCACTTTTTTCGGGAAAATCAGATCTGTTGGTAAACGTGACTAATATATGAGGAATGATTTATTTGTAATTTATAATTATACAGGCAAAATGGTGGATTTTATTGAATACTTAAACTGCAACACAGAAAAACATAATTATATTACTTTCCGTAATATTTCTTTACCTGTACGACCTGAGGATGGTTTAAGTTATGAGAGTGTGGTTAGTTCTTTTTTTAAATCAATAATTGTTATCATTCGAGTACACTGAAATGATGACGTTATTATTACGTACGTTATAACGGATTAATTAAGCTTGAAACAATATTTGTTGTACGAAGAAGCATGACGTGCATTTCTTTCGATTGAATCTTTAGAAGGAGATAATGAGTATATGTAAAAAAATAACTATACGGCTATAAGAGGAACAAAAATAATACAGTTACCATATCGACGGCTGAGATTAAAGGGCTGCTTATTCAAAGTCCGAATCGGAGAAAATTCATAAAAATCGTAAACAATTCGTAAAAATCGGAGAAAATTCTGACAAATCGTAAAAAATTCGGAAATCGTAAAAAATCCGTAAAATCGGAAAAATTCGGAATAATCCTAAAAAATCGAAAAATTTGAAAAAGTCAGGAAAAATTTGGAAAAAATCAGAAATAATAAGAGGGGGGAGATTTGAGAAAAAAATGAAAAAAAAAAACGATAAAGTTCGGAAACATTTGAAAAATCAATAAAATTTTTATAATAATTCATTTTTTTTTATTTTTTCTCAAATTTCCTCCCTCTCCTATTATTTCTGATTTTTTCCAAATTTTTCGATTTTTTTACGATTTTTCCGAATTTTATCCAATTTCCTGGTAGAAATCCAAATATCTAAAATAGCCTATAAACCAGAAAATGGCTATGAGAAATACTCGGTTCCTAACTTGCGATGAAACACTTTCTCTCCCGTTATTTGAGCATTTCATGGAATACCCATAACCTCCAAATCATTACACTAATTTTACTGCTTATATTGTACGCTAAATACAGGGAGGTGTACGTATTTCAGTCAGTTTCGATACAATGTACGGAATAAATAAGCGTTTGAAGCTGTAAATACGTGGATTACTAAGATATTTATGATTTACTTGATTTTACAATTTTTCGATCGGTTCCATTAGGCCAATCAAATTAACATTTTTCCGTGCAAAAATTCTAAACAGCAATATTATTGGCTTAAACCATTCGGAAGCGTGTGTACATTATTAATCCGACTCCGCAAATAGCTGAATTTGTACAGCAAATTCGTTATAAACGATTAAAGTCGCAATTTCGCATTTTTTTTTGGTTTTTCCTCTGCGTATTGAAAAGTATTATTCGCAGAGAAAAAAGTTTAAATGAAAGTGGTTTCTTATGAAATTTGGCACAAAAATGTCAGCGGTGGCATATGTCTATCTCTAATTGTTTAGTTGTAAATAGGCAATAAACGCGAATTCTGCCAAAATCGAAAATTGTTTATAATTTTTGAAAAAGTTATATTACGTTTCTTTTATTCTACGAAAAGGTAGTACTTAATAAGTACTATAACCGTGCAAAATCCAAATTCTCTATCTACTATAGTTTTTGTGCAATAAGGACCGAAAGTTGAAAAAGTTGTTGTTTTCAAAGTGCTGGCAAAACGTGAAAAATTATCTCAAATAGTTCAACTTGTACGTTCTCTAGAAGAGTTATAATAGAGAAGAGTTATTATAATAAAGAGTTATAACAGACGTTCAACTTTGTACGTCTTCTAGATGACTTACATTTCACTATACTACTTTGCAAACTGCGAAATTTTTATTAGGGGGAGCAAATGTTTATAAAGTACGTAATTAATGAATTCGCTGTACACAATATTTAAGTGCAATTGAATTACAAATAAGTTTATTGCAAAGGTGAGATTTTTATCGAATTTTTAAGCCCAAGATGGATCCGGTACGACCAATAGGAACCGAGATCCGTTTTTTTTTTTCAATGTACAATAACGCTATAACAAAAGGTGATTTTCCATATTTTGAAGTTCAATTCCTGCAGTTCAAGACTTGAGCTTTACAGTAAAACTATTGATCTTACTCTTGTGCAAGCTTTTTGACAAGCAATAAGTTGCTGCAAAAAAGTATTTCTTAGATTTCAGCCGTCGGCGCCGTGGTCGGAGGAGTGGAGGTAGCCGCAATCGGCGCCGATCTCGCCGTTCGAAATTCGGAAGGGCCAAGTAATAGAGATTTCTTCCTTCAAGGTCAAAAATATAGGTAGGGACCTATGCCATTCGGTTATATATGATGCGTACTTTAAATAGACGTACTAAAATTAGTTTTGCGCCGTGCATTTGAGTAGGTAAGCTATGTCACTTCTGGGCGATGTCACTTCTGGGCCAACACGTGGTATTGCATGTCACTTCTGGGCCAACACGTGGGGCGATACGGGGCCGTGGTATTGCGGAGTCGCTATATAACCCGGGGCCACCCTGGGAATGAATTATCAACGAGGCTAAAGTCATTGCGCGAGTATGGGCTCTCTATGACGTCCGCGCTCTCTCGCCTTAAGAGCGCGACGAGCGCTCCATGAGTCAGTATTCACGGAGCCACGGACCGAGCAGGAGCAGCAGTAGCAGCAGTAGCCCAGTGAAGAGGGCTCCAGGAGGAGATCCGCATCTGGAGATGCGATGCCTCTCCTCGACCGGGGAGAGAGGATGCCTCGGTCCCGAGGCTCTCGTTCGCGCTCTAGCTTTAGAGCGCGACGAAGTCTCGGGACGGCCGCGGCTCTCTTCGACGTCCGTTCTCTGCAGTTAAGAGCGCGGTGAGCTGTCAAGTAGCTCAGTCGAAGCCGAGCCGCGGACGGAGCAACAGCAGCAGCAGTGGACCCCCAGGGATCCCGCGTCTTGGGCGTGATGCGTTGCCTCTCTCCGACCTTCTGTCGGAGGGAGAGTATGGAGAGGTCCCGCGTCTGGAGACGTGATGCCTCTCTCTGACCTTCCGTTGGAGAGAGAGTATTTGGAAATTCTTTTTTAAAATAAAAATAAGTCGTTTTTAGGACTGACGGAACATGGGCTCTCGTTGACGTCCGCGCTCTTAATACAAAAGCGCGGCAGGCTCTCCGCGAGCTCAGTCATTATCGAGCCGCGGACCGAGCAGCACCAGCAGCAGCAGCAGTGGACCCCCAGGGAATCCCGCGTCTCGGGCGAGACGCGTTGCCTCTCCCTGACCTTCTGTCGCGGAGAGAGTATGAGCGGCTCTCTTCGACGTCCGCTTCGACGTCTTATGTTAAGAGCGCGGCGAGCGTTCGATAGGCTCAGTCGAAGCCGAGCCGCGGACGGAGCAGCAGCTGGAACCCAGTGAAGAGGGCTCCAGGAGGAGACGCACATCTGCAGATGTAATGCCTCTCCTCGACCGGGGAGAGAGAGGATGCCTCGGTCCCGAGGCACTCGTTTGCGCTCTAGCTTTAGAGCGTGACGAAGTCTCGGGTGAGACGTGATGCCTGTCTTCGACCTTCAGTCAGAGAGAGAGTATTCGGAAATTTTTTTTTGAAATAAATATCAGTCCTTTTTAGGACTAAAGCAACATGGGCTCTCTTCAACGTCCGCGCTCGTCTATTAAGAGCGCGAGGAGCTGTCCGCGAGCTCATTTGTAGTCGAGTCGCGGACGGAGCAGCAGCAGAAGTTGCAGCGAAGAAGACTAGAGGATCCCGCATCCGGAGATGCGATGCCTCTATTCGACTGAAGGTCGAAGAGAGAGTATTCTTAGGTTAAGAAAATTTTAAAAAATCAGTCCTTTTCAGGACTACAAAAAAAACAACTAGAACAAACTATTTGTATTATATATACAACGATAGAAATTTTTTTCAACGCGGACGTCGGCGAAAGCTCTCTCTCTCTCTTTTCCTCTCTCTAACAATAATTTGAAAGAGAGAAGACATTTAATCAGTCCTTTTCAGGACTTGAAAAATATTTTTAATACGTAGAGTATATACTGTACTCTCTCTCGCTCTCTCTCTCTCTCTCTCTCTCTCTCTTTCTCTCTCTCTCTCTCTCTCTGACTTTCAAACGAACAGAGAGAGAGATGCAAGTTTTTCCCGCCGCCGCCATGAGTGTCGCGCGTGAGAGAGCACTAATAGCAGCGAGCGAGTGCAATTGTTGTGAGGGAGATCGGCTCTAGAGCTGTTTCCTCGACTACGCAACAGATAGCGCACAGTAATAAAAACAAAACTCACTGATAATTACGCAACGATCGGCTATAAAAAGCCAGAAGTCGTTAGCGTAATCATCAGTTCGCTTTTGTCTTCTGTACGACAATGACAACTCCGACCAACGAAGTAGTAGATGCACGTGCCGCTGCCTTACCCGGGCAGGAAGGAGAAGAAGCTCAAGCTTCGTTCAACCCGGAGGAGGGCCGGGTCAACTCTCGCAGTCGACCTTATACGCCGGCGGCGAGAGAACCTTTTGCGGAAATGCCTAGGCGTCCGGAAAAGGCAAGACGGTGCATAGCCGTCTTGGACCTGCCTTGGCGAGGGCACAGCTCAAAACCCCGCTCATCAAATTGTGCTGCAAATGATAGCCATGTGTGCAACACTGGACTATCACTTTAGATCGACGCACTGATTGCACATATATTCAGGGCCCCCACACATATATTAACGTAAAAAAACAAACGATCGTTTTAGTCAGCAACGAGCATTCATAGAGTAAGGTTGCTTTTTTACTAGAGTGCGTAACCTTGAAAACATGGACACGTATTCAGGAAGTCAAAGGCCATGGATACGAAATCGTACGAGACCGAGAAGACTTCTAACAAATTCTGCAAGAGCTCCTTCCCGTCAATTCGAGAAGAAAGTTAGACGGGTGGAAGAGTTACTGATGATTGCTCCTTCTCACGGTCTTTGGCTGATTACGTAATCAAGCCTCCCCCACCATCTCCGCATATCAGCCATCTTTGATAGTAGAGTATAAAAATCGAGTCGCGAGCGCGAAAAAGTCAGAACATTCGCAGCTCTTGACAGAGACGCATGCTGAAGAGAGAAACATGGAGTACATCATCGACATGCAAGGCTTTCACGGCATGGTCAAGAAATTCATTTGGAAGGAATTGGCCATTATAGAATTTGAGCTACTTGAAGAGCGACCGTTGCCGAATGTTCACCTGTTTGATACACCTTCTTGCAGTCCAGCTACGGAATACATAGGTCAGAACAAGTATCTGACTCGTCATTTTCATGGTATTCCTTGGAGCGCAGGCCCTGTTCCATACTTTATATTAAAAGAAACAGTACACAATGAATTAGAGTATGCCTATCAAATATATGTAAAAGGAAATGAAAAGAAGAGGATAATTCAAGAAATTTTACCGTGGGTGAAAGTAATCAACCTCGACAACTATGACTGTCCAAAACTGAAGGAATTAACAAAAGGGCTATTCGTAGATTGCGAGCATCACACAGAAACCAGCAATTCAGTCTGCGCAAAGCAGAACGTAGAAGTACTTCATGAGTGGTTTCAAAAATATTGGATGTAATATTTAAGTTAAGTTTTCAAATAAAAATACAAAAAAAATCTGCCGTTTTCACGGCAAAAATAAATCAAACGTAAAGGAATAAATAGTTCGATTTCTGGATTTTGTCCATATAGGTGTATACATATCTCTCTCTCTCTCTCTCTCTCTCTCTCTCTCTCTCATCCAGCACTATAAAAAGAGCTCGTTCGGCGATCGCACTTCATTATTCTTGCTGCTCTCGAAGGAGAAGGATCATGGTCTGCAGTCTATGCCTTATGTCGAGAAGCGCTCCTGCTCGCTATGAAGCCACCATCTACAAGATGTTTCCACAATGGAACTACATGGTCTACGAGGATAATATCGACTACGTTGTCGATTTGGAAGGCTTTCAAGACGACGGCGACTGCTTAATTGTCAAGGAGTTAGCTGTGACAGCTCTAAACGGATATACGCCACCAACTGTATTCCTTTTTAAGCCACCATTCGACTGGGAGACCTTGAGCTCTGAGCGTCAACGAGCTAATAGCTGGATCGAGAATAAATTGACTGGCATTCCTTGGTCTTCAGGAAGCATAGAATACGATAATATTTCGAAGATTCTCGAGGATTCTCTCAAGAACTCTAAGAGAGTCTATGTGAAGGGTCTCGAGAATAAGAGGCTGCTGGAAAGGAGACTTTCTGGGATCAAGGTCATCGACATGGATGTTTTAGGATGTCCAGCATTAAAATTTTTTCTTATGCATGGGGATTGTGAGCATCATCCTCTGCTGCTCTCTGACGCAAAGTGCGCAGCACGCAATGTCAGTGTATTGAGAGCTTGGATGCATAGCTATCGCGAGATGTATGGGGAAGATGTATGCTATTGATATAGATATAAAAATAAATGAAAAAATCTAAAAGAAAAAAACAAAACTCCCTCTCTCTCTCCCTCTCCCTCTCTCTCTCTCTCTCTCTCTCTCTCTCTCTCTCTTTCAATATATAAAGGGGAGCACAAGCATCTGAAATCACTCCGTCTACAGCTTTCGTAGAGTCAAGATCTCAGCAGCAGCAGCAGCACTATGGAATTTATCGTCGACGTTCAGGGTTTCAAAAGCACAACCAATTCTTTTGTAATCAAGGAGTTAGCAGTGTTGAGCTGTATTGAAAACAACCCGTCTTTTGTGTACACATATGCACCACCGTTCAGCTGGGATACATTTAATGCAGAGTTCCAGAGCACGAATCGCTGAACAGCGAAGAATTACATCGGCATGAGTTGGAGCTCTGGTGAGATTCCTGATGTTTTAAACATGTACACATGATTTTTTTAAATAAATTAAATACCCCAACCTAAATAAAAAAAAACAATCTGTCGTTTTCACGACAAAAAAAACATCGAACATGGAACAAACTATATATATACATATTTATATTTGTGCGTTCGCGCATGCGCAGAGCTGTGGCCCCGTAATCTGGAGACTAGAAGCGCCCTCTATGTCGTTGAGAGAACGTATAAGAGGAGTCGCGAGCCAGCAAAGCATTCACTCTTGAAGCTCTCTTGAAAGCGGAAAGAACATCATCATTGTCTCCATGGAATACTACAACTTTACCATAACGAAACTGAGGCAATGCTGTCGTTTCGTCGAGGCGGGCGAAGCAGATGCCAAAGATATTGAGCGTTGGATGGATATTGCGCAAGCAGCCATCGATTCCTTATCTTCTCTTCTTGACGAGAAAACGAATTCGGTGGCTGAACTACGCAAGTATCAGAATACTCACGCTCATCTGCAGAGTATTTGGAGAATACTCGAGGACAGTCAGAAGCTGGGAGCTGGTCTGGAGGAGCAGCAGCAGCAGTCGCGAGTAACTTGGGACGACGTTCGCTCGGCTTTCAGGAGTCGAATCCGAAGCGGTATTATAACGAATGTGATGCATGTCGATGTCACCACCTTCATGAAAGATGCTGCTGCTCTCTTCAAGGAACAGATAGAGGTCTCGTTGGCTGAGTACAGCTCGATCAAGGTCAACACAGAGCTGGCTGCCGAATACACCATCGTAAAGGTTGATGGCGAGGAGATCGAGGCGATTAAGTATTTCAATACGAAATCTCAGTCGATCTTTCAAAGCACCGATCTCGACGACTGGTTTCTTTCGCATGTGCGTCAGCCCATCGAGAGGGATATCGAAGAGTTCCAGGAGGAAGGCTCTGGCTGGTCTCTTCGTTCGATACTACATCTCACCGTCAATATAAATAAACTGAATCCTATGCGCGGCAGCTCCTATATTCCTCTTCTCGAAATCATCCAAAAGAAACACGCTTGCGTCAATGTTCAAAATAAAGACAATCACTATTTCAAATGGGCTATACTCTCTGCTTTGCATCCCGTAGAACTTGATAAGCATTCAAAGAGAGTGAACAATTACAAGCCCTTTGAAAACGATCTCGATTTCAAGGGCATCGAGTTTCCCGTGATGCCTAAGCAGATCCCCAAGTTCGAGCGACAGAATGACGTTTCCGTCAATCTGTACATGTTGAAGAAGAAGGGCAAGTTGTTCGAGGTGTCTCCTTGCCATGTAACATCATTGAAGAAGGAAAAACATGTCAATCTTCTCTTCGTACAAGAGTACTACGTGGACGAAAAAGACGACGACGGTGACGACGGCGACGACGAGATCTCCGCGAATTTTCACTATGTCTGGATTAAAAATCTATCTAGACTGGTGAACTGTCAGTTGAGTCGTCGCAAGCATAAAAAATTTATCTGCGATCGCTGTCTGCACTACTTCTGGACTGCAGACAAGCTGGCAGAGCATGAGAGAGATTGTGCAGCGATCAACAGCTTCAAAGTGAAGCTTTCACCGATAAAGACGTCAAGGTTAAAGACCATTGTTACTTTACGGGAAAGTATCGTGGCGCTGCACACAACGGCTGTAATATCAACTTCAAGGACTCGCGCGTGATTCCTGTGATCTTTCACAACCTGGGTGGATACGACTCTCATCTATTCATCAGAGAAATCGCGTCTCTATTTCCTGGACGTGTCACACTGCTGCCACAGACGAAGGAGCGTTATATCTCCTTTACAAAGTTCATGGAGAACAGCGAGGTTAATTTTCGTTTCCTCGACTCCATTCGCTTCATGGCTTCGTCTCTCGACAAATTAGCTTCATACTTGGAGGAGCTAAAAACACTCGAAGCAGTCTTCCAGAAGGATGATGGCTACAGCGCAGAGCAGATCAGTCTCTTGAAACGTAAGGGAGTCTTTCCTTACGAGTACGTCTCTGCGCCTGAGAAACTCAAAGAGACTGCTCTACCTCCGTAGTCAGAGTTCTACAGTAGCCTGACCGACAGCGACATCTCTGTGGACGACTACGAGTACGGCAAAAAAGTCTGGGGGACTTTCAACATCCAGACCCTCGGCGACTACTCTGATCTTTATTTAAAGACAGATGTGTTGCTACTCGTCGAGATCTTCGAGAACTTTCGCTCCAATAGCCTCCAAGCTTACGGTCTTGATGCAGCGCACTACTGTACGACTCCTGGCCTCTCCTGGGATGCAATGCTCAAGTACACACGCATCGAGCTCGAGCTGCTCACTGACATCGAGATGCTGTTGTTCATCGAGCGAGGCATTCACGGAGGTGTCAGTCAGTGCTGCAACCGTTATGCGGAGGCCAACAACAAGTACATGGGTGAACACTACGATCCGATGAAGGAAACCAAGTACTTGATGTACTTTGACGTCAACAACCTGTACGGATGGGCCATGACACAGCCGCTGCCCTTCTCTGGCTTCGAGTGGGTGAACGCAGACGAATCCAACTTCTTCGAGGTAGCGGATGACAGCCCAGTCGGCTACACACTCGAAGTCGACCTGGAGTATCCAGAGGAGCTTCATGACGCTCACAAGGATCTCCCTCTCTGCCCCGAGCATCGAGCAGCGCCAGAGTCGAAGCAGCAGAAGTTGATGACGACGCTCCACGATAAAGAACGTTACGTGATCCACTACAGAAGCTTGAAACAGGTTCTCGAGTATTATCTACACTTGAAAAAGATTCACAGAGCTCTGCGTTTCAATCAAAAGGCCTGGCTCAAGGACTACATCGACCTCAACAGTGAGATGCGCAAGAAAGCCAAAAATGAGTTTGAGAAGAATCTGTTCAAGCTCATGAACAATGCCATCTACGGAAAGACAATGGAAAACGAGCGAAAGCGAATAGACGTCAACCTCGTCAACAAGTGGCAAGGACGCTACGGAGCAGAAGCTCTCATCGCTAAGCCCAATTTCCACAGTTGTTCCGTCTTCGAAGAGAATCTCGTGGCGATTCAGCTACCTACAACAATTGAACCAAGTCGCCAAGGCCAACAACTTCCTGCCGACTATCAAGATGGCAGAGCTGGTGCAAGGACAGCAGTACAAGTTGACCAAACTGAGGATGGTCAACACGAAGTTCGGGATCCGAACTGTGGCTCATCTCGACGAGGCATCTCAAGTCTTTCTGCCTCAACGCTTCGCCACCGCTTTCGAGAAGGACAAGGAGTTCTTCTCTCGAATGTCTGCTGAAGCCGTTGCCGGCAAGCTGTATGTCAAGAAGAATGGCGACAACCTTGAATTCTCTTCCTCTCCTTAATATGTATTTTGTATGTTGTCTGTGTGTGTGTTTTTATAATAAATAAACAAAATTTAAAAAAAAATTCAAAATCTGTCGTTTTCACGACAAAAAATATATACAACGTAGAACAATGTATATACGTTAATATGCTTGCGGAGGGAGGAATATAAGCCGAGCCATCATCAGCCTCCAGTCAGTCGATCATCAACAGTCGAAGAAAATGGATCATCAGAGCGAGGCCGTATCAATGACTGCTGCAGATCTAGAAGTAGATCGTCCGTACATAGTTACCGAGCTCCAAATGATTGACACCAAGTTTGGAGTCCGCATTGTTGCTCGGATCAACGAGACAGATCGTCTCTTACAACCACGACACTTCACAGAGGCATTCGAGAATGATGAAGACTACTTCTTCCACATGTCAGCAGCAGCCAATGTCTATAAGCTCTTCATCGTGAAGAAGGATAACAGCCTTGAATTTTCCTTCTCATGATTCTTATTTTATAAATAAATAAAATCACAAATTGTCGTTTTCACGACAAAAAAAAAGTTTACAGACAAGGAACAAAATATATATGTGAATAAGTGTAATACACTGTATTCAAATGGCTTTATCCCTCGGTGTTTTAGTAATTAGTTTTTTGAACTTTGTCGATCTCTCCGAGGTAAACTTTGTAGGAAAAAGGTGAAAAAAACTTACACCATTTTTTCCTTTTTCATCGTTTCGGTGAACATTGTCACCCTCTTCAGGAAACTGTTAATTTTATTGATAAATAAAAATAAATTAATGAACACAAAATATAAATGAATAAGCAAATGGACAAATCATTCTTACATGTAAAAGGCGCACAACAATGAGTCTATCGAATGTTCTCTTCCCCGGCCCGTCGTGGCGGGGGAAGGAGGAGCGGGAAGCGACAATACGATGTTTTGATTCCGGCTTCCTCACCTACTGTTTCGATAATGAGAATACAATAGGATTAGCCGGCGCTTTTATATCGGCGAGGAGTCTCGCAAATTTTCGAGCAGTGTGTTTACAATGACGTCACACTTGTCGCTTTCTCGCATATGTATACATCGAACATCTATACTCCGTTTCTGCGGTTCCTTTTCAAACGGTATATCAATTGTGTGTACACGTTATTAAGTTTCTGTGTGTCTTCCATTTTATTAATGCCATTTTCCTGCATTTGTATGTGTAACATTTCAGAAACCAACCTTTTATTTAAATTGCATTCTTTGTCTTTAATATTTACTTTCTGAAAATTAAAATTATGTTTGAATTTATCAATGTGGTCATTAATAACATTACTTTTCGACTTCTTATGTTCCTCAATACGTGTACACACACTCCTCTTAGTTTGTTCCACATATGTGGCCGTACAATCATTGCAATGCAACTTATACACAACATTTTTTTCTAACTGTTTCTCTTTTTTATCTTTTCCTTTGATTATAATACTACACATACGGTTGTGTATTTTCGGAACAGTTGTAATGTAATTTTGTTTCAGAGAATGTTGCATTTGTTCGTAAAACCCTTTAATGTAGGGTATCGCAACGATGTTTTTGAAGTTTTCGCCACTATTGCAACGTTGATTTTGTACATTTGATCTTATTTTGTCAATCCGTTTTTGTATGTATCTATTCGTAAAGTCAACAGGATAATTGTTTTCAGCTAATAATTTTTTAACAATACTTATGTTTTTCTTGTGAAAACATGCGTCTGACAAATTAATAGCTTTGTCAATGAGATTATACACCATGGCAATTTTTTGTGATTCTGGATGTTGTGAATCATAATTTAAAACTCTGCCAGAAAAAGTAGGTTTGGTGTACCAATCAGTCATTATTTTTCCCGTATTCCTTACCAATAGAACGTCTAAGAAACTTATGGAGTTATTCTTTTCAATTTCATATGTAAACTATAGGCGGCTATTGTATGAATTGAATGTGTTAATTGTTTCATTGATTTTCGTTTTCGGGATGCATGTAATAATGTCATCCACGTAACGGTAAAAAAATATCGGTTTAAACGAAAGTTTTTAAATGCAATCCATCTCAAGATCATGCATGACTAAGTCAGCAAATAAACCCGAAATCGGAGAGCCCATCGGAGTGCCAAAAAGTTGCTTATAAAATTTATTATTAAATTGAAAAAACGTATTCTCCATAAGTAACTCGCATGCTGCTAAAAGTTCATCCAGCGGAATGTCTGAACCTCTAGCAATTCGTGTATATCTTTTTTCGATACTGTTTTTAACCAACACTTTGTCAATATTAGTGTATAGAGATTTTACATCCAAGCTTACAATACAATGGTACGCTGGAACATTTACATGTTTGATTTTTTCTATCAGGTCATAACTATTTTTTACATAAGATTTTGGTTTGTCCAAATTATTTTGTAGAATTTTGAATAATGTTTTTGAGAAAAAATATGTGGGCGAGCCTATTGTTGAAATAATAGGTCTCAACGGATAACCATTTTTGTGGATTTTAGGTAACCCATATGCTTTTGGTAAGATAGTATCCGTTTGCGTTAATTTACGAGATGCTTGCTGTATTTTTTCCCAAGAAAACCATTATGATTCCAAATATTTAGAAAGCTTTTCATCTTTGTCTGTAATTTTGACAACGGGTTTTTCTTAATTGTAGTGTAAGTGTCTCTATCGGTCAACAGTGTCTCCATTCTTTCGATGTAATCGGTCTTATACATGGCAACGGTCGTGTTACCTTTGTCCGCAAAAGTAAACATAACATCCTTGTGACTCTTAATGAAATTATTAGTTTCTACTAATCTGTATTCAAAATTTCTTTCTTTTATTGATTTATGTCTAGTTTTATTGCAAAAATGTGTAATTTTGTCTAATAATGTGTTTCTTATATCGTCCGCCGTACTCTACGATATGTACACAAATTTCCAGAACGTCTACTATGACAAATATCCCAAGCCAATGCTCACCAGGATGGCTTTCATCGAGTACATTCCGCTCTTTGTGATCGACTGCTCGAAGCAGAGCGAGATATTGAAGAGTGCACCCGTGGACGTTCGACTGGAGTTCGAGTCACGTGTCAACTTCCCGGCTAATACGACAGCCTACTGTCTCATCTTGCTCGATCGCATCGTTCAGTACAGTCCCGTCAGCGGAGACGTGAAGAAGCTCGTGTAAGATGGAGTACGCCGTGGATATGCAAGGCTTCAAGCAGCCTGGAAACGACTTTGTTCTCAAGGAGTTGGCCATTGTCTCGCTCACGGACGCAAGCGAGCCTCTGGTCCTGCTGTTCAGAGAACCATATCCCTGGAAAAGACTCACGGACAAGTATAAGAAGGAGAACGAGTGGCTGAAGCGCAACCATCATGGCTTGACCTGGTCATCGGGCAATGTACCCTACACCGAGATCGGTCACGTTCTTCGAGAGGCTCTGCTGGATGCCAGCAAGATCTTCGTCAGAGGAGAGTTGTACAGAAGGTGGCTAGAGCGTTTCAATCTCTACGCCAGCGACATCTGTGATTACGGTTATCCATCGACCGATGATATTTCGAAAATGTTTACTATCTGCACCAATCACAATGGAGCATGCAAGTGCACTTGTGCTCTGCAAAACGTCAAGGCCATGAAATTATTCTACGAAAAGCATGTGCTCATGGAATGGGAGGATATTTGCGAAAATGAAGAATACGTCTGATCGGTAGTATGTGTAGCCGATCGATGTGTCACTCTACAAACTGCGACGGTAGGCCGAGGGTAAGACGTCGGCCTGCAAGATGCAAGGACTGGGGTTCGAATCTCCGTCGTGGAAATTTTTTTTCTCATATTTTGTAATAATAAAAAATAAAAATTCAATAAATAACAAATCAATAAACAATTAAGTATCCACTAGCGCGTATGGGTTATCCAGACTTAAAGTCCGTATCCCCATACCACGTGTTGGCCCCGGGTTACACAGGAGCTCGGCAATACCACGGTCCCGTATCCCCCATGGCTCCGGGTTGCACAGGAGCTCCGCGATACCACGTGGTGGCCCCGTATCCCCCGGGTTATGCACTGGCCCCGCAATACCACGGCCCCGTATCGCCCCGCGCGTTGGCCCAGAAGTGACATGCAATACCACGTGTTGGCCCAGAATGACATGGCCCAGAAGTGACATACCTTACCTACTCATTTGTTACAAACAAAAAAGGCGCTAAAGATTAATTTTTTTTTTATTTTTAGCTTAGAAGTCGAATAATACAGGAGTAGGGATAAAACAACAAGAGAGAAAAATTGTGCAGTATAAAATTACAAAGAAAATGCGCTATTTAGAAGCTCCCTACGATTAATAGAAGCTCAGATAATTAGAGAGAAATGGTAAAATAGGCCTTTTTTCAAAAAATTGTTTCTCAGCCATTTTTTGAGCAAAAGACTTAAAATTTTGAGAATAAGAAGGTATGTATAGGTACTGTATACGAGAAGAAATTGGACACTGTAAAGCAATTATTTTTCTTATTATTACGATCTGAATATTTTGATGATCTAACTTGCACACTCTTCTATTTTGACAATTGTGGTCCGATTTTAATTTTAAACAGCGTTTCGAAAAGTTCACGGAACGTGCAATAAAATGTATTTTGCCGATTTTCTCTAAACGCTGCTTGTCCTCCAGCGCTTCCCTCCACTCTTCGCGTGCTCAGCGTTTTTGTCCATCTTTGACCGCTTCTTTAACATACTTACACACATTTTAGAGAAAATCGGCAAAATACATTTTATTGCGCGTTTCGTGAACATTTCGAAACGCTGTTTAAAATTAAAATCGGACCACAATTATCAAAATAGAAGCGTGTGCAAGTTAGGTCATCAAAATATTCAGATCGTAATAGTAAGAAAAATAATTGCTTTACAGTGTCCAATTTCTTTTCGTATACAGTACCTATATATACCTTCTTATTCTTAAAATTTCAAGTCTTTAGCTCAAAAAATGGCTGAGAAACAATTTTTTGAAAAAAGGCCTATTTTACCATTTCTCTCCAATTACCTGAGCTTCTATTGATCGTATGGAGCTTCTGAATAGCGCATTTTCTTTGTAATTTTATACTGCACAATTTTTTTCTCTTGTTGTTTTATCCCTACTCCTGTATTATTCGACTTCTAAACGAAAAATAAAAAAAAATTACTCTTTAGCGCCTTTTTTGTTTGTAACAAATGCACGGCGCAAAACTAATTTTAGTACGTCTATTTAAAGTACGCATCATATATAACCGAATGGCATAGGTCCCTACCTATATTTTTGACCTTGAAGGAAGAAATCTCTATTACTTGGCCCTTCCGAATTTCGAACGGCGAGCTCAGCGCCGAGTGCGGCTAACCCCCCTCCTCCGGCCATGGCGCCGATGGCTGAAATCTAAGAAACACTTTTTTGCAGCTGCTTATTGCTTGTCAAAAAGCTTGCTTAAGAGTAAGATCAATAGTTTTACTGTAAAGCTCAAGTCTTGAACTTCAGGAAGTGAACTTCAAAATATGGAAAATCACCTTTTATTATAGCGTTATTGTACAAAGAAAAAAAACGTATCTTCGTTCCTATTGGTCGCACCGAGTCCATCTGGGGCTTAAAATATCGCATTTAAATATTGTGTATAGCGAATTAATTAATTACGTACTTTATAAACATTTGCTCCCCCCAGGATACCCCTAATTAAAATTTCGCACTTTGCAAAGTAGTATATTGAAATGTAACTCTTCTAGAGTACGTACAAAAAAGTTAAACTATTTGAAATAATTTTTCAGGTTTTGTCAGCATTTGCTGTACAAATTCAGCTGTTTGCGGATTCGGATTATTAACGTACATACTCTTCCGAGTGGTTTAAGCCAATAAAATTGCTGTGTAGAATTTTCGCAAAAAAAATTCAGTTTTCAGCTTAATTTGACTGGCCTACATGTTAAATATTTGCATGTTTGTAAGCTTGAGAATACCTCGTAATATGGTATAATAATATTTTCGTCCATTTTCATTCTAAAAAATGGCTTAGAAAGGTTCGAAAAAGTGTTTCAACGCAAGACGAAAAATGGTCCCATTTTTGGCCCATTCCTAACAAAACAAGGGTTTTACTAGCTTTTAAATGATATGGATTTCCATCAGGGTTTTTACGAATTTTTTACGATTTCTCAGAATTTTCTCCGATTTTTACGAATTGTTTACGATTTTTACGAGTTTTCTCCGATTTTTACGCATTTTGACGATTTTCTAATTTTTTCCGATGTTTCGGAATTTTTCCCGATTTTTTTCACTGCTTATTTCCGCCGTAAAGCAGATTTTTAATTCTCGCAGGGTTGCCACTACAAAATTTGAAAAAAAAATGTAATTTTGAATAAGCAGCTTCTTGAAACGGACACTGAATAAGCAGCTTCTTAAAACGGACTTTGAATAAGGAGCTTTTCCAGCCGGACTCTGAATAAGCAGCTTCTTCAACCGGACTCTGGATAAGCAGCTTTTCGAGCCCGACTCTGAATAAGCAGCCTTTTAATCTCAGCCGTCGATACATATTTTCCATGCAAATAAAAAGATTTGCTCCAATCTATAACACATCGAGCGTTATGAAATTGAATGATAAGTACGCTTATTTACTATTTTATAACAATTATATATATTTTTGTTTATTATGTAATTAAAATAGCAATACGAATAATAATAAAATAATATCATATTTGATACAGGGTCACATTTCCAGACGTTCTCGATTTGAATTGGTGCTTAGGAACATCTCACAAAAAATTTTTCAAAAATAACAAATCCATTAAATTGGAAGTTTCACACATGTACGAATTGTTTTTAATAACAATTCACAAAGGTGTTTCTTGCACAAGTTCACTAGTTTCTTATAATGTTCCTATTTCTTCCACTAGATGGATCATGATTTTTCGTGATCCACTAGTTTAATTTATCATTCTTTTCCATAAGTAACACTCATTCCAGGCATATGATGTTGCGTTTAAAATAGGACTACTCGTTATCTTACTTATGAGCCCAGCGAGTAGTCCTATATAAGGTAGTAAGGCGCGAGTAGTAATATATAAGGGCGAAACGCACTTATATATTATTTGAAAAAATCACTAAAATTCAATCATTTAAAAATTTTTTTTTGCTCGAAGAGACAGTTAAATTCAGAATTATATTAATATTATTATCGAGCGATAGATTCTTCGTCTTATAAATTTCACAAAGGTACTTCTGATCAAGGATATTACTATGCATATATTAAAGAATTTGGAAATGGAACATAGCAATGTTTCAATGATGCTATCGTTACACCGGTACATTATTAAGCTTACTTTGTAGTATAGTTTATTATTACATAGAAATAAATTATTTAGAAAATATGTAATTTTACAGAGAACTTATGAAGAAATTATAGAATCATATGGAAATGGTATCAGTAAAGCAAATGCTTACGTCTTACAGTACAGACAAATTCATACAGACAAAAATGTTTGCCTATGGACAAAAAGCAATTACCCCCACATATAGAGGTAAAATATGTGTATGTTATAACGGGGTGGCTATTTCCGTTATAATCGAGGACCTGTGTCCCCGTTTCCACCCAGAGGACTAGCTCACGGTAGCGGCGTGAGGTCCGAAACTAGAGGGCAGCCGTAGGCGTGAGGGGAAAAAGTAACAACACTCCGAGTAAAAGCAAACGGTAGCAACGTATATTGAATAAAGGAAAGATACAAGGGTGCTCATGGGCAGGCAGAGGCAGGTAGTGCGCATGAGAAGCCCAGATGACGGCTGGTGAGAGAGAGAGAGAGAGAGAGAGAGAGAGAGAGAGAGAGAGAGAGAGAGAGAGAGAGAGAGAGAGAGAGAGAGAGAGAGAGAGAGAGAGAGAGAGAGAGAGCGCTGGCACTTACAGGTTGAATCGCGGACGTTAGCGACGACGCAGGTGATGTTGTTGGTCAAGGCAGTGGGAGCAGTGGCGTAGCACTGCGACAGCGAGAAGCTTCGGCGGGGCGCATTGGTAGCGGTCGTGAAGGCAGCAAGGCGTCCCCGAAGGCGCAGTAGCAACGTCGGCTCCGAGGGGAAGCTGGGGCCTCGTTGTCGGTGCTCGGACCCTGGTGACAACAACAGCGGATGCGATGGCGCGTTTTCTCTCTGGTTTACGGGCACAGCGAATATCGTACGAGTGCGTTTTCAGAGCAATACGTTCGCGACACGTGAGTCTCTCTAAGCCGGAATTCAATCTAATGCGATCGTGCGGTTCGCGGTCGCGTGCCAGTAGCGCTCTCTCTCCCCCCACCTACTCACCCATTCGGCGGTCCTTCGGGCTGCTCGATGCTGTTCCTGTAACAAGCTTACAGTTTTGCGTACATGTGCTTTGAGCTGGAGGACATGCTGGGCATGACGGTTGCAAACCGTCATAATGTATAGATGTGTGCTTGAAGATATTATTATGCTCCTTATATATTTCAGACGCTGTGTAAAGAAGCTACGGAAGAAGCAGAGGCGAAAAAAACACATAAAATTATTGCAGAAAATATACAGAAAATGAAACTTCAGTTCACAGCTTTGAAAAATCAAAATAGCGAACTCGACGATTTGTTAGTGGAAGAATCATTACGTAATAATGAAACATTAATGAGAATGATGAATGCATCCTCGAGAATTACAGTAATTTATTACCTCCACCTGTAACAAATTTATGTTATTAGATGTATAAAAAATACTCAACTATAAAAGACTTTAAAAAACATTTTATAATTTCAGTTGTTTTCTGAGGATGACTATTATTGTCAGGATGAATTTCAAAGTTACGACAAAGTCATGAAATAGCTTACCGCGTGTGAGTTTAAACATAAAATTACGAATTCATGTAGAATTCAAAATGATAAATTACACGTAGCAAATGGATTTGCCGTAAATTCATACCCGCAACTTGACGAACATCTGGCAGATAGGCTGAAACAAAAACACGAGTTATATTGTTTAAAACAAAAGAACTCAAGTACTTGTACTGATGAATGTAATTCCGAAAAATTAATCGAATATGTAATGGATATTGATTTAAATGCAACAGAAGGTTTGTCAGGTTACTTAATATTTACATATGTAGAAGGATCGAACAAATTAGTATCCGGGAAAAATTCCTATTTCGAATTATTTTTTATGAGCAAAAAATTTGTTGATGCTATATTAACCGCGCGTTTAGATACTCCATAAAAACTAATCTTTTTTTTAATAAGTATTAGCTGTAAAAAAATGTAGAAATCCACCCATCCTCCGCAATTAATATTTATTTGTAAGGAAAAGAATGACTTACCAATTTATTTATTGATATCACAACTTTCTTTTCTGAAAATTAAAATTGGAATTTTTGTAAAATCAAAGGTAGTGAAGTGATACTACAAAAAATGGTTGTCAGTTCAATGGACCCTTGATACGAAGCTGTTTATGTACATACATAATTTTATTGAAGAGAGTTTTAGATTTTCCAAGTTGATGCGTATATAAGAATATAAATTCTTGTCAAGGGGTTAGAAGGGCTATGGAGAGTTTGAAAACCTTTAATTTAGATGATAGAATAAACACTTAGAATTTTGGCTACATAAGGATTTTGGAGAGTTTGAAAATTATTGTACAATTTCAATGAAGAAACAACATTATACTTGCCTACGTTTTACCTTGAAATGGTTTTCTAGGGGGGGGGGGGCGATTTCACTACTTTTTAAAGGAATGCAATACATTTAACAAACAAGTTATAGTTAACGTCTATTAAATATATTATAAATTTATAACTTTTAATGTAGGATGTATTTAAAGCGTTTCGGCTGCTAACGCAAAATTTATTTATGAATAGCAGTAAATGTACTAGAAAGACCTAACCAGGCATGGCAAAAAATTCCATTCTGTTATGATTTGTTCAATGTATATAGATAATTTTCTCAACATTTTTGAAAAGTGCCGCAGTGGTGGGTGCCGGCAGAGAATGTGTGGCACGCACACACGGCAGATGTGAATAACATATATATATATGCTTAATATAGCGTTCATATGCGTGGAAGTTGCTTCGCTGGATAAATTGGATATGAGATTCATATATCCACCATACCTATCCACCAATACACAAATCAGCTGATTTGTGTATTTTTTACATTTGTGTATTTTATCAGCTGATTTGTGTATTGGTAATGGTATAGATTGAAGCATGAATGTAAGAAAATAATTATGAAAAAATATATGGTCGCTTCCAACGAAGATTAACTGTTCGAAAAGGCCAATTTTCAATGGTTAGAGTGTTATAATAAATTGAAGCTACTGCAACGTAAGGTAAATTTTATTATGGATGAAAGTATAAATGTATCTAAGTTTAGATAAGTTTATATTATTCGCAGACGTTCAATGGTTAGAGTATTACAACAAATTGAAGCTACTGCAACGTATGGTAAATTTTGCATGTGGATGAAAGTAGAAATTTATTATTTGCAAGCATCAAGTTAGCATTGAATTTCGGCGTACATTGAAGTTGTTAATCTTTATTTGAAGCGACGATATGATTTTACAATATGTTTTACGCATTAAATAAAGCCGCGTTTGTTTACGCGTAACGTTATATCCCGAGCGATATCCAAAAGCGAACTTTGCGAACGACACCGTGCACATAATTAACGTTTCTGTAAAATTTGCACCGTTTACTCATCGACTGTTAGTGCATCGCTTGTGTCCGCAAAAAGCGCGATAAATACACTCTGCCCCACACCTAAAACAAAAACACACTGAAAGAAAGAAAAGCAGCAAACACCTTACAGCTTCTTAATTGTGATGTATATCTATATACATACTGTCTATAATGTGGGATATTACGGGGTAACATGCAAAATGAGTCTGAATGTGTCTAGATGAATCGTATATATTTAAAAGTAAAGTAAAACATGATGTGCTCTTAGTCGTAGCTAACATCGAACTGTCCCTCCTTCGCTCCGAACTCACGCTTAAGAAGGCCAGCTACCTGGTCTCTTCCACCTGTCTTCGTACTGCCACCCTCAGATGCATACATTCCGCCACAAGCGCACCAGATGGTCCATTCGCTCGTCATAAATCATTTATTCCTGTGACACTCAGTCCCGAACGTTTTTCCTCTTTCACGTGCTCTTTCGTACAACACTAATAAAACCTCGATCGCTCCTGTACATTCTTAATCCTCGCATTCTTGCACTCATAAATAATAGGGGAAAACCCTGCGCTCGTCTCATCCACGCTCTTCACTTTTACAACCTTTTTTCTCTCTATTGTTTTTCCACATCGTACTCTTCTCGCGCGCATCCTCTCTCTGTCTCTCTCTCTCTCTCTCTCTCTCTCTCTCTCTCTCAGCTACACCCACAATAATGTACATCTATATATATGTGTTGTAACGGCACTATTACCGTTCCCACGTAATCGGTCGTGTACAACCGTGACCACGAGTGTCACGTTTATTTTCTCGTTATAGTCTCCTTGCGCTTGCACGGCTCGGCCATGCGGAGTATCCGTACGCATGCACGGAACGAAGGCGGCAGAGGGGACGGGGTTCAAATAAAGGAATACGTGTGATAAGAGAACGAAAGAACATATTGTAAATAAGAATAGTACACTGCTCGTACGCACGAGCGAGGTTGCGCCACCGCACACTACGCGAGAGAGAGAGAGAGAGAGAGAGAAAGAGAGAGAGAGAGAGAGAGAGAGAGAGAGAGAGAGAGAGAGAGAGAGAGAGAGATGGGGCTTGATCGCCCGAATACCGAGAGTGAGAGTAAGGAGGTACTTACAACTACGTCGGTGCCGGGAGGAAGGCCGCAGGTCTCGCAATCGTCCGGACGCTTCGGTTCAGCTGTCGAGTGGTGGCCGATCGCAATAGTCGCCGCGGTGGTCTCGGGAATAACCGGGCGAGGTGCTCGGTGCTGAGGGTACGCTTGTAAAATCGTGCACGGGTGCGGGGGACAAGGTGTCGACTCGGACGCTTCCGCAATACTGTCGGCTGTACCGCGCGCGTAGCCGAAGGACGCTACGGCCTTTGACACGACGTTGTCATATTTTGGCAACGCGTGACTAATAGGCCGGCAACCTCGCAATTAGACGCGCGCTCTCTCTCAATATCGGCCTACTATTAGGCACTCTCTCGCTCTCTCTGTCTCTCTCATATACGAGTGTCCGCTGGTGGTTGCTGTAACAAATAATGTATTAATACATGTTGTATGTGGCATACGCCCGGAGAGGCGATAACGTGCATTATATATGCGACCGTTATAGTGTATATACAGTTAATAGTTAATCTGTATATATAGTTATAGATAATATAAGTTCACTCGCAAAGAATATATATACATATTATATATAGAGGCAAATGGAGTAGACACACACACGCGCGCACGTTCACACACACACATATACACTAGCCGTCACTCTCGCACACACATACTTATACACTCATAGGGAAAGCCCTAAACGCTGTACAAGCTGCAACACGTAGTACACAGTGTACTCTATACTGTGTTAAGGGCCTGAGAGTGGTGGGCGAGAAGCTCCCCACCTACGTACACAGTATACAAGAAGCTAGGTCTCGCTGTAAGATAGTTGCACAGAGACTATCGTTAGTGGGGACCGCGTGCCCCTCGCTCTCTCACCAAATTCTGGGTTTCACCTTCCCCTCCGAATTTTCACGCAGACCCCCCATACCAACTCAAACTCTAGAACGTCTGTAAAGATGTTATTCACATCAACAATAATCGTCTAACACCTAACGGTCTGGAACGGTGGAATCAGATATTCCGGGATAGGATAGGACAGAATGGAATGATATGTATGTACATTTTTTTTTTATGTGAATAACATCTTTACAGACGTTCTAGAGTTTGAGTTGGTATGGGGGGTCTGCGTGAAAATTCGGAGGGGAAGGTGAAACCCAGAATTTGGTGAGAGAGCGAGGGGCACGCAGTCCCCACTACCGATAGTCTCTATGCAACTGTCTTACAGCGAGCTGCGAGACCTACCTTCTTGTATACTGTGTGCGTAGGTGGGGAGATTCTCACCCCCCACTCTCAGGCTCTTAACGCAGAATACAGTATACTGTGTACTACGTGTTGCAGCTTATACAGCGTTTAGGCAGTGTTGCCAGGTTGGGGATTAAACCCTAAAATTTAGTGTTGTTTGAACCATTCAGGGAGAATCTCAGGGAAAAAATATCTTAGGGGGTTTTGTAGGGAATTTTAAAAAATTTAGGGATAATTTTAGGGAAAAATGATTATGATATAATTGTAACATTTCAAAATTATTGTTTCTTCCCGCCGTCACCAGCGTCGCCAGCTGGACTCGGTGTCGCTGTACAACACTACACTAGTGTATAAGCTTATAGTTTTTAACTTTCGGTGCTCGGTATAGTATTCTAAACTCTAGATTTGCACTGCACCGACCAACCGATTGAACACGCGTGATATGCGACAGTACCGACAGACTACGATGTGTATAGGAGACTACTCCTGTCAGGAGTAATAGAGGTCATCTTTGTTTTTGTCTGCAGTCTACAGTCGTAAGTACATATAACATACGAGGATTGAAATTTCTAAGAATTCAAACGCGTATTTAGTCGTTTACTTGAAGAGAACAGCTAGAACAGCTCAGTCTCGAGCAGCCTTTTGTGCTTGTCGCATCGTCTCAGTGTGGTCGAATACCGATTATATTTACAAGTGAAATTAATTCAAACCGTGTTTGATAGTATGTTTTATTTGATATACAAATGAATCTCGAAATAGTCGACATTGTATCATTTCAGACTTTATTGCAATATTTAAACATTCAAAAATCTCTTTTAACACGTTTACAAAATAGGTTAATATTTAATAACATTGATGGAATCACTTATTCCAAATCATTTCAGTTAAATGAAGTACGGGACATTAAACGTATATTAAAAAAAAGTTGCACAACTCTAAATCAGTTTTTAAAGTGGTATGAAATTTATCAGAGAAGTGGTAATCTGAATCATCTTTTTCACAAGTGTTTATCCAGTACGTTAAACAATTTGTCGCATATTCAGAAACTTTTGGAAATTCTTTTCAACCACAGATCAGAATTGGATAATTCTGATTTTAGTATGGATGATACTATAAGTATAAGTAGTGAAAATGAAGACAATTTTGCACTTTTTTAAGTAAGTTTTTCATCAAATATTCAAAAAAAAGTGCTGAAGTCAAAAATTAAAAATGAGTAAGACTAAAATTAAGGTAATTTCACAAATCATTTTCGATATTAAATTGATTTTATTCCTGATGTAAGTAAACTAATAGATTATGCGTTTCGTGCATTTTTACATACCTCAGTCGAAAGATAAAGACGCTACCTCAAAAAAAAAAAAAAATTGTTATCTTCAAAAATATAGAAAGGAATGGGAATTGGAACAGGAATTAAAAGGTAACATTCGAAACGATTTTGCACATTTAATTTTTTAATTTACGGCGTTATGAATTCTGAGTGTATAATGTATCATATTACAGTTTGGTTGACGGAATCGCCCTCTAAAAATGGTAAAGCTTATTGCAAATTTTGTAATCTTGAACTAGAATCGCATCACAAAGGCCTTGTCAATCATTCTTCTTCTGCTAAGCGCGCTACGAATGCTGGGATGAAAAAAGTCGTCAACGCAACGCCCAATTTGTCTACATTTATTAAACGTAGCATTACGGATAAGCGTAAGATTGCAGAATTGAAAATCGCTGCATTTATAGCCGAACATTATTCGATAGCTTCAGTGGATCATTTGAGCCAAATTTTAAAAAATCTTGATGAGAAATCGGAAGTTATTCAGGATATCAAACATCGTACTAAATATACTACTCTTATGATGAATGTTATTGCACCATGCTTTTTCGATGAGTTAATTGATGATATTGGTGACTCATATTATTCTATGATAATAGATGAGAGTACTGCTACGGATAAGAAAAAGATTTTGTGCATTATGATCCGCTATTTTAGTAAAACTAAAAAACAAGTAGTAACAACTTTTTATAAAGCAATAGAAGTCACAGCAGGCGATGCTGAAACTTTATATGAATCTTTTATAAATATTTTAAAATCAGATAAATTAAAAACAGAAAATCTTATTGGAATCGGAGTAGACGGTGCAAATGTTATGGTTGGGGAACACAATTCTTTTTCGTCAAAATTAAAAACGCAAGTACCTAATCTTATAGTTATTAAATGTATTTGCCATTCGTTGCATCTTGCTGCTGAACATTCTTTTAAATGTCTTCCGAAGTATATCGATTTTTTAATAAGGGAAACTTCAAACTGGATTTCATACAGTACAAAAAGACAGAATACTTATAATGATCTTTATCAAAAATTAAATAACACGAAAAAAGAACCTTAGAAAATGAGTAAATTATCAGGTACTAGATGGTTAGCTAGAGTGAATAATATTGACACAATAATTGAACAGTGGAATTAATTGTCTGAACTCTTTAAGATAGAAATAGAACGTGAAATATCTCACACTGCTGAACAATTATGTGCTATGTATAATAATCCAAGTAATAAATTATATTTACTCTTTTTACAAACTACCCTTACAAAAGTGACAGATTTAAATAAGATGTTTCAAGCAGATCCGATTGATTGTTTAAAATTATTGGACGATTTAAACGATGTTCTGTATAGTTTACTGAATATTATTATTGTTCCCTAACAGCTACTAAAAACTAATAGAAAAAATCTGTCAACTTTTGAGTTTGAAAAGTATATTGTGTCGATTAGTTGTGTAAATATGAATTACTCTTTTAACGAACAAACTTCTAAATGCTCAAAAGATATCGTTCTTCAAGTAAAAGAAAGATGCATTCAGTTTTTAATAGAATTGTGTAAACAAATACAAACTCGGATACCAGAAAATGTTGATGTTTTATCAAAAATTTGTTCTTTTTCACCGTCGAATTTTTGTCAGTACTCCGAAAAACTTGACATCACTAATATTGTTGAAAAATTTAAGTTTATCAATAATGATATTGATAATACTGTCATTGAATGGAAAAATCTACCAAATCCTGACAAAAATTATAAAACAGAAGAATTTCAGATAAATATGACTAAAATTACAAATGCTTCTGGTTTGCCAAAATTAAAAAATATTACAACTTTTGTATTATCTCTATTAAGTGTGCCATTTTCGAATGCCTGTGTGGAAAGAGCTTTTTCCATAATGAATGTGGTAAAAGATAAACTACGAAATAAAATGGCTGTCGAAACATTAGATGCTATTCTACGCATTAGATTTTGTTTGCTACAAGGATGTATTAACTTTCAACCTAGTACAGCTATGTTGAAAAAATTTAATTCCGAAAATATGTACAACGCAGAGTTCGATGAATACATTTATCAGTTCTGAATACATTTAACAGTGTTTTTATAAAATAATAATAGAAAAAATTTAAATTAGTTTTATATTTTTAAATATAGATTGTGATTATAGCATAATAAAATTGTGTTATTAAAACTAATTGGTTTTGAAATAAAAGTATTCACCTGCGGCGTGTATTTGAATTAGGCTCTTAGGGTATTGTAATTTAATTTCGGGAAAAATCGAATGCAGGTTAGGGGAAAACGGTTCTGACAATCTGGCAACACTGCGTTTAGGGCTTTCCCTATGAGTGCGTAAGTCTGTGTGTGCGAGAGTGCGGGCTAGCGCGCGCGTGTGTGTGTGTGTATGTGTGTGTGTGAGAGTGCGGGCTAGCGCGAGCGCGTGTATGTGTTTGTGTGTGGTTACTCCCTTTGCCTCTGTATATAATATGTATATGTAAACTTTGTGAATGAACTTATATGATCTATAACTATACATACAGATTAACTATTAACTATATATACATATAGACATATATATATATATAGATGTTATAGACATATACATTGTAGATTGTATATATATAGATATACATCACGACTAAGAAGCTGTAAGGTGTTTGCTGCTTTTCTTTCTTTTACCATTGAAAATTGGCCTTTTCGAACAGTTAATATTCGTTGAAAGCGACTATATATTCTTTCATAATTATTTTCTTAGATCCATGCCTCAATCTATACCATTACCAATACACAAATCAGCTGATTTGTGTAAAAAATACACAAATCAGCTGATAAAATACACAAATGTAAAAAATACACAAATCAGCTGGTTTGTGTATTGGTGGATAAGTATGGTGGATATATTAATCTCGTATCTACTTTATCCAACGAAGCAACTTCTACGCATATGAACGCTATATTAAGCATGTATATATGTTATTCACATCTGCCGTGTATGCGTGCCACACACTCTCTGCCGGCACACACCACTGCTGCACTTTTTTTTTTATTTCTTAAATTATTAAATTGCATTTCTTAAAAAATTCACAAATTATTTTTAGTACACCTTTGTTCATTTCTGCTAACGTTGGTGTAATTGAAAACCGCGGAAATTGTTTCAATTTTTCTAGCTTACGAATTAATTCTTTTCTTTGTAAGTCGTACATAGTGCAACTCTAAAGGACGTGATTAAGATCCTGAGGTTGATCGCAACCACAAGGACACTTAGGCTCTGTAACTATTTTGATTCGAAAGAGGGAGGCCGCCAAATTATAATGATTAGCCCTGCACCTATTAATTATGACAATATCTTTTCTTGACAGACCAGTTTCATAGAACCACGGCTTAATTGATTCAGTCTTGTACAGATTACAGAATTCTTTACCTTTATTTAAGCCTTTATTTTTTATGAAGCACTCAGTATTCATAAACGCTGCTTTTCTGAATTTATCTGTAAAATTTGAGAATGGAACAACGGGATTAACATTTTTTTTTCTGTCGCTTTGTTTGCTACTTAATCAGTGTATTCGGTACCTTCGATACCTAAGTGCGCTGGAGTCCAGTAGAATAGTATTTTGCTCTGTGGATTATTTTTGACAAAATTAACTTTTCTGTAATTTTTAAAACATACTTATTAGTGTAGATATCTGTTTTTGTTCTTGATAGGCTTTGCAGCTCACTTAGGGAGTCGGAAAAATTGCTATATCCCGATAATCTAACATTAACGCAGTTTCAATAGCATGATGCAGGGCTATACATTCCGCTGTATATATGGATGCCGTATTATTAGTACTTTTACATATCGACGGCTGAGATTAAAAAGCTGCTTATTCAGAGTCCGTTTCAAGAAGCTGCTTATTCGGAGTCCGTTTCAAGAAGCTGCTTATTCAAAGTCCGTTTCAAGAAGCTGCTTATTCAGAGTCCGTTTTAAGAAGCTGCTTATTCAAAAGATTTTTTTTCAAATTTTGTAGTGGCAGCCCTGCGACAATTGAAATTCTGCTTTCCGGCGGAAAGAAGCAGTTAAAAAAAATTGGGAAAAATTCTGAAAAATCGGAAAAAAATTTTTTTTACTTCGGGGTGGTATTTATAAGGGGGAGGGTCATATATATATGTACATGCGGGATTCTCCTAGCGAAAAACAAAACAATTTGGGGTCTAAAAATTCTAAAAAAAAAAATATTTCAACTTCCGGGTGGTATTTATGAGGGGGAAGGGTCACATATATAGCTATAGACATATATATGGGATTCTCCAAGCGAAAAATATAACAATTTGGGGTCTGAAAAATCTAAAAAAAATTCTTTTGACATCGGGGTGGTATATGTTTGAGGGGGAGGATCATATATATATATATATATATAAATATATAAATCGGGTATTTTGAATGCATCCCTATAATAAACTACCCTTCGCTAGCGCATTCAAAATTCCACTTTTGGCATTCAATATTCCATATTTAAAAATAACCCTATACTACCCCTACTTTCGGCGCATTCAAAATACCCGATTTATGTATTTATACATATATATACATATATGGATTCACTTAGTGAAAAACATGACTATTTGAAGTTTAAAAAAACTAAAAAAAATTATTTTAACTTTGGGGTGGTATTTATGAGGGGGAGGGTCACATATATAATTATACATATATCTATGGGATTCTCTTAGTGAATAATATAATAATATGGGGTCTGAAAATTCTAAAAAAAATTTTTTTGACGTCGGGGTGGTATATGTTTGAGGGGGAGGATCATATATATACATATACATATATATATATATATGAATTGCCTCAGCGAAAAACATGACTATTTGAAGTTAAAAAATTCTAAAAAAAATTATTTTAACTTTAGGGTGGTTTTTATGAGGTGGAGGGTCACATGTATAGCTGTGCAAATCTATGCCCCCTCCCCCGATAATTCCGATTAAAAGAGCACATTCGACGAGTGTTTCAAATTGCAGTGCGAAAAAAGATGACAATATAATGGGAATCAAAGAGCGACAGAAAAGAATGCACAAACCTCTTACAATCGGCAATGCAATTTATAAGCGAAAATTGTAAAAATATAAATATAGATCCCGACGATTTTCCGTTTTTCATTCTAGAAACTTACGGAAAATCGGATATACAAAAGGTCACTGGTAAATACACGGATGATTTTGCCGGACTCCACGATCAACTAGGACAGGTACACAGTTTTATCAAGAATCGTCACATGAAAAGTCGCATAACAAAAATTAAAAAAGGCCTTAAAGGAGATGAGAGTGAGGCCACTTTTAGCGATACCACAAGTGAAATGGCTGCAAATGAAACATCGCTTCAAATTTTATACTGGAACATAAGAAGTGCGAAGTCGCGGAAAAATGAGCTACAAAAAATGCTTGACGATCTTGCAATATTAATCTGTGTTGAGTCATGGCTCAAATGTATTGACCATTTCAAAATTTCTGGATTCAATACCTACAGAGTGGATAGAGAAAACATACAAGGAGCAGGTATATTTTTCCTCATTCGAAAGGACATATCATTTGCAACTATAACACAACTCCCGACACAAGTGATTGACATTGAAATGGCAGGAATAAGACTTACAAACTATGAATCGTCGTTGGATCTCCTGGCATGTTACAAAATTCCTGGAAGTTCAGTTTCACAAGAGGACTGGAATACAATAATCGACAACGTCAATACACTCCTCGTCGGGGACTTCAACTCCCACAGCCAAAAATGGAACTGCACACGTACAGATCGAAACGGTGAAAGACTCCATAATAGTATACGTTCAAACGATCTCTTTTTGCATAATTATAATACATTCTCTCATATAGGTATTCGCACCAACTCCAAATAGAACATTGATCTTATTTTATCCATTATGTCAATTGCAGATAAAATTAGTATTAAAGTCTTTGATGAAACATATGGTTCCGATCATTATCCTATTCTGATAGAAATAGATGTTCGGAAACATATTTTTCATAAACGTTCTTATAGATTAAAATCTATCAAAACGGATTAGAATAATATAGAAACACCAATATGCACCTCTTCGAGCCAGTAAAATATTTTTTATTCAATATCGCCAACGTTTCGAGTCGTTTCGACTCCTCATCAGGGCTGCAAGGTCAAAATACAATATAAGTACTACAATACTAAAACCAAAAAACTTGTTTTTGTACAATATTTTAAATTACTAATTTTACCTGATTAATAATTGAATGACACTCTATTTACACATCTTTTCTTAAAATTATTTCTGAGATACGTCAGCTAAAAACAATGTTATTTTTAATTAAGTTAAAAATTACAATAATAATAAAAACGGATTTTTTATAAAAAACAATAATAAAATATTACCTAAGACAATGGTGATGTGACACCTTCGAGGATCAACGATCAACTAGTTCTCAATTACAAGCCCTTCGATTTTTATATGCGAAATCACTCATATATAGCTTTGCCATATCCTTTAATTCAATTAGATACACTCTATACAACTTCCGAAGAGTCGGTCCGCCAACCGATACTATAAGGCAAACATACATTTCTAGGAAGTGGCACAAGTATCTTAACATGTCATAGGCTCAGGAGCCCGTATAGCAAATTCGAACGCTTCTTCTATCACTACCACGTCTACGTAGAAGTATAGCCGGAGCGTTGCCTAGCAACCCGGACTCCCGAATCTCCCACATGGATGTGCCGCTCCGCCCCGCCAGCCAATCACTATATCATACATGTTGGCTATGTAAGAGAACACGAAGCGGAATGCCACTACCTTTTATTTGCTGTTCACCGTATATCGCTCGCTCGCCGCACAGTCTCTCTATTTGGCTAATTTAATATAAAAGTGTCTAAGAGTTTTTCTGATTAAACTTCAAATTCGATATTACATTTTTGTAACTACTTTTGAGGTGGCACGTATCCTCAGCTCTATTTAGTGTGCCATTAAAATATTGAATGTGTAACATTTCTGAAAAGCGTCTACGGAAGGTAGACGGCTCTTTGTCCATAATTTTAATGTTATCAAAATTAAATGAGTGTCCCGGATGTCATAAATTAAGGATTAGAATAAATTTAAAAAAGATTTGTCAGAAAAATTCTCCGGCTTTCTTTGTCTTAACTATGATTCCTTATCTCCAGCTAAAATATATGATTTTTTATGAACATTGTTGTCAACGGGATAAAAGACGTTACGCCACGAAAAAAAGATAAAGGCAAAAAAAATAAGAAATCCCGTACCGTGGTGGGACTCCGATTGCAGTATAATCAAAAGGCTAAGACGCGTGGCATTTAAAAAGTGGGAGGTTTCTAATGACCTTCAAGATTTGATAGAATATAAAAAGAATTGCGCAGTTGCAAAACAATTGTTTAAAAAGAAAAAACTAGAATATGTTAAGAATTTTGCTAAATCTATAAATTTTAGAACAAATGCCAAAAGAGTTTGGAACATATTTAAAATTCTTAAAAACAGCTTAACTAAAATAAAATAGCCAACAATCGACGATGATTTTAATGCAAAAGCTATTATTATTAAGTGCATAGACAAAATCGCTCCGCCTTAGGATAGTGTGCGAGAAGATTGCATTCCGGTTTGTCAGACTAATGAATTCTTCGATGAGCACTTCTCTTTTGCCGAATTTAACTTAGCCTTGAATTCTGGCAAAAAAGAGGCATCCCCTGTTTTAGATAGAATCTGTTATGAAATCTTGCAATCGCTCCCGTCTAATTACAAACTGCCCCTCCTCGACATTTTCGGAAAAATTCTGAAAAATCGGAAAAATTCTGAAAAATCTATAAAAAACTTTTTTTACTTCGGGGTGGTATTTATAAGGGGGAGGGTCATATATATATGTACATGCGTGATTCTCCTAGCGAAAAACAAAACAATTTGGGGTCTAAAAATTCTAAAAAAAAAAATATTTCAACTTCCGGGTGGTATTTATGAGGGGGAAGGGTCACATATATGGCTATAGACATATATATGGGATTTTCCAAGCGAAAAATATAACAATTTGGGGTCTGAAAAATCTAAAAAAAATTCTTTTGACATCAGGGTGGTATATGTTTGCGAGGGAGGATCATATGTATATATATACATATATGTACATACATATATATATGGATTCACTCAGCGAAAAACATGACTATTTGACGTTTAAAAAAACTAAAAAAAATTATTTTAACTTTGGGGTGATATTTATGAGGGGGAGGGTCACATATGTATATGGGATTCTTCTAGCGAAAAACAACAATTTGGGGTCTGATAATTCTAAAAAAAATTATTTTAATGGTGGTAGTTATGAGGGGGTGGGTCACATATATAGCTATACATATGTATATAGGATTCTTCTAGCGAAAAACAACAATTTAGGGTCTGAAAATTCTAAAAAAAATTCTTTTGACATCGGGGTGGTATATCTATGAGAGGGAGAATCATATATATATGTATACATATAAGTATCGATTCTCTCAGCGATAAACATGACTATTTGCAGTCTAAAAATTCTAAAAAAAATTATTTTAAAGTTAGGGTGGTATCATGAGGGGGAGGGTCATATATATGTATATATACACATATATGGGATTCTCTCAGTGGAAAACATCAAAATTATTTTAACTTTATACATATATGTATAGCTATATATGTGACCCTCCCCCTCATAAATACCACCCCGAAGTTAAAATAATTTTTTTTAGTTTTTTTAAACTTCAAATAGTCATGTTTTTCATTGAGTGAATCCATATATATATATGTGTGTATATATATATATATATATATAAAATACCCGATTTATATATATATATATATATATGATCCTCCCCCTCAAACATATACCACCCCGATGTCAAAAGAATTTTTTTTAGATTTTTCAGACCGCAAATTGTTATATTTTTCGCTAGGAGAATCCCATATATATAAATATAGCTATATATGTGACCCTCCCCCCTCATAAAAAACCCACAAGTTGAAATTTTTTTTTTTTTTAACTTTTAGACCCCAAATTGTTTTGTTTTTCGCTAGGAGAATCCCGCATGTACATATATATATGACCCTCCCCCTTATAAATACCACCCCGAAGTAAAAAAAGTTTTTTATAGATTTTTCAGAATTTTTCCGATTTTTCAAAATTTTTCCCGATTTGTTGTAACTGCTTCATTCCGCCGAAAAGCAGAATTTCAATAGTCGCAGGGCTGCCACTGCAAAATTTGAAAAAAAAACTTTTGAATAAGCAGCTTCTTGAACCGGACGCTGAATAAGCAGCTTCTTGAAACGGACTCTGAATAAGCAACTTTTTAATCTCAGCCGTCGATATTTCGAGATTAGGTTTAGGAACTACGCATGCTGATCCAGTGTATCTGTTACCCAAGATTTTGCTTCCATCAGTGTAAATATCAAGAAAATCATGGTTTTTTAAAAAATGTTTTAATACGTAGTTTGGATTTTCAGATTTTTTAAGATCCTTACCTAAGCTTGTATTGATCGGAATGGATGAGATAGTTACATTATAATCAAATAGAAAAATATTGTAATTCTCTTGGGTATCAATTTGATCAGCGAGTGTGTCTTCAATACATTGATTTAGTATTCTATTTCGTTTATATTTCTTGGACGAGTTACAATGTAATCTATTCCACATTAGACTGCCTTTTTTAAATAGCGCTTTGCTTATAAACTTGTGGCCTAAAATCTTTGCTAGTTCTTGAATTAGAGTCAGTGATATCAATCTGACTCCATTACCGTCCGGCTTGTCAAGGAAATGAATAACCGAATCCCTCCAGGAATCTGAAAATTCACTCACATCGTACATTTCATTGAAAATGTCGAGGAGGGGCAGTTTGTAATTAGAAGGGAGCGATTGCAAGATTTCATAACAGATTCTATCTAGAACAGGGGATGCCTCTTTTTTGCCAGAATTCAAGGTTAAGTTAAATTCGGCAAAAGAGAAGTGCTCATCGAAGAATTCATTAGTCTGCCAAACCGGAATGCAATCTTCTCGCACACTATCCTAAGGCGGAGCGATTTTGTCTATGCACTTAATAGCTTTCGCATTAAAATCATCGTCGATTGTTGGCTATTTTATTTTAGTTAAGCTGTTTTTAAGAATTTTAAATATGTTCCAAACTCTTTTGGCATTTGTTCTAAAATTTATAGATTTAGCAAAATTCTTAACATATTCTAGTTTTTTCTTTTTAAACAATTGTTTTGCAACTGCGCAATTCTTTTTATATTCTATCAAATCTTGAAGGTCATTAGAAACCTCCCACTTTCTAAATGCCGCGCGTCTTAGCCTTTTGATTTTACTGCAATCGGAGTCCCACCACGGTACGGGATTTCTTATTTTTTTTGCGTTTATCTTTTTTTCGTGGCGTAACGTCTTTTATCCCGTTGACAACAATGTTCATAAAAAATCATATATTTTAGCTGGAGATAAGGAATCACAGTTAAGACAAAGAAAGCCGGAGAATTTTTCTGACAAATCTTTTTTAAATTTATTCTAATCCTTAATTTATGACATCCGGGACACTCATTTAATTTTGATAACATTAAAATTATGGACAAAGAGCCGTCTACCTTCCGTAGACGCTTTTCAGAAATGTTACACATTCAATATTTTAATGGCACTCTAAATAGAGCTGAGGATACGTGCCACCTCAAAAGTAGTTACAAAAATGTAATATCGAATTTGAAGTTTAATCAGAAAAACTCTTAGCCACTTTTATATTAAATTAGCCAAATAGAGAGACTGTGCGGCGAGCGAGCGATATACGGTGAACAGCAAATAAAAGGTAGTGGCATTCCGCTTCGTGTTCTCTTACATAGCCAACATGGATGATATAGTGATTGGCTGGCGGGGCGGAGCGGCACATCCACGTGGGAGATTCGGGAGTCCGGGTTGCTAGGCAACGCTCCGGCTATACTTCTACGTAGACGTGGTAGTGATAGAAGAAGCGTTCGAATTTGCTATACGAGCTCCTGAGCCTATGACATGTTAAGATACTTGTGCCACTTCCTAGAAATGTATGTTTGCCTTATAGTATCGGTTGGCGGACCGACTCTTCGGAAGTTGTATAGAGTGTATCTAATTGAATTAAAGGATATGGCAAAGCTATATATGAGTGATTTCGCATATAAAAATCGAAGGGCTTGTAATTGAGAACTAGTTGATCGTTGATCCTCAAAGGTGTCACATCACCATCTGGTGACACCTTCGTGGAAAAAAAGTGTTGGTCGTTGTCTTAGGTAATATTTTATTATTGTTTTTTATAAAAAATCCGTTTTTATTATTATTGTAATTTTTAACTTAATTAAAAATAACATTGTTTTTAGCTGACGTATCTCAGAAATAATTTTAAGAAAAGATGTGTAAATAGAGTGTCATTTAATTATTAATCAGGTAAAATTAGTAATTTAAAATATTGTACAAAAACAAGTTTTTTGGTTTTAGTATTGTAGTACTTGTATTGTATTTTGACCTTGCAGCCCTGATGAGGAGTCGAAACGACTCGAAACGTTGGCGATATTGAATAAAAAATATTTTACTGGCTCGAAGAGATGCATATTGGTGTTTCTATATTATTCTAATCCGTTTTGATAGATTTTAATCTATAAGAACGTTTATGAAAAATATGTTTCCGTGCATCTATTTCTATCAGAATAGGATAATGATCGGAACCATATGTTTCATGAAAGACTTTAATACTAATTTTATCTGCAATTGACATAATGGATAAAATAAGATCAATTTTCTATTTGGAGTTGGTGCGAATACCTATATGAGAGAATGTATTATAATTATGCAAAAAGAGATCGTTTGAACGTATACTATTATGGAGCCTTTCACCGTTTCGATCTGTGCGTGTGCAGTTCCATTTTTGGCTGTGGGAGCTGAAGTCCCCGACGAGGAGTGTATTGGCGTTGTCGATTATTGTATTCCAGTCCTCTTGTGAAACTGAACTTCCAGGAATTTTGTAACATGCCAGGAGATCCAACGACGATTCATAGTTTGTAAGTCTTATTCCTGCCATTTCAATGTCAATCACTTGTGTCGGGAGTTGTGTTATAGTTGCAAATGATATGTCCTTTCGAATGAGGAAAAGTATACCTCCTCCTTGTATGTTTTCTCTATCCACTCTGTAGGTATTGAATCCAGAAATTTTGAAATGGTCAATACATTTGAGCCATGACTCAACACAGATTAATATGTCAAGATCTTCAAGCATTTTTTGTAGCTCATTTTTCCGCGACTTCGCACTTCTTATGTTCCAGTATAAAATTTGAAGCGATGTTTCAGTTGCAGCCATTTCACTTGTGGTATCGCTAAAAGTGGCCTCACTCTCATCTCCTTTAAGGCCTTTTTTAATTTTTGTTATGCGACTTTTCATGTGACGATTCTTGATAAAACTGTGTACCTGTCCTAGTTGATCGTGGAGTCCGGCAAAATCATCCGTGTATTTACCAGTGACCTTTTGTATATCCGATTTTCCGTAAGTTTCTAGAATGAGAAACGGAAAATCGTTGGGATCTATATTTATATTTTTACAATTCTCGCTTATAAATTGCATTGCTGATTGTAAGAGGTTTGTGCATTCTTTTCTGTCGCTCTTTGATTCCCATTATATTGTCATCTTTTTTCGCACTGCAATTTGAAACACTCGTCGAATTGTGCTCTTTTAATCGGAATTATCGGGGGAGGGGGCATAGATTTGGAATCTAGGAGACCTTTGAATTAATCGGTAGAATCTTGAGTGTTATTATCTTGAGTAACTGTCTGCTTATTCTGCATATTCTCATTGTTGATTTCCTATGACCCCTCCTGAGAAGTATTGTCTAGTGTCGTGTTTTGGCAATACTTTTGCGTGTGACCTTCTTGTTTGCACAAATAGCATACCAAATTGACTGTCGAAAATTATATCCAACAGGACATATCGTCGTACGTAATTTTCAGATATGGTGGCAGTTTTGTAACATCATCTGCATTTGCATATACTTGTCTTCTAAAGCTCAGTAAATGCGAAAAACCCACTGTGGAAATCGAATTAGCTTTAATTTGTGTGATCTTAGACAATGGGGTCACTCCCCTCGCTATCAACTCTTTTTCTATAATGGAGGCTAGAATTAGTGGCTGTACGTTAGATAATAAAATGCGTTTGCTTTTGGTGTACAATGGGCGTATGTCGAGTAGATGTCCCTTGATTTCTATTTGCTTATTGTTATATACTAATTGGTCAGCTAATTCTGATGTGCTCACATACAAACAGATTCGTTTCTGAGAAATTCTTGAAACATATTTTATGTTGCTCGGTTGAACTATATTTCCCATTGCTACACAATAATAATCTATCGTTAAGCATTCAATTGCGTCCAGGGCATTAGCTTGTTCCTTTGTAGGACATTTTTCTTGCTGTACTACATTTGCATAAGTTGCAGCACCCTGCAGCGCTACCATCATTTTGTGGAAATGCCGCAGGTTACCTCTGTAGACAGAGAATACCTGCGGTGATAGATTACAATCACTCAAAAACACAAAAAAAACTGCGACTTGATAACGTAAACGTAAAGTTAGATTTTACTAATGCGTTTATGCGCACATACCACTGTAGGTACAACACGTGAACTATCGATATTCGGGCACGAACATAAACTAAAGCACGTTCTGCCGTGTTTAGTAAAATGTTTTATTTTCTTGGTTCAAGAATCGAAGAAAGTTTCTACATAGAGAATAATCAGTTTATGTAAGGAAAAAATTTTCTTGTGTTGTGACAAGCTAGTGAAGTGTCAAGAATATTTATTGTTCATGCAAGAAAGTTTCTACGTTGTTGAAGTGGATATGAATAATTAATAACTATTTCTATCGTCTCCTGGGAAGTAGACTCTCAGGCTGTACATCGAAAGGGATCCTTATGAATAGCTAGTGAAAGTGTTTTATTTTCTTGGTTCAAGAATCGAAGAAAGTTTCTACATAGAGAATAATCAGTTTTTGTAAGGAAAAAAACCAGACTATAATAGTTTGGATGAATTTTTTACAATAAATAAAAATACTGATTAATTATTGTGACGTTATGCCTTTTACCGTCTCTGGGGAGGCGTAGCACAATGTAATTGACACCTATGCAGGTTTATCGCGAGCCCGTATTTTAATTATTATTGGACGCCCGAACTTGCGATCTAGTACTTCTATTATGCCGGCTTGAGATGCTCCTTATTCTCTAGGTCGTGGGGGAGAGGTACAGGGAGATGAATACGCAAAATAAGTACACGCGACTCGTAACATAAAACACTTGGTAATTTATTATAAAAAATTCAAATCAATCTTTAGTCTACTCGCGGACGCGTGCTCGTCCTCGGGCGAGCTCACCGTCTATAGCGCGGGCTGGCTTTAGGTTATGGACTCGCGGCGGGGAGGTATATCGCAACACTCCTACCTGTCTCTAATCCTTTTGCTCTACTTCCTCGCGTTCTGGTGGTGCCTCGTTCCCTGTGGAAGCGCTCGCGAAAGAACTAGTGTTCGCTCGGAAAGATGCACACGGGGGGATATTGCTCGGGTCGCCTGGTAATCGCCTTGGTAAATTCCTTGTTCGCTCGCTTGTGGTGTCTCGGTCCTCGTGGTACTCGATACTGACTATCCTCGCGCGTTCGGCAACTACGCCGGTTCGCGGCGTCTATTGCTCTCTCGCTCGCACTCACGCATTTCCCCTAGATCGCTCTGTCGCGCCTATTACATTTTTCCACGCTTTCGCACCATATATGCCACTCGCACTCTCGCGCCCTCTTTTCCAACTCTTATAACTGCGCGCGACTTTTGAAGCACGCTTACACGCATATCTGGCTCTATCAATCATATTTACACATTTTTGCACGGTTACATACTCCGGCACGCTTACATTTTATTTCCTGCTCGCACGCGCGCTGTGGATTGAGCCGTAGCCCTCCACCTTTTCCCAATATCATACGGCGCATACGCGTTGCCTCCACTCTCTCTCTTGTCTGTCTCTAATGCACATTCATTCGCTCGCTATCCATCCTTCTCACACTCATGCCTCGGTCAATAGCTCGCCAACATGGCGGCCGCCGCTCGCGCGCGTACGCCTCGTGGCTCGCATGCCTCGTATCTCGTGTCTCTCTCGCTCTCGTTGTTCCAGCGCTGCGCCGTCCGTCCCTCTCTCTTTCTCTCCCTTGGCTGTCGCGCGCTGCTACGCGCTGTGTCTCCCCCACTCTCTCGCTCTCGCCTCGTGCTGTTGCTGCTCGGCGGCAGGCCGCTCTCGTGGCTTTACCGCTGACTGCTCTGAAAGCACCACCGAGTATCAGAATATGTTATCTTACTGGGTGGTGTCCAGGCGAGCAGCCCTCGACGGGATCCCCGTCACATTTTTTGGCAGGGGGTGAAAAATATAAGACCGAAGATAGAAATGAAAGAATGATGTATTTTGTTTATAAAAGTGTCACAGAATAATAAATGTTTTAATTCAAGTCTATAGCAAAATTCGACTGCCCGCTTTCGCGGTCTCCGGCGATCTGCTCTGAGATCAATAGCGTCGCTACGCCTCGCGTCGGTTTCGGCTCTGTGACCGTTACATTTGAACAAGAGATCACGTGATGATACATAGGAGACGCGCCAAATATGAATGCGAGAAATACACGTCTCGTACAACACATCCCCTTTTTGAGCATTCTCCTCTTAATTATAATATTCGCATATTGTCGTTTGACATTTTGATTCGTTTAGAATATTCGTGTTTACATTTTTTTTCTTTTTTTTGGTCATTTGAATAAAAAAAAACGCAACTTACAAGTTTTATCTTTTACAAAATTATCTGGCTATAATTTGTTCGTAAGACCTATTGCATCACACAATCTTCTGAAACGATCCCTTGGGAGGGCTTTCGTCAGAATATCTGCCTTTTGATTTTCGGTCGCGATATAATAGGTGTCGATGGCATTTTCTTCGTACAAGTCTCGAACATAGTGATATTGGGTGTCTATGTGCTTTGTGCGCTTATGAAATTCCGGATTCTTTATTAATCGTATCGCGCTTTGATTGTCAATAAATAGTACAGGCACTTTTTCTTCTAGACACCCAATCTCACGCATGAGCCTTCGCAGCCACACAGACTCTCGCGCACATAAAGATGCAGACACATACTCCGCCTCCGTTGTACTTAATGCAACTGATTTTTGCCTCTGTGAGGTCCAGGTTATAGGTCCCGATGCTAATTCAAATAGATATCCGGATGTCGATTTTCGCGTGTCGACATCCCCTGCGTAATCCGAATCGCTGTAACCCGTTAATGCAAGAGAAGACGCGTCGTCGCAATACATGATGCCATGATCGAAAGTTCCCCTTAAATACACGCTTCCCTGCTTCCCAGTGATTTCTGTTAAAATTATTTACATATCGGCTTAATACATTTACAGCGAACGATAAGTCCGGACGCGTAACATTACATAGAAACATTAGTGAGCCTACGAGCTCTCGAAACGGAACGTTCAGTGCATCCTTATCTTCTTCACTCATTCTCATGTCCAAGCCTATACACGAAGGAGTGCAGACAGGACTTGCATCTACCATGTTAAATCTTTTTAGTACTTTCAGCGCATAGTCTGATTGATGAAGTCGCATAGAGCGTTCTTTTCTGTTTCGTTCTATCTGCACACCGACAAACGTATTCGGCTCATTTACAATAATCTCGAAACGTTTTTTTAACTCTTCCGTTATACTATCAATTATTTGACTCGATTTACAAAGGATAAGCCCGTCGTCGACAAACATTGCTATAATTACATTACAATCATTGAATTTTCCGTAGTATATAGAATTATCCGACTTACACGCATTTAAACCAAGTTCTGCCAAGCAACTCGCAAATTTTCTTTCCCAACATCGAGAAGCTTGCTTTAGTCCGTATTAAGCCTTATTCAATTTTGCGACTGGATTCTTAAAACGATTTTTATCAACACGTACGCCTTTCGGTACCAGCACGTAGATATTTTCATGTAATTCCCCATACAAGAACGCGGTTTTTACATCGAATTGACTCATATGAAAATCTTCCCGAGCAGCTATCGCGAGTAACATTCTGATTGAATCGTACCTGACCACCGAAGCAAAAGTTTCATCATAATCTATCCCGTAAACTTGCCGAAAACCTCGGGCGCAAAGCCTGGCTTTATAACGCTTACCATGCCCGGATTTGTTTGACTGTACCTGAAAACCCATTTTGTGTCGATGGGTTGACATCCTTCTGGTCTCTCCATGATGGTCCAGGTATTGTTGCGCCTATGGGAGTCGAGCTCTTCGTTCACCGCTTCGGTCCAATAATCAGCTTCTGGCCCGCTCACTGCGTCGTCGAATGTCTCCGGCGCATGGTGCTCGGCGGAATTTGCCTCGTAGCGCTCCGGCGCCTTCATGAGACTGCGGTCCCGTAGGTATTTCATTGGTCGAGGGTTGGGAGAGCTCATCTTCCGCTTCCTTCCCGCAGTTGTATGCATCTCGGCCTCGGGTTCTTGCGTGCTCGGAACAGACTCCACGAGCGGCATCTCCTCGTCCTCGTCAAGCTCTGCAGCTGGTACCGAGTCGGCCTCGTCAGTCTCGAGTGAGACTGAACTTTCGTCTCCTATGGGCAGGACGACTGTCTGTCGCTCTGCAATGCCTTCTTCAGCAGATTCTTCCATGTAGTTGACGTCTCTCGATACCAGGATTTTTCTAGTGACAGGATTAAATAAACGGTAATTTTCGGAGTAACCTTCGTATCCAACTAAAATTACTTTGTCGGCCTTTTTGTCCAACTTCCGTCTCGAAATCTTGGGGATATGCACGTACGCTTCGGACCCGAAAACTTTTAAATGACTTAAAATCGGTTTCTTACCGTGCCACTTCTCGTAAGGGGTAGAGTTACCGGTTCGAGAATTCGGAGTCCGATTTTGAACGTAGACCGCCGTGTTCACCGCTTCCGCCCATAGATTATAAGGGAGCTGCTTAGCGTGCATCATCGTCCTTGCGCTTTCCATTATCGTTCGATTCTCCCTCTCCGATGCGCCGTTCTGCTCGGGAGTGTAGCTTGCAGTAGTTTCGAGTTCGATGCCAGTCTTCGCCATATAATCTTGCATATTCTTGTTGCAGAATTCGCGACCGTTATCGGTTCTCAGATACTTAATTTTACGACCGAATTTATTATTGACTTTCTGCGCGAACTCTTTGAAAACTTCGTATACATCGGCTTTGTTTCTTAGAAAATACACGTGTTTATAGCCGGTAGCATCGTCCTTGAAAAGCAAGAAGTATTTAGATTTGTTGAGCGATTCGGTCTGCATGGGGCCGCACAAGTCGCTGTGGAAATATTCCCCCGGTTCTCTTGCAACCTTATTTTCTTGAATTTTTGTGAATGATCGACGATGCAACTTACCATATTGGCAGGCTTCACAGAAAAAATCTGCTTTATTACTCACTATCATTCCAATACCAGTCGTCTTCTCAAGCATCTTTTGCACTGTCTCTTTGCAAGCGTGTCCGAGTCTCTCATGCCATCTCTGAAGGTCAGCGGTGACGGTGTTTGCTTCATAACAGGCACTGGCGTTCGTGCGAGCGCAAATCATCATGCGATATAACTCGTTCTGTTGCTTTAAGCCTCGCGCGACTAACTCTTGTTGATGGTAAATATTCACGTAAGCTTCGTTGAATTCGGCGTGTAATCCTCGTGTTGTACATACGCCCACCGAAAATAAATTTTTCCTCAAATTCGGAACAAACAAGACGTCCTCCATCCGCCCATCAATCCATTTTCCATCTATGAATTTGCGTATCAATACTGTGCCGGAGCCAATCACCCGACACTCTCCGTCGTCTCCAAGACGAATCGATTCGTTATTGCTCTGTGTAAAATCTTGCAGCCAGTCGCGGCGACAAGTGAGGTGTCGCGATGCACCACTATTGCAGATCCATACATCGGCCATGTCGGTTCCCATAATGCGCTGCTCTTGTACGTCGAGCGCGCGACTTTCCTTGCGCTTCGAATTTAAATCGACCGTTGCCATCACGAATGCTCCGCTGAACGTCGCGTCTTCCTTGCTCTCGGTTTGTTTACCTTTCGAGTGTCCACGTCGATGTCGGCAAAATCGCGCGATATGGCCCGGCTTGTTACACACGTAGCACAGGTTGGATCTCGGCTTGTCTGTCGTCGTGTTATTCTTCGAGGTCTGCGCACCTGCTTTGTTTTTGTTTTGACTCCTCTTTACCTGTGTCGTTGCCAACAGCGCGATCGTGTCCTCGTCCTTTTGTAACATTCGGCGCTCTTCCTTTATTAAACGCTCTTGGAGGTTTGTAAGCGTCTGTTTATCGGTTTCGACGCTGTCCCATGCAGTGATAAAAGCATCGAATTTAGACGGTAGTGTGCCAATAATTTTTGCCATGATCGACAAGTCAGAAATGTTCTCGCCAAGATCTGTAAGCGCTCTCGCTAAACTTTGAACTTTTGTGATATGCTGCATTATGGAGTTAGACGGATCCATTTTATATTCATAAAATTTTTGCATCATGATTAATTTGTTCATCTCACTCTTTTGCTCGTGCACTGCAGCCAACAACAACCACATTTCGTTCGCGGTATCACAATTTGTCAGCGACTCGAGCTGGTCGAAGATCATGGCGGATGATATGAGACACATTGCTTTTGCGTTTTCCTTGTCCCATACTGCTCCTTCAGCCGCTCCTCTATCGCCTGTTGGTCTCGTCTTCGTTCCGGTGACTATGTCGAGCACCCCGTTCGCCGTTAAAACTATCTTCATTTGGAATTTCCAAATTTGGAAATTACTACCGTCGAATTTTGCTACGTGGCTCATCGTTGAAGCGGACGACATTTCCATAGCCATCTTCGAGTACGTAGGTTCTTCTTCTCAAAAAAAGGTCTTCAAGCGTTTGCTTGGTACACCACTACGGTACTCGGTAACTTGAACAGTTTTCACACTTTTCACTTTTCCTTCACTTGCGGGTCTGGGCCCATAACCTTTTGGCAGGGGGTGAAAAATATAAGACCGAAGATAGAAATGAAAGAATGATGTATTTTGTTTATAAAAGTGTCACAGAATAATAAATGTTCTAATTCAAGTCTATAGCAAAATTCGACTGCCCGCTTTCGCGGTCTCCGGCGATCTGCTCTGAGATCAATAGCGTCGCTACGCCTCGCGTCGGTTTCGGCTCTGTGACCGTTACATTTAAACAAGAGATCACGTGATGATACATAGGAGACGCGCCAAATATGAATGCGAGAAATACACGTCTCGTACAACAACATTATTTATAAGAAGTAACAAAAGGGCTCATTTCTACTGACATGAATCCATTTTAAAATAATTTATTCATTTTATAACAGCTAAGTTTTCTATTATACTATAATTTTTTTATTTCATAATTAGTGCACAATTTTTTTTGGTATACACTATATAATAGGCGAAGAGATATATTTGGATAGGAGATTATCAATGATTTTAATTATAAAAAAAATATGATCTAATGCAAAAAATTACCAGTATTAATCATACATTCATATTAATGGATTTGACTTATAACGAGAAGCCAACTCTCCATACTATACACAAGATAATAAAGAAATACATATATTACGATAGCAGTAGATGATGAAAGATTTTAATTAAAAATGTAGGACCTAAAGCAACATATTACCAGTAATAATAGTAAGTCTGCACTATATTCATAGATTACGATAGCCAACTCTTCATACTATAGATTTTAACTGTATTTGTGCACTTCCGTTGCCCTTAATCAGAAGACTATTTGTCTCAGCATTTTTATTATTTCACACTCAAAGCCTTAGAAACCACTAAATAATTTTAGGTCTTTATAATTAAAATACTGTAATACTTTAGTCTAATTTATTACCTACATGCATCATCTAATATTATGTTTGATAAATTAATATTTCTTAACAATTTTATAATTTGTTCCTTCAAAAAATGAATATACATAATTATTTTATGAGTAATGCATATATTACTCATTTCATTTTATTTAATCAGCGCATCAAACTCCTTATTCAAAAATATTACTTACAGTGTTAAATAATAGGCTGATTCAGTAAAGTCTGCTGTTTATAAATTTTTTTTTTTTTACAACAAGTTCATCGGATCACCTGTAACGGAGAAAGAATAATTTATTTTAAAACAAAGAATCATATTCTATTATCATAAAGTTAATTTATTTGAAGATAATTAAAATATACGTATCTGAAAGAGTGAAATCCATTCATAGTATTTTGATCCTAATGCCATCTTTTCTGTAAATGCATTTTTTCACTTGAAACTTTTTGCAGGTTCTAGATTAAACGTTATTGCACACGCGTAGTATCATCAGTTTTAGGGATTTTGAACGCAATTTAAATAATATAATTTGTGATAAACTTGGAGATTCGCCCGGAGGTTATAAACTAGCAGAAATTAACTAACAGTAGATTAGTACTTCAGGTTAGATTAGACATAGTTATAGTACTTTCTTTTTATTTACTTGGCCGTGGAATCCTAGAGCAGAGATGAGTGGGGAGATGCGCAACGCTGTAGTCGTTGGCGCGGCGATTTTGAAGGCTGCCGAGCTAGCTGTCGAGTTGTGACGTACCATATGGTGCGAACCAAAATTCACAGCAATGTGAGAATCCTTTACTGAAAAAAAAGTGAAAACTCCTCGGAAAGCAGATATAGCAAACTGTATGTGTACTCCGAGTCTACAGCAGCTACAGTATCTTGTTTTCGAGCTCTGCTCCGAGAGACGGTTTCGAGATTTTCGTTCACTCGGCCCTCAGACAGCTACCTGAAACTCCTTTGAGCTAATCCGTTTTATTGCGGTCTTATTGTTGTCATCTTTCAAAAATAAAATTTTTAAATAAACAATTTTAATATATTTAATAACTGTATAATAAAACGGCATTTTTTTTAATAACAAGGAATTTTGAATGCAAAAAATCGATTAATTTTGACTAATTTTATTAAAAAGTATTCTAGATTTTCCGAGAGATTTTCTTACGGGTTAGTATTTATATAATAACATAACATTAAATTAAATAACATTATATTATATAAAATACGTGATTTTTTCAATGTTTCTTTTTTTTTGTTAGAAATAATAAGTATTTAATTATAAGTAAACATAAATATAAAACCGCTAAAATGTAAAAATAATTATATTACTTGTACATAGCTAGCTATTATTAGTTATCTCTAATTGAAAAATTTGTAAATAAGATTAATTAGTAAAAAAGCGTTGCGGTCCTATGAGAGTGAAAGTTTTAGTAAATATGCCTATCTTTCGCCAGGAGAGTCCCACGCACGGGAATTTCGCACAATTCCTGTCAAGGTGCATTAAGAATTTCTTTCACTCTTTGGATAAACAAATAAACAAAAAAAAACATTGAAAAAATCACGTATTCTATAATATGTATAACATTATTTAATTTAACGTTATATTATTATGTTAATAATAGTAATAGAAATAGTAAGAAAATCTAAAATATTTTTTTAATAATGTTAGTTAATATTAACTAATTTTTGTCGTTCAAAATTCGTTGTTATTGAAAAAAATGCCGTTTTATTATACTATTATTAAATATATTAAAATTGTTTATTTAAAAATTTTATTTTTGAGAGATGACAACAATCAGACCGCAATAAAACGGATTAGCTCAAAGGAGTTTCAGGTAGCTGACCGAGGGCCGAGTGCACGAAAATCGCGGAACCGTCTCGGAGCAGCGCGGAAAGAAGATAGTCGCTGCTGTGCTTTCTACCCCCTCTTTCTACCTGCTTTCCGAGGAGTTTTCACCTTTTTTTTAGCAAAGGGTTTTCACATTGCTTTGAATTTTGTTTCGCACCATATGGTACGTCACAACTCGAGAGCCGGCTCAACTGCCTTCAAAATCGCCGCGCCGACGACTTCAGCGTTGCGCATCTCCCCACTCATCTCTGCCTAGAGGTAGTCCGATAAGTTACAATATAGGTATAAGCAAGGTCATTGACTGTATTTTGACGGTAAGATTGTAAGTTCAGAGGTTTCAATGTAAAGGCGCGGTTTTTGATATAGATGTGTGAATGGAAGAGTGTTCACAGGCGTTATTTCAAGCAGTAGAGATTATTGTATAATTATATTTGGAGTTTACCCTGTTTGAGAAGGAACTCTGTGAGTAGGAGGGCTGGAGTATCATTTGGATTTTCTAGAAGTTCTATTATCATATGGGGCATTTTTTTCTTTCTTTTTTGGTATAAAAGATTTAGTTTGTTTAGGAAAGATTTTCTGGGAGAATCATACAGGGGACAATCCCAGGTGATGTGAGATATGTCCTGGTAAGAATCTCCATACGGACACTCTGGCGAGTTTACCATATTTTTTCTGTGCATACTAGCTGCTAGGGAATAATGATTCAAGCGCATTCTGTTTATTGTTGTTATGTGCGTTCTGTTTAACCTGCAATTAGCAAACCATGGTTTGGTTTGGGTTTCATTGTGAAAATACGTAAAGTAGAACGTTCCTTTAAAATTACTTTGTGTTTTGACCAGGTGTTAAAACGTCGTTTTGATTTGCTTTTGAAGGGATTCTGAAAAGTCTCAAAAGGGAAGAAGTACTATTAGATTCGGGCCATTTGTAACTGCGTCTTTTGCAAGTTTGTTTGCATTTTCATTTTGTTCTATGCCAACGTGGGCTGGAATCCATATTAATTTAATTTTGCGGTTTTCAACATTATTTTTATGAAGCACAGTTTTTATGTCGAGTATAATGTGCGAGGTATTTTTAGAAATAATATGTGAGTAGTTCTTGATTGCACTGAGGGTGCTTAGAGAATCCGTGAAAATAGCTGCTTCAGGTAAGTTTTTTGATTCGATGTAGTGGATGGCTAATATGATTGCAAGAGCTTCCGCAGAAAAAATTGTGGGATTTGTTGCTATCTTGTAAGTTTGATGAGAGTTCTCTGCAGCTGAATATACGGAAAGTCCTACTGATTCTTCAGTGGAGGTTTTTGAAGCATCAGTAAAAATTGAATAAACGTTTTTGATAAGGTGGTTGAACTGTAATTTAAATGAGTTTTGGGGATCGGTGGATTTTTTAATTTCAGAACCTGTAGAGATATCTATATCTGCTTCAAATAAAATAGAATTGTAAGGGTAGTCGTATGTGATTGGATGAGGATGAATTTGAATTTTGTTCTGTGTAATATTTGATATTTTCCTGAAAGATTTTATCAAATTGTGATTTCGAAGCAATGTTTGCGTATCTCTAGGTCTGAGCTAAGTTTACAGATTTTTTGGAGTAGAGTGCTGTTTTTTAGTGTGATTAGTTTTAAGATGAAAGAGTCAGAAAGTTGTTGCAGTCTTTGTTCTAGGTAAGGTATTTGTGCTTCTGCGTGCAGAACGTTGATAGATGTAGAGATTCTGTAGCCACCTGCTAGTCTTATTCCTTGATTTTGTATTTTTTGAAGTTTATTTTTGAGGGAGGTATTTTTTATATTGGTTATAAATAGACTGTATTCCATAATTGCTCTTACAAGTCCTATGTAAACGCTACGCAATACTTGGGGGTGTCCACCCCACCATGTAGTCCTTAGGGCCTTGAGTACATTTATTTGTTTGCCAGTTTTTTAAATTACATATTTTGCATGGTCGTTCCAGGTCAGGTTGTTATCAAGGATAACTCCGAGATATTTGATTGATTTAGATGGGGGGATGGCAATGTTATCAAAGTTAAGTTTAAATTCATGTTGGTTGGGAATTGGTAGATTAGAAAAAATGATAAATTTTGTTTTTGCTGGAGAGATTTTAAGTTTAATACTGTGAAAGTAATCGTTTACTATTTTAAGGGCGTTTTCTAATTTGGAAATGTTTGTTTGTTTGTTTGTTTGCTTGTTTTTGTTTGTTTATTTGTTTGTTTGTTTTTGTTTGTTTGTTTTTGTTTGCTTGTTTTTGTTTGTTTGTTTTTGTTTGTTTATTTGTTTGTTTTTGTTTATTTGTTTTATTGTTTGTTTGCTTTTTTTTGTTTGTTTTTGATTGTTTGTTTGTTTGTATATCTTTATCGGAACAATATAATAAAGTGTCGTCAGCATATTGGATAAGGTGGACTCCTTTAGGGATTATTTTTTGAAGTAGGCTAACATATATATGTTGTAAAGATAGTTATAGTACGAAAGTGGGTTGGCACCAAGTTATGGAGATAAAGAAATCCCTATAACGAAGCTATGAAGTATTAGACTACTGTTGGTTTCTGCTAGATTATAACCTTCGCGTGGATTTCCAAGTTTATCATAAACTATATTATTTAAATCGCGTTAAAAACCCCTAAAACTCATACTACACCTTAGATATTTCTTTTTTGAATAATAATGATCCAAAAATAACTATTTACTGTACAGACGGTGTCGAAAAAATAATTATTATTGCAATAATACATAACCATATGTACATTCATTTTTTAAATTTATAACTTATTTAGTTGATGTTAATGATTCTTTGTAATTTAGGTATTATATACCATTTAAAAGTAGTGAAATCTTCCCGCAGCCCCCTCCCCCCAAATAAACCTTTTAAATATAAAAGGCTGGCAAGTATAAGGTCTTTTCTTCCTGTAAGAATTAAAGATTAATTTTATAACTTTTCATAACCTTAATGTCATAAAAGTTTTAAGAGTTTACTCTATCTATACGGTTATTTCATTGTTTTAATCAAAGTTAATTTTCGAACTCTCGATTTCGAACCCTTACATGGTAAAAATTCAAATCTATCTATCTATGAAAATATTAACGCGTAAACATCTTCACGTTAAGGGTCTGTTGGTCAGACTACCATTTCTTTAGTATTACTTCTCCTTTACATAAATTTCAGTTTTAATTTTAACAAAAGAAAGTTATGATATCAAGAAATAAATTGGCCAGTTCTTTTATAAAAAGCAATCGATTTGAAATAAATAAATAAGCGTTTAAAAGGGGGAGGATTATAAATATATATGTATTTATATAAACACTTGATCAAATTGCAGCATGTGAAAAGGTGGATAGCCTGTGAAAAGGTGCAGTCGGGTACAATTAAAACTGAATAATTGCGACTGCTGCACGTTCTGCGCATTCTAGCTGATGTTTGGTGGCCGATGACAATGGCGCCGTATTTACCGTGGGAGATTAGGCCACCATTCTTCCGGTAAATTGGGCGTTGCATGATGGGTCACAAACATGCGCGGAACGTAACGCCAATATGTTATACTAGGGTATCATTAGCGCGCGCGTTGTTTATCATCGTATCGTGATGAGATGTAATTTTAAGTAATAATAACGTTTAATAAAAATTTCAAAAATTCTATTTCTTCGGGTAATGCTCTCATATTTTGTGTCAAAGAAAATTTCATAAATTTACTCCATTGCTTACACCATTTAACGATATATCAACTATTTCAGTCCTGCACCTCTTAATTTTACAGGTAGTAATTGCTTGAAATCCCCACCTAAAACAACAATTTTTCCTCCAAATACTCTGTTATTATTCATAATATCTCTTAAAGTTTAACTTTAAAGATAATGAATTTATCGCTGGACTATAATTCTATTAATAAGAATTTATCTGTCACTTCGAGCCAAAGAAATTAAAATTACAAAGGTTAAATTTACTGATTTTGAAAAAAACTTAATATTAGTGCGTTTCGCCCCAAACTACTCGTTGGGCTTATCAGTAAGATGACGAGTAGTCCTATCTTAGACACAACATGATATACCAGTATGGGTGTTACTTATGGAAAAAAGTTGGAAATTAAGTTGATGGGACACAAAAATTGTGATCCACCTAGCGGAACAAAAAAGAACATTATGAAAAAGACTCTAAATATTTTTATATCCACAAGTATCTGTGCAGAGTAAAGAAATGGGTTACCCATTCTCATACTTACTCCCGACACTGACTTGGTGGAAAAAAAATTATAAAAGGACTTTCTCTATCTTGTAAAGTTCTATCCATCACCTCAATGTCAAATCTTGGAGCCATAGGTGCTTCATTCCAAATGAAAATTTGCGTCACGTGATTCTAATGTTATATTTGAAGATGAATCAGAGAATAATGGTACAGGTAATTTAAATACCTTGTGAACTGTTTTACCTTTTGGAAGTAATGTTGCTGCTATTCCTCTAAAAGCCATAGAGCATACTTTCTTATTACTTCCTTTCAAATAATACCTTAATGTTTCATACAGAAAAGTTGTGCCTGATCCTCCAGGACCATCAATATAGAAACAACTATTTTCAGTACAACCATTATCATCTTGTTGATTAAATACTGCATTAACAATTTTATCAGTTATTTCCTTTTGTTTATCATTTAGTTTCATCATTCTTTCATGTACAATGGTCAAATAATTACTGTACTTACATCTTCTGTTTCATTTGCAGTTTCATTATAATTTGGAACTAATTCAGTTAATTGGCATAGTAGTTGAAAATTATTAAGATTTTTACCTTCCATTTCAAGAATAGATTGTATATCGATAATTGTTTCACAATAACTTTCATTTTTATTGAAATTTCGACTATAATCTTCTAACATTGAATCTTTAAAATCTTCCCAAAGTTTATGTGGATGAACAGGATTATAGTGAATCAAAATGCTTACAAATAAGCTTCTAAGTTGTCTTGGCATCATAAATATTGCTGCTTCAGTCATTACATTCGCCCATTCGTCGTCGGTTTCTACAAATCCATGCGCTAAGCAAGCTGCTGTAAAAGTTTCTTGCACTTTACCGCGTTTACTGTCCTTAAATCTTCAAAACTTGTTGCACCTTTAATTCTTAATAATAATATTCTCATATGAAATAGTTCAGTCTGACTTGGACTGACTGTGTACATACGTCCAATGCAATTAATCAATCTTTGTCTTTTGTACCATTTGCTCTTTGCAACACCATTACATTTTGTTGTTTTGTAAACATAATGTTCAGGAACATCAGAATAATTATAATTCCGTGCTTCAGGATCTCTTTGATTGACTTGGAAATAATCTACGAGCATAGATACTTTGTTCAATGAATTATTAATATTATCAGAATCAACATTAACAGTAATGTTTTGACAATCAGGAAGATGCAATGGTAAACGGTCAACCGAGTGACTTTTTGCTTGCATTGCCTTAGATAATATTCTCCATACTGCTTCTACCGGTCCTACGTAACGTGTATCAACAAATTGAGTAGTATTGTAATAAATGAATCAAATTTTCCTTTCTTTCGTTGTATAGCCATTTAATCTTGATAGCACTGTAACATGTATCGTGGAGATCCTATGAACGTTGATGGTAAAATAACAATTTTTCCTACTCTCATATTTTCAGAAGCATTGGCTCTATTTTGTAAAAAGTCCATTAGCCTTTATATGATGAAACTCGCAATTCTTCTTGATGCGATTTACAATAATTGTAATTCAATTGGAAAATCAACATTATTTTGTAATATAACATTTCCATGATTACAGCAATCGTTAAAAGAATTACCTTTATTGGAATTACCTTTATTGGAAACTCTTTCGTGAGGAAAATGTTTTGCATTGCAATGAATGCATTGAATATTCATTTCACTAAGATAGTTTTCTGAAATATTCAATTGATTTTGGCTATTGACATTCAAATTCTACAATTGTACCGGAGTCCTTATATCGCTTTGACTATCATGACAGGTTTTGTTATGATACGTATGATCAAGATTAACATTAATATGTAGATTACTTGTAACAGGAAAGTCTTTTCTGTGATAAGAATGATCATGATTAATTATTTCGTTTAGATATAAATTAGAAGTAACACTAAGTTGACTACGTCTTTCTAACTTTTCCTTTTTGTTTGTATAAATCTTATGATTAGCCAATCTTTTCCTTTCAAGTTTAATTTCTTTTGCTTCAGTTACCTTATTCTCTGTTTCATTCTTTTTTTTTTTTGAGGCATTATATGAAGAATAAAAAGTAAAATGCGTAATAGTTAAATTGATAATGATGTATTAATAAATTAATGAAAAATAATAGATGATTAAAATCAAATTAACATGTACACCAATAATGCATATTTATTATTTTTATTAAAATTACAATTTCAACTCAGATTTAAAACTTTAGACATCATACCGTAGAACAATTAATTCTTTTCAAAATTTTATTATGTAGTTACGTCAACAATTCCACCTCAAATTTATACTTTTAGACATTATACCACAGTACAAATAATTCTTTTCAAATTGGTATTTCAAATTTCAAAATTATACGCCAAGATTACCATTTCACCTTTTTATTTATTACACCTTTAGACATTATACCTCAGTACTTTTTCACTATAATATTTCAATTCATTTTTTAAGTTTTTATTGTTAAAAAGATTACAAATTCTATATCACTATTTAGACCTTTGAGTTTGACCTTTAAATTATACGCCTTGCGACGTAGCAATAAATATTGCTGCGTCGTGATTATTTAACGCAGCCAGCTGACTCACTCTCGGCGAATTGACAGCTCCTGGAGCGGAGCCAGCGCTCGGTGGCGCTCGCAGGAGTTGCCTCTGACTGACCGCGTGCGGAGCGCAGGATGTGAGCTCTCGAGTTACACCTGCGCAGCGCGTCGGCGCTCGGGAGGGGGCATGGCTGGAAGCGAGCTGGCAGCCGCGCGCACGCGGTTACATGCATGCGGCGATGTGTAGAGGGGAGAGCGCGAGTGTGAGCGTGAGCGAGAGAGAGGGAGAGAGAGTCGGCGCGCGCGGGAGAGAGACATTTGGCGAGAGTGGGAATCGAGTGAGTGCGAACTTGAGAGAGAGAGAGAGAGATGAATATAGTGGCGCGAAGTTGACGGCTTTTGGAGCGCTCAGAGTTGACTTGATGTTGACTTGCGGACGTCATAGAGATGTATAGAGGAATATACGGGCTAGGAATCTTCGAGGACTCGATATATGTAGCCCTATGGTTTACTCGAGGATGATTGTGGCTTTTCGAATGTTGCGCGCCTGGCTAGTTATCCGTAGAGGGAGCCATCTCACGGCTATTCTTATGGATTGATTGATAAAGATCAATAAAGGGGGCGCGTAATTTGCATATCGATATATGCTATAGAGGCCGATGAGTGTATTGGAAAATTCGGTAGCCAGATCGACGCTTCCGTGAAGAAGGAGGCCGGGTGGGAAAAACGCGGCATCCTTCTTCGAGCAAAGCGTCGGCCGGGGCACTCTGTCGGCGGACGCCTTGGGTGGCAGTCCGCACTCTGACTCTGTTCCTGGATCTGGTGCCAGCAGCAGCTATTTGGATCCTCTTTTCATTCTCTCTTGTTCTCTTATAGTGACGCCATTTTTCTAATTCAGCCTCGTGGCCGTTGGAAATTGTTCCTGGTTTGGATTTTTGGTGGAGCCGTGGAGAATTGGTGGAGTTCTATTATTGAGGATATTGGGTGAAACTATGGGTGGATTTTGGTGAGATTTATATTTTATTTTTCCATGGTGGAAGTTGTCTTGTTTATTTGGATGGAAGCCGGTTTGCCGCTCGGAACGTCTCGGTTTGTGATCTCTCTCGTTCTTTTCGCGACCTTTTCAGTTTCACATGGCGGTCTCCCTTTTGAATTCGATTTTGTTCCTTTGGTGAGAAATAAATTCGTCGTAGAGGATTTTCGCGGCCCTTTCTTTTAGGTATGCCAGCCGGACTGTGGAGTAAGTTATATGGCCGTTGACCCATGTATTTAATTAAATTCATAATCTTGTTGACATTATTTATTTGTATGTGAAGATTTCAGAATATATCTGAATTTATTGTTTTATACTATAATTATTGAGTTTTCTTTACTTGCGAATTCCTATTGCTACCATTTCTTTCCCGCGTGTTTTTCCGTTTTTCAGAATCTAGGACCCGAGAGTGAGAAGCAGCCGTTGAATAAATTAATTTGTACACTAACTGGAATCCTTGGACGGGCGAGGCAAATTCCACGTTACAGCCTTAAAAGAACAATCTTAACTATTATGAATAATAATATTGCAAGAGCTGCCTTTAGGAGCTGGCTTTTTTACAATTTGGTATTTCAAATTTCAAAATTATATGCCTTAAAAATTATACACCTTAGAAGATTACGATTTCACCTTTTTATTTATTACACCTTTAGACAAAAGATTACAAATTCTATATCACTATTTAGACCTTTCAGTTTTACCTTTAAATTATACGCCTTAAAAGAATAATCTTAATTATTACGAATAACAATATTGCAAGAGCACTTTTGAGATCTTCACTTGAATATTCTTAATTTTTGAATGGTTCAACCATTTCCTAAAAAAGTATTCCTTAGTAAATAAATTATTTGCGAGATATATAAAATGAGAACAATTTATTTATACTTACATTATTGCAGCTTTTTATAATAATCTTGATTTGCAGGCTACGCTACAGCACATCTGCACATGTTGACATATGTTCTTTTTTGTCTAACAGTCTGCACTGCCTATGATCTCTCTCACAGCCTATTTCAAGTGACTGAAAAATGGCGGCTCCCATTAGCCAATATGGCGCTACCTCCTTTTTATAATGGGTGTAACGTGGAATTTTCCCGCCCGCACGGGAATTCCAGTTATTTACAAAGTATTTATTAAAGACACTAGTCGGGGCAAGTTAGTATTTTTGCATTAATTTTCTTATAACTTTGGTTTTATGATTGAAATGTGTTGTTGGTAACGTACTGAAAATAACCTTAAAGTCTCGACTTCGGGTCAGGTCGGGAACATTGTTATTATTGCAAAATAAACTTCAAAAATGCACTTTTTTTAAGCTTTTCGTGAATAACATCTTTATGACTCATTTTATGTAAAAAAAGATAGAGATGAAAGTTGTTCAGAATTGAATTTTGTATAAGGTTCATATATTCCCGACTGCGAAATTAAGTTTTTTCATCGTTAAATTGTTAAACAAAAAAAATTTTTTTTTAAATTTCATATTGCTACAGATTTCACAAAAAACAATTTTTTTCATTGGATGAACACCTATAGATGAGTTTTGGTACGAATAATTTAAAAATCGATGTCCGATCTTGATATCTCAAAAGGGCGTCTTATTGCAAAATTATTTAGCCTAAAATTTCAAATTCATCTCCAAATTGCCCATGGAATGATAACTTGATCCAACCACCTTTAATCGATAGCTTACGACGTACTTAATAAACGCTAAAATAAACTTTTTAAAAAATTAATATTTAACAACATTTTTAACAATAAATAATTTTTATTTTCGCCAATTTTAAAGTTAGACGAATGCAGTTAAGTGCATTTTAAAGTACGTAAAAAACCATGAATTTTCATGTAAACTTTATTTAGATCGGACCAATAGGAACGGAGATACGAAAATTTTTTCAATCGACGCTCACGCCGAAACTACTTAATAATTTTTGATGAAATTTAGTTTACAGCTTGCTCAAAAAATACTCTAAATGATGGCATTTTACCCGATAGTTGTAATGGACCTATTTCGTGCAAAACGACCGATGAAAGAATGTGAAATTAGCGCGCGCGGCCGCGCGGCTGCTTCGGCCCGGCGGCGCGGTGGTGGGGGGAGCGCCGCTGCAGCTTTCGGGAACTTTAGATGTTAAATTCTTTTCTCGGCAACCAGAGGTCGTACGGTAATGCTTTTTTTTTTAATTTTATGTGTTTTTTCTCAGCTTTCATGTCGTGTTAATGAAATTGTCGTAGCTGCATCAACAATACTCGAAATTGACTTGTTTTCTAGAAAAAAAACTTTTTTCGAGGTATACACTATACGTACATGAATGTATTGTGCAACAAAATACATTTATGATTATATCTGTGGCTTACAGGAAGAACCACTTAAGTGACATTTTCGTGTTTTCGAGAAAAAGCGATTTCAATGTTTGGAGTAATACGTAAGATCGAAATGTCAGAGAAAAGATCTAAGTATTGGCTCATTTGATTAGGTATCTGATACGGATACAACCGTAGTATTACATTTGTAAATAGTTTCATTATCGACGCCCAAGCTAAACAAATTATTCGAGTTAAGTGGTTCTGCGGGAACTTTGCAGATAAGTGGTTATGCGGTCACTTTCTTTGAGGGCTCGTAACTAATGTAATTTGCGATTAAAAAAATTCGGGCAGGGAATATTTTTAAAGTTTAACTCATGCCCTTTCCAATGGTATAATTAAAATTTTCGAAAATTGTTATTAACTATGAGAAAAAACGGTTTAAAGGAAAAAAGCATGGTTTTTCCACAATTTTTTGTTTTAATTCGAGATTTCAAGAACGTTTTCATTTGCAATGTATCTGGAACCCCTCTAACCAATGGGATAAATGTCCAAACCTAAAAGATACGTGATTTGGGGATTGATTTTGAACCTCAGTGTGGTTAAACTGGCGCGTATTATAATTGAAAATTTTTTACGAAGACATTTGCGAATTTTTTATTCAGAAACCACAAACTTTTGGAAAAAATTTTCAAGAGTAATAAGTTCTTAGAATTCGCTGAGGAATACGTATGAATTTTATCAGAGCGATTCCAGTAATTTTTTTGTTTTTGCAAATTGACAATTTTTGAAAAATTTAAAAACGTTAAAAAATTTTTTTTTAATTTAAAAAAACCGACGAATACATCGGTATAGGTAATTAGATATATATTATACCGCTTTAATGTACTCCACACGGTGTATCTCGCACAAAAATAAAAAAAACGAGTGCACTTAAGTGGTTCTGCGGTAACATTTTTACGAGAGACGCAGTTAAGTGATTATGCAATCGGCTGGCATTTAAAATATTTGTGCATTTCGAAAATCCTACTATTGTACAATGAAAAAGGGTACTAAGAGCTCCTCGAATTCGACATAAAAAAATTTTTCGCAAGATGTCACTTAAGTGGTTCTTCCTGCAAGCCACAGATATATATCAGTACAAGAATAATAACTGCTTACTATTTTGGTAGTACATATTACTTTTAATGTTTTTGCTACATAGATTATCTTTACATGTATATTGTATATAGTATACTATAAAACATATTTATGATTATATACATGCGTTTGTGTGTGTGCGTGCGTGCGTGCGTGCGTGCGTGCGTGCGTGCGTGTGTGTGTACATAAATACGTAAAGAACATGTTTTTTATTCATTTATTCATTGACACACACATATATATGTATATACATACACACATGTATATAATCATAAATATGTTTTGTAGTACATGCAAGGATAATCTCAAGTATATACATGCAAGGATAATCTGTTCAACAAAAGTATTAAAAATAATATGTACTACTGAAATAGATAAAAGGCAATTTTATCTATCGTATTTGTATAAATAAATACGTACACATACTCCAATACATATATTTAATAGTCAGTACAACTCCAAAAATATACTCAAAATTCGAAGCAATAAATTCCAATTGAATCCAACTGATTTTACGGAGATTAATACCTTAATTTAGTATAATATTAAAATAGAAAGTAGTTATTATTCTTGTATTGATATATATAATCATAAATGTATAACCACTTATCTGCAAAGTTCCCGCAGAACCACTTAACTCGAGTAATTTGTTTAGCTTGGGCGTCGATAATGAAACTATTTACAAATGTAATAGTACGGTTGTATCCGTATCATATACCTAATCAAATGAGCCAATACTTAGATCTTTTCTCTGACATTTCGATCTTACGTATTACTCCAAACATTGAAATCGCTTTTTCTCGAAAACACGAAAATGTCACTTAAGTGGTTCTTCCTGTAAGCCACAGATATAATCATAAATGTATTTTGTTGCACAATATATTCATGTACGTATAGTGTATACCTCGAAAAAAGTTTTTTTTCTAGAAAACAAGTCAATGTCGAGTATTGTTGATGCAGCTACGACAATTTCATTAACACGACATGAAAGCTGAGAAAAAACACATAAAATTAAAAAAAAAAGCATTACCGTACGACCTCTGGTTGCCGAGAAAAGAATTTAACATCTAAAGTTCCCGAAAGCTGCAGCGGCGCTCCCCCCACCACCGCGCCGCCGGGCCGAAGCAGCCGCGCGGCCGCGCGCGCTAATTTCACATTCTTTCATCGGTCGTTTTGCACGAAATAGGTCCATTACAACTATCGGGTAAAATGCCATCATTTAGAGTATTTTTTGAGCAAGCTGTAAACTAAATTTCATCAAAAATTATTAAGTAGTTTCGGCGTGAGCGTCGATTGAAAAAATTTTCGTATCTCCGTTCCTATTGGTCCGATCTAAATAAAGTTTACATGAAAATTCATGGTTTTTTACGTACTTTAAAATGCACTGCATTCGTCTAACTTCAAAATTGGCGAAAATAAAAATTATTTATTGTTAAAAATGTTGTTAAATATTAATTTTTTAAAAAGTTTTTTTTAGCGTTTATTAAGTACGTCGTAAGCTGTCGATTAAAGGTGGTTGGATCAAGTTATTTGGAGATGAATTTGAAATTTTAGGCTAAATAATTTTGCAATAAGACGCCATTTTGAGATATCAAGATCGGACATCGATTTTTAAATTATTCGTACTAAACCTCATCTATAGGTGTTCATCCAATGAAAAAAATTATTTTTTGTGAAATCTGTAGCAATATGAAATTTAAATAAAAATTTTTTTTGTTTAACAATTTAACGATGAAAAAACTTAATTTCGCAGTCGGGAATATATGTACCTTATACAAAATTCAATTCTGAACAACTTTCATCTCTATCTTTTTTTACATAAAATGAGTCATAAAGATGTTATTCACGAAAAGCTTAAAAAAAGTGCATTTTTGAAGTTTATTTTGCAATAATAACAATGTTCCCGACCTGACCCGAAGTCGAGACTTTAAGGTTATTTTCAGTACGTTACCAACAACACATTTCAATCATAAAACCAAAGTTATAAGAAACTTAATGATATTCCACATTTGAACTCCCTGACGCCCGGACTACACGGCTTTATTCTTTTTCCCTGGCTCGTGGTATCCCTGCAATGGATGAAAAGCGGGAAATGTGGTGGCAATCAGGTTGAAAATGGTAACACAGATATGTAATGGTTAATAAGTCACAAATATATTCTAATTTCCTTATACAATTATTATCCGTTCAAACAAATTGGTAATGATTCGAAATAAAGTCATGGGCACGCGGCCATATTACTAAATCCAAGGCTGCTCAGTAGTGCTAAATAGAAAAAGGGCCGCGAAAATTCCTCTACGATTGCTTCTAATTAAACAAAAGGAAATCCTCTATCGAACGCGGCACTTATTCCTCGACATATAAATTATTCCTCTATATGTTTTTCCCTCGTATATTAAATAAGGTACCAAACTCTCACCAAATTCCTCTATAAATTATCTACAAGAACTCCAATGATAACTCGTCAGCTTCTCGACTCGAAAACTCCTCCAAAATACCCGACCAAGATGGCTTCCCAAAAGTCAAGAGAGGAGCGAAAAAGGCAATAACTGCTGGAAAAACAACTGTATTCACCAACTGCCAGTAACGGAATGGCCGAGGCCGACGCTCCGATCGAGGAAGGATGCCGTGTTTTCCCACTCGACCTCCTTCTTCACGGAAGCGCAAGCCCGGCCTCCAAAATTACATAATTGGTCCTCTTTCCTAGAAAAATCCCCTATTGGTTTTCCAGAACTACCGCCAATCTATTCCTGTATCGGTGAGTTTCCTCCAGCGCCCTCTTTTCCAAATCCTAATTTATTCATTGGTTGAGAAAACAATTATCGCCCTCTATATCCTTGACTAATCTCATAATTCGCGCCCCCTTTACTGATAAAAATCAATCAATCAATATTGATCCCCATCCGGTGGCTCCCCCTATAGATAACGAAACTGGACGCGCGAGATTCAAATTCCATGGATCGATCCATATGAGTCACTGCATACAGACCCTAAGATACCAACTGAAATCTCCGAATGGATCTCCGCCATGTTTCCACTATGCTGAAAAGAATACTTCTACCGCCATGTAATGTACTGTATAGGGGAACTGTACAGTACTCCGCGTCTATCTCGCTCCCTGCATCACCAATCTATCGCCCGATAGCAGGCGCCCTCTCACTCTCACTCGGTCATGGTCGATAACCGAGAGCGCTCTCTCTCTATCCCCTCTATTATCACCCGCGCCACATGCTCTCTTTCTCTCTCACTCTCGCCGCTATCACGCGCGCCACAGATTCTCTCTACCTCTCTCGCTCTCGCTAACAGCTCGCGCGCATCATTCTCTCTCTCTCGCTCTCTCACACACACAGCCTCGTGCATGTGACCGCGCGTGCGCCGCTAGCTAACTTCCTGCCGTGCCCCCTCCCGAGCACCGGCGCGCCGCGCAGGTGGGACTCGGGAGCTCACATCCTGCGCTCTGCACGCGGCCGGTCAGAGGCACCTCCTGCGAGCACCACCGAGCGCTGGCTCCGCTCCAGGAGCTGTCATCTCGCCGAGAGTGAATCAGCTGGCCGTATAATAATGTTCACGACGCAGCAATAATTATTGCTACGTCGCATAGGATTATTCAAAATTTCAATTTAACCCTATGATACATATAATAGAATGGCATGATGTTCTTACATGACATTATCACGTGACAAATTTATTACTGTCCTTAACCAATTTTTGAAGAATTCAAACTTAATCTTGCAATCATTCTAAGCTCAATTTTTGGTTATTTGTATGTATGTTTTACAAAACTCTGTTATTATTATCCGAAGATTACAGGAAGTTGATTAAAAATAATTGTAACTATTATTACATATTAAAAAAATGTTATAAACTAATTTTCTATGAAACAAGTTGGAAAATAAATCAAGCTTAAAAATTTAAAATGAATATTTATGTAGTTTTTAATAATAATATTAAACTAATTAATATTACACTAAATGTCAGTGTAATTAATAATATCATAAAATTTTTAATATAGTTCATTTATCGTCCTATTATCCTATAATGGGTACTACTCAAAACATAATATTAAACTGTGAGATCGATGGCCTCAAATAATAATAATTAGAATTCCATTTTTTAATTAAGTAAAGATTTAAAACTAAAAGCTGTAAACTACATAAATATTCATTTTAAATTTTTAAACTTGATTTATTTTCCAACTTGAGTCATAGAAATTTATTTTACATTTTTTTAATATGTAACAATAGTTACAATTATTTTTAATTAACTTCCTGTAATCTTCGGATAATAATAACAGAGTTTTGTAAAACATACATACAAATAACCAAAAATTGAGCTTAGAATGATTGCAAGATTAAGTTTGAATTCTTCAAAAATTGGTTAAGGACAGTAATAAATTTGTCATGTGATAATGTCATGGAAGAGCATCGTGCCATTCTATTACATGTACCATAGAGTTAAATTAAAACTTTGAATAATAACATATTGGTGCTACGTTCTGCGCATGTTTGCGATCCATCACGCAACGCCCAATTTACTGAAAGAATGATGGCCTTATAATCTCCCACGATAAATACCGCGTCATCGTGATCGCAGCAGTCGCAATTATTCAAAGTTTTAATTGTACCCGACTGTACCTTTTCACAGGCTATCCATCTTTTCACATGCTGCAATTTGGTCAAGTGTTTATATAATTACTTATATATTTATAATCCTCCCCCTTTTAAACGCTTATTTATTTTTTTCAAATCGATTGCTTTTTCTAAACGAACTTGCCAATTTATTTATTGATATCATAACAGTCTTTTGTTGAAATTAAAACTGAAATTTATGTAAAATCGAAGGTATAGGAAAAGTAACACTAAAGAAATGGTAGTCTGACCAACAGACCCTTAACGTGAAGATGTTTACGCGTTAATATTTTCATAGATAGATTAAAATTTTTACCATATAAGGGTTCGAAATCGAGAGTTCGAAAATTAACTTTGATTAAAACAATGAAATAACCGTATAGATAGAGTAAACTCTTAAAATTTTTATGACATTAAGGTTATGAAAAGTTATAAAATTAATCTTTAATTCTTACAGGAAGAAAAGACCTTATACTTGTCAGCCTTCTTACCAATTACATTGAGTCAAATAAGTTTTTTTAGACCTATTTTATTGTATTTTGTTGTTAAAAAAATATGATACTTTGTGTAAGTTTTATTTTAAGTTTTTAGATACCGTCAACAGCTGGGATTTGGATTTTGTAGATGACTTAATGATAATCTAGGTCTCATTTGGACTCACTGAAGTAACAAAACTATAATAATTATGATTATCTTATTAAGTATGCATAAAACTTTGATTAAGCGTACACTGCTATTGCACTTTGACGTAACATAATTATAATAATTCTTAACTTATTGTAAGTACACAAAGCTTTTCTTAAGCGTACACTCCTATTATACTTTTATCTATGTAACCTGAAAGTTTTCATGGAATCCTTGTGACTAATTTATTTAATGAAAAATTATTTCTTTCCAATTTCCAGAGACATCAAAGTACAACCAACTTCCAGAGTATAGATTAGCATGCCTTTTTTTCAACGAAGGTGTACCTTTTGCTCTCTAAAAGTTAAAAAGTACATATCAATTGTCAATCCTATCAGTCAAAAGGATACCCAGAGAAATTTTAAATTGATGCCATTGGCCAGTTACAAATATTCTAATTATGAAACTTTTAATTGTTAATATTTCAAAACAGGTGAATGGTATCAAATTAAAATTTCTTATGATATCCTTTTGACTAATGGGCTTGATAATTCATGTGTTCTTTTCACCTTTTAGATAGGAGAAGGTATACTTCCTCAATAAAAACATGCTCATCCATATTCTGGATTTGGTTGTACTTTGCACACCTTGGATATTGAAAAGAACTAATTTTTGATTAATTAAATTAGTCACAGAGATTCCATAACAAGTTTCAGGTTTAGCCGTTAGACCAGATTTGAGTTTTTAAATTTTGAAAGCTTTAATCTTTGCTTATAGCAAAAGTGGTTCAATGAATAAACCTTGTAAAATTGTGAAGGATTAATCTGTGATTAATTTAACCGATCACGTTACCGTTACGTCACGTTACGGGATTTTGTAATTTTATAATATGTAACTATAATGAATGTTACAACTAAAACATTTTTTTAACATAAAATCTTATTACACTTCATAAAAGGTGTCAGTTCATTTATTTAGTGACCAATTCTTAAATGGATACATTTAATAGATGGAATTAAAATAAGAACACACTCACTCTAAACCAGTTTCTCTTCTAAACTATTAATAATAAACTAGGAAAGATTCATATATTCGGTAGCATATATTCAGTACGCTTTATACACAATAATACTACAACGTCGCACTGTAAGAGAGCAAAGCAGACACATATACACGTGTATTCTTCAACTATTTTGAATCTGCAACTGTATTGCAATGTGCTAATGTTGCACAAATGATCAGAATATTATTAATTAATGATTTTTAACAAATTATTAAGTAAAAAACTATTATTTATTACTAGACATGAACAAAATTTAACAAAACAAAAAACTTTTTTTATTAAACATTATCGCGTATCGTTACAACTATTTAAACATTTTTATAATACTATAAATGGGTATAGTTTTTTAAAAAATCAATGATTTTTGTAAGTACGTTTTTATTTTTGGTTACGGCAGGTTTTTCATTGACCGTTTTTCGACTCAAAAGCTGTATGATTGAGCTTTCGCCTCCTTCAATATACAGCTTTTTCATATCTTCAAAACGTAATTTTGCTTCTGCCATTTTTTTTACTATACCCCGAGAAACAATGGGTTTAAAACAACTTAAATATACATTAATATCATTACATTGTTCCTCTTGGCATAAATAATGTTGAACACTTTTTTTATGATTCTCTAACTCGTGCTCTTTACCAATGTGACAAATTAATTTGTGCAAAATTTGCACATCGAAAAGAGCATCGTGAAATAAATCGCTATCTTGAGGACCAAGTAAGGCATTTGCTAACACAGATAATTTAAATAGTCCAGGACCTTTTCTATCGGAAAGTGTTTTTTTAAAGACAGATAAACTGTCCGAAAACCCCACGATCATATCGAATTGATTGCTCATATCACATGTTTTAATACTATGTAACAATCTTGGAGCATCGAATTTAACATTATGCGCAACTAATAATAATGGCCTTTGCGTTAAATCTAAAAATTGTTTGAAAGAAATTAAAGCGTCTTTTAATGTATTAGTTAACAATTGTATCTCATTTAAATATAAATTATTATTTTCTACGTGTAAGCCAGTTACTTTACTTGCAGCATTGCTTATTTGCTGACTAGGCATTATGTAAATACTAAAATCGAGATTGTTCATCTTTGCAGCAATTTGTAAAATCTCGTCATTCATTACTAATCCCGATGTTTCTAAATCGAAGTACACTATTTGGTAAGAACATGTCTCGTTTGACTGGGAAATCGGAACGTTTACAGCATTAATACCACAATTTGATTTGTAAGTAACACCTTCGTGAGATTCTTTTCTTTTTCGCAATTCCTCTCTGTCCTTTGCTCGCTGAATTCTTTTTACCTTATAATCTACAGTTTTTGATCTCATATATCTTTGACTTCTAATTTTATCAGTACTTGTACTAAACTGCGTTGTGTGCAATCCTTTGGATAAGTGCAACTTATGCTTAATTTCGAGAATAGATGATTCTCCATCGTTTTTGTTGCACACTGCACTAGCAACTCGAATATCTGCCGATATACTTCTGCTATAGCAAATATTTTTCGGCATTTTGTGAGCAATGACATTATTCACAGCTTCGTTGGCTTGACTAGATGCCGCAAAAGAGAACTTAGATGCATTAATTGCATATTTGTTAAAGACTTCTTTCAATTTGTTAAATAAACTTTTGTCAGTCAATATCACTATTTGAATCGAGGTTTCTTTACGCTTGCACCAGTCACCGCAATTCTCGTGACAATTATACAAATGGTCCGGAATGCTTCGAAGGCTTTTTGCTAATTCTCTCGAATTACATTTATTCTGTGCAATCGCATAAGAAAAACATTTCTTTACATGTTTTATCACATTTGGTTTTTTTAATTCCTTAAAACTATTGGCTAAATCATACAAATCTTTCCCAAAATTTTTCACTAGATGATTCTTATCCGATAACTTGTGAATTGTAGCAGAGCTATTTTTTCGAATCGCAGCAATAGTACTGCTATCGTCGTCGCCAATCACTACCTTTACTTGTAAATTGTGCTCTTTTAGAATATTGCTTTTATTTACTAAAGCTACACCTACGTCTGCTTCCATAGCCTTGGCGCTACCGGTAAAATTTTTTCGTACATTTTCTATTACGAGTAGCGTAGTCTAAAATTTTTCCGCTTAGAAAATCTATTATAGTACCGTAGCCGTTTAGACTATCATAAGCCCTGCCATTCCCTCTCTTACTCCAGCCCATATCATAAGACACAATTATATTTATGATATTCCCTATGGCTTGATCGTATGATATTTTAGCATTATCTAAATTTTCGATTTCAGTAGATGAAGGACTAGATTTACTCAACGACGAACGAAGCGCTTCTATATTAGGAATTAAATCTTTTGCGATTTCCGGGGGTCTGTAAAGTAAAAAAGAAACCATAAACTAGTATATTATAAAAATCTTTTATTAAAAAAAAATCAGTTAAATAATAATTCATGTTAAAAAGTAGGTGTACAATTACAATTGTATACAAAGAATCAATAAAAATCAGTAAATGTTACAAATGGTATAACTAGACTTATTTATAATTCTTACAATAATTCTAATAGCTTTTCAGCGTTTTGGATGACTAGAAGCTTCTCCTCTTGGGCTGCTCGTCTGCAGCTGTCTTGTGCAGCTTCTTCAATGGCATAACCGACTTCTCTTTCATACTTTTTATACAACTTTTCAGTTATTGCAGGAATGTCCATGCATGCCATTAATTTTTTAAGGGATGTATAACCTTGTCCACTATGAATAGTACCTGTAAGAATTTAAGTTAGGTTATGGATTTTTCTAATTGAATAATGCTTGACAGTTTTTTTGTATATAGATATTTTTTATAAAAAGTTCAATAAACTCACCGAGCACAGCTGTTGTATTCACATCATAATAATCCTTTCCTTCGTTGTTGTGCTTCTCACTCGTTTCGACTTCATTTCGGAGATAGCAATTATTGCACATAATGATGAATGTACTAGACAATCCTATTCGTCTTTCCTCGACACTTTTTTCTAAATCAAATAGATTTTGGCAATGCTTACACTTCAAGTTTTTTGCGAATACTTTCAGGTTAATAATTCTACTACCCTCAAAAATCTTGTTTTCAGAAAAGCTATTTGTTATTTCCTTGCTTATCAACTTTTTTTTGGCTTCTGACATACCCTTAAGGGCATTTTTCTTCTTGTTTTCTGTCTTTACTTTAGAAAAACGTCCTTTAGAACATCGATATTGTGATTTCGGCATCTTGTATCGGTATGTTGATCAGAGCTTCTACTGCGAGTAAGACAGGCGGAGAGAGAATCTAATGCGCGAAAAACGCTAAACTCTTCGGAGCAAAGTTTTCCCCCCCGAGCGCAAGTTCCCCGAGCTTTTTCAACGCGCTATAACGTCCGGCTCGCGCCCGCGTAAGGTTATAGTATGCTATCCGCGTCAGTGCGACGTTGACAGCTCGCTCAATCTCTCGGGCGAGTTTGTGTTCGTGTACACACACGTGACACGTATAGGCTTTCCTCTGTGTTAGTACGCTAGTAGTGGTCAACCTATGTTTCACATCGCTTACGCGCTCCCCCGTATGCTCGCAAACTAATTGGATGAGAACGACTGGGGGGTCTGAACTACCTTAAATTATGCAAGGTTAACCAAAGTAACTTGTTAATGAAACACCGTTAGATAATCTCTTAATCGATTTTTCATTCTATATGTATTTATTACTGTCCTTAACCAATTTTTGAAGAATTCAAACTTAATCTTGCAATCATTCTAAGCTCGATTTTTGGTTAGTTATATGTATGTTTTCAAAACTCTGTTATTATTAGTGGAAGATTACAGGATGTTGATTAAAAATAATTGTAACTATTATTGCATAATAAAAAAATGTTATCAAATAAATTTCTATGATTCAAGTTGGAAAATAAATCAAGCTTAAAAATTTTAAATTAATATTTATGTAGTTTACAGCTTTTAGTTTCCAATCTTTACTTAATTAATCTTTACTTAATTAAAAAATGGAATTCCAATTATTATTATTTGAGGCCATCGTTCTCTTAGTTTAATATAATGTTTTGAGTAGTACCCAATATAGGATAATAGGATGAAAAATTAACTATATTAAAAGTTTTATGATATTGTTAATTACACTGACATTTAGTAGTTCATCGATAATTTATGATAGGACGGGACGGCAAGTTTTTCCGTAAAAAAAATTGCGTTCTACATGATAGAATTTGTTCCTGTTTTTTTTAAATGTATGTAAATCAATAGAATTTAAATCTCATATACAGTTGCATATTATCGTCCTAGACATAGATTTTTAATGAAAAAAGGATAGCAGCACATTTACTGAATTACTAAGTAGAATAGATTGTACATCCCCTCGTTTCTTCCATAAATAAAAGAAAAAGTTTTCATGATGCGAAAAAATCGTGTTAAATTACATAATAATTTCAGACAAACATGATATTACCACGTATTGTGGGCACATTTGTCATGTGATAATGTCATATGTAAGAACATCATGCCATTCTATTACATGTACACTAGGTGACTATTGAAACTTTGAATAATTGCGAATTCGCGCCATGTTCTGCGCATGTTATATGACCGGTCAGATTTACGCTGATTACCGTAGTGGGTAAGGTTAGGTCGTCATTGCACGCGTTGCGGTAGCCGCTCTATAATTGCACAGTCTATGATTACCGCGAAATTCAAAATATATTTGAATTAAATAAAACAATTTAAAATGAAATAAAACAATTTACATTTTTAATTTAATCTATAACGATTCCTGCTGCCTTCGGAAAGAGCCGGTACCTCTGACTTGGTTTTTAACCAATTACGTGGTTAATTAACCGTGCGCTTGGTGGTTCGGATCCCACTTGGGTGGCACATCGGAGTCCCAATCGGGACCCACGGCGATAGCTGTATTAAATAAAATAAAAAGAGTTTGAATAAAATTGATAATTTTATTATATTTGTAATCAAATATTATTATCCAATATTAATATACAATATATATTATTATAACATTATGGTCTGTATATTAATTACAATGCATCGTTGTTTCGTCTAAAAACGTAGAGTACTTAGTGAACAATTCATAGGAACATTATTAAATATTAAATTTTTTTTTCCCTATACTGATATTTGATTCACACACACTGTGAAAACGACAATTAAAGAGTCTAAGTAAAGAAAACCGCCTCGTACTCTTTGAGCACAGCGTCCAAATTGTATCTCCTGAGGTAATTCACGAAAAAGCTTCTAAGATGCGCTTCAGTCTTGGTGCCGATGACGTCGGCGATCGCCGAGAAGTCCTTGCCGTACTTGCGCACCCCTTGCACTGATCCATGGGATAGTGACATTTTTTCCACGGGTTTTAAACCCAAGAGAGCGAAGCACTGTTCCAGCACCATAGCTGTCACCTCTGTCAATAGGATGCGGCTCATGTTTACTTTAATTATCTCACCGGCCTTATTTTTCTCCACGCAATAACAATTATCATAGAACTCTGTAAAAGGGCAAGCGATCTCGTAGCATAATTCACACAAAGTGTGTAGACACAAATCTTTTGTGATCTTAAGTATGACGTCAGGAAACTTGAGCAATACTTTAGCGAGCTTCCACTCCTTCTCATGTTCGAGGGAAATTGGCGTCATCCCGATCGCCTGCTGGAGCTGTTCGCGACTTATAATAGCCGTTCGTGCAATTGAACGAATCCTTGTGAGTGCATAAAGTAAATAAACAGCTGTATTGCCCTTATCTTCAGTCATTATATCAAATGAGAAGACACATTCGTGGTTCCGATTGTGACAAAGATCGGCATATTTTATGCAACCATAAGCTATTGACTCCTTTGCTTTGTTAAATTCTTCCTCTGTCAGAACTTTTCGCGTTCTTTTTCTTTCAGCTTCCGTTCTGCTCTCTTAAACCTACATAAATATAAATCGCGTTATGCATCTTTTTATTTATATAATCCGCATAAAAGACAAAATGTATATACACCTTCATCCAGTAAGTCACTGAGCTTGACTGTATCACCAGATCTGGTTTTAAATTTTTTCTTATCCTCACCCAGGACAACGCCGAAACCAACAAAATCTAAGGTGTGAAAGCTCAAAAGTATCCTCGCTCGCCTAGCACAACTTTCTATAACTTGGAAATGTGTAGCTTGACCTCTATCCACAACGTATATTAACTACAAGAATTCCATATATTTGAAATTTATATTCAGGATCTTGTTTTAGAATATAAATTAAACTTTTTATAAGTATACCCATTCTGCTCCTTCTTCTACAATACGATTTTTTACCGCTGCCATATCCGAAGTATCATATGTATAGCCACCATCACGTTTAACGATTGTTAGCGGAATACCTTCTTTGTTTTCACTCCACATAATTTTACGACCCTCATCTTCTTCCAAAAAGTTCTTCTCCTCAAGTTCTTTAACAATGTCCTGCATACGTGACTGATAAAAAGACTCACCCCTCTCGATCAACTTAATATCAAGCCGGTCGTAAATAGTTTGAAATTCTAAAAAAAATTAAATAATTCACATAATTAGTAATTTTTATTTACTCTTTTTATTGCGAGTGCATAGTTTTTTTATACCCTTCCTTGATACATCGCAGATCAGCTTCCAAGCTTGAATATATTTTGAATCGCATAACCTACAAAAGCCTGCTAATGATCGAGATCACATATTTTACATAATTTCTCTTGAAACATAAATTTAATCTGTAAATAAATTAATCGTACCGCAAGAGTAGCTCTTTGTTCATATATATCCAGCGGCGAGTAAGGCATTTTGTATATGTCAAAAGGAACAAAGTTTTTTTAATACCAGGTGTTATACGTTCTATGTGTTAAGTATACCAAGTAACGCTGTCCTCAAGTGAAGTGTGAAGTGCGAGCCGCACGAGTCCCGACTCGCTGCACGCGCACGCCATATAGATATATCCATAGTTGCAATAATTATTATGTTCAAAGTAATGATGTTTATGTTTATGATATAAACAAAGTAAACAAAATCTTTTTACATAACCTCTCGTCCTCGTCATCGCAGGGGCGCTGAGTGTGTCGCCGACGCTGTCAGCCGCTGAAGCAAAAAACGCGCATGCGCAATGGCAAGTAAGTATAGAGTATACATATATGATGCGAAATTCAATTCGCGCACAAGAATTATAAGTATATATAAGTAAGTATACATATATTATGCTAAAAAATTGAATTCGCGAATCGCGCCGCATGCAAGCTTTTGCAGACAGCTTTCGCGGGAATTACGATTTTCACTTGTTTTTGAAGTGTTTAATGCGAGTGTGAGTGATCGCGTCAGTTCTTCTGTAGACGCGACTACAAGTGGACATTGCAAAGTGCAAACTAAAATGGCCAACATGAATGGTAAGTAATTTGAAAATCTTTTTTACAATATTAATAATAATTTTAATAATAATAATTCGTCTTTCAGATTACCTACTGCCCATACCCAGATTACCTGGGTTCAATGAATCTGGAGTATGGGAGTTTCGGAGCGAAATCCCGATCTACATAGAGAAGGCCATGGAGAGAATTTTTAATAATGACCCGCAGGCGTTCAACATTCGTTCAATGCGCGCATTAAAAGGCGACATTTTCCGCGAAATAAAAATGTGCTGTGACCGGCAAGTGAGATTCCGGAAAATCCCTTGTATGTATTTTTTCTTTTTTTTCTTATATATATAAAATAGTATATAAAATATAATAACAAATTAATTTTTTTCCAGTAAGAGACGTCGCCGTGATGTTGAATTATTTAAAAGATGAATATTTACTACTTAAAAGTGCCCTCCATTACGGAAAAGTTAGTGTCGCCGATTTGGATCCGTATGATTGGGCATTAGTCAAAAAGTTAGATCGTATACCATATCTTATTTAATATGTATAATGTAATCTAATGTTTGTGATGGGGTTAAAAAAAAAATAAAATAGCAAATTAATAAATAAAGTTGTATATTTATTAGTACCTTTGAAAAATAAAATAAATAAATTGCATTTCTTCCTCTGTGCCTCTGGCTTCACTTAGCTCGACTCCCGTGAGTTGTTTGCGTGGTTTCTTGCGCGGCGACATTTCTACAGTAGGGTTGATGGTGATGCGAGAATGTTCAGGGTCCTCGTCAAGACCTGGCGATGAGGTTGCCGATACGGTTGTTGAACCGGAGCTTTGATTACCGCCGCCGTCTCGGTCACCTTTCGGCGAACCTGATGAACTAGATGCTGAGGCTATGGGCATAGAGGCTAACACTGGGACTAAATTTTTTGCCACACCTAGAAAAACAGATATGTAAATATTTTCCATTTTCAAAATTAATTTTATAATTTATGATAATATTTACCTTTTGCAGGAGAATTATCATGTTCTCTTTTTCTTAATATACTAGGTCTAGGTGAAACATTAGGTTTTCCTAGTGGCACTTCAATTCCTGGTTCTACCAGTAATCTGACTGGTTGCACCGATGCCTGACGATATTGAGGATATGCCCCTAAAATATTTCATATAGAAATTTACATTTGACAATTATCACATTTCTAAAATGAAAGTTGTAGTGAATAATGGTTTACCAGAGGTATCGATAGAATAGTACGTTGCAGTTTGTTGCGGATGTATATATTGTCCCTGTACTTGTCCAGACTGTTGATTAGCGATGCTCGTTGCAGTAACGTTTGCATTGTTTATGTTACCAATTGTCCTTTGCTGCAAAGCAGTTCCTTGTTGCTGCTGTTATTGCTGCTGCTGCTACACTTGGACCTGGGACTGTTGTTGCATTGCTGCAGGGGCTTTAACTGGTTGTTGCTGCTGGATCTGTTTGCAATAGGATTTCATATTCTTAAAATTGCTTTGAAGATTTTCAATGTGAGATATAGGGTTTATACATACAGCTTGAGGAATCACAATACGGCTAACAGTGCCAGTAGATGCACCTGCAGCAGTATTAATTGTTAACTGACGACCAACACTTGTTTGCACTGAAGTTACGGTAGCTACTCTGTTTGTTGCTGCTATCACTGGAGCAGATACCGCTATACGATTGATAGGAGTAGTGCTAACAGGTCTATTTGTTTGGTTTTGCTAAAATTAACAAATTTAATAATTTATACATAAAATAATGATTAATCTTCGTAAAAAGATTGATTGCATAGAAGTTCTCTTAGAAAAAATACTTTAGCCATAAAACATACCTGTATCGTTTGAGTGACAGGTCTGCCAGCTTGTGATGCATTCGATATACTTGTAACAACCTGAGTAGTTGGTGTCCTTGCTGGTGTTGGCAGCCTAGTTGCAACTCCACCGCTATTGTCCTGGGCTTGAAGTACTCGGGCAATGAGTCTCGACGGTGTTGCAGTAACTACAGTCGCCTGTACAGGTCTCCCAACGGTCACTTGGCTCGGACTAACCAGACGCAGTTGTTACTGTTGCTGACCCTGAGGTTGGGGCTGGGGGGGTTGACTCGCGTAAACAGTTGTGGCTCCAGGTCTTGCAGGAAGACGATTTACCACTGGCCCAGTATGTCGTTGAGTTTGAGCGTAAACAAAGGATGTTGTTTTGGACTGCCATTGCGTGCTTGGTGCAGTTGTGCTTACGCTGGAAGAGGTGATTATTAAGCTGGTAGAATTAGAGAGAAGAAGTTTCTGAGATTAGATCAGTGAAAATGTTTAGATGGTTGATATGTTTATTTTGTTTTATTTTTAGAACGATTTGTAGGGACTTCATAATGGAAACAAATATAAACATGTGAAGCCATAGTCCGGAGAAATAAAGTAAATATTTGGTAAATAATGAATATAATAACATAATTACCCTGATCTAGAGATGGGAATTGCTTGTCTAGCATTTATGGCTCTAACAAGAGGAGTTGCTACAGTGGCTCTTGGTGTAGAAATGTTGGCAACAGCTGCTGGACCACGAGGTACGTGATATGTCGATGGAATGCTGGTCACGATTTGTTGAGTTTGCTGAGTAACTTGTTGAACTTGAATTTGGCCTTGCCGTTCTATTGTACTTAGCATATTGGGTGCGATGAGACGGACAGTTGAACCAACAGGACATATCATACATATAACAGTCCCAGTGGTAATCTTATTATTCTCTGAAGAACTTCCAATGCTGGATGGAATAGATGACTTCATTAGAAGTTTAGGATTCAGCTCTAGAGATATAGATTTTCCTACTAAAGGGCCCAGTTTGGCCTATAACAGCTTGCGCAGTTTGAATGCTAGGTATGCCACTGGAAACCACATTTTGTACACTCGGTATACTCTGAACAGTCTGTATATTCTGAATTGTTGTCAAGTTCTGTGGAACAGTTTGTAGGGTGGTTTCCCTCTGAGCTTTTTCTTGCCCGCCGTCTCCTCCACTATTATTTGCACTCATCGCTGCTCAGTATTAAATGCTTTTTAGGTTAAAATACTTTCAACACTGACTACACTAACTAATCTCAATTTAATAACTATAGACTTTACAATTTTCACAAATTTACATACACTCACATATCACTTCAGAGGCAACATATTCAGACTAATCTTCAAGTCTTAGTGGCAAACTTCTGTCTTGCACACCAATGCCTTGTCCCGAAATACATTAAAATCTTCCCGTCCGCTGACGGCGACGAGGTCGTCGGGCTGCCTTACAAAAGACTGCTAGATGCCATAACCTCTCTACATCGCTATCACCATAATGAGTGTCGCAGTCTTCGAGCATATATATATATGTATATGCTCGAAGGTCGCAGTAGAAATAACGCGCATGCGCAATGGGATTGTGATGAAAATTTTAAATTACTTAAACTTAAACTTTAAAAAAACAAGCTTTAACAAAACAACTATTTTAAAAATGTGGAATCTGGAATGAAAAATAAAATTATTTTTCTTTGAAAACATAATGAAATAAATATTATTATGTTATACGTTACCTTAATATCGGGTGTGCGATCCGTTGGCATCTATTACTGCTTGCAATCGCCGTGGCATCGTCGTCGCTAGCGAATTAAAAAATCCGGGCTGGTCCTCCACTGCCCGCCAACTGTGAATGACGTTATTATGCAACGATTCCATGTTGTTCGCGAAGGCCTGGGGTCTCCAATCCCGGACCATCTTCGCCCAAACATGCTCTATATAATTCAAATCTGGTGAATTTGGCAGGTGATTTAACCGCACAATGCGCGGGTAGTCCGCATACCAATCCCGAATTATACGGGCAGTGTGCACTGCACTATTATCCTCAATAAAGTATACTTGTTGGTCGTCGGGAAATCTGTTATTGATTCCCGGAAGCAATACGTTATTGAGGATTTCGTGATATTGCTGCGCATTGAGCCTCCTCTCAATGGCAACAATATCGCCAGGCCCATACCAAATTACCCAAGCCCAATAAGATCGGGTAACTCTACTGTTGGGGATGATGTTGGGAGTTCGGTAGCGGGTGCCGTCCACCCTCCAATACTTTGTTCTCCCTGCAAATGAACTTAATATTTTTTTTTGTTTTTTAAATATTAAATAAAAACTTACCGTCTTTGGACGTAGAAAAAACTTTTTTGTCCATGGCGATGGTTCTACGCCACCTCTTCTCGGGCCAATTGATATTGTCATTTGCATATTGCAAGCGCAATTCAATATTGTCCCGAGAGAGATCCTTTTTCGTCGCGTCTTTTCTATTTTTTAGGTTTCGCCTAGTTTTTACACTTCCTCGATTTGCCGCATCACTTCGTCGTTTATTAATGACACCGACCCACTATTATCGCGGAGGAGATCGTGGGCCAGGTGCTCCGGATCTTCATTCTGAATTCTTCGTCTCCACGTGCGCACCGTCATCTGGGTGCAATCGAAATACTCAGCTATTTCGGCCAAGGAATCGCTTCGAGCAATTAAAGCTCGCATTTGATTCAAATTCGCGTCCGTTGGGCGAAAAGGCATATTTTGGTCGACAAGAGATTTGCGGTTACTGACACGAATGTTTCGAAAGAAATAAGGCTCTCCTGTATCGCGGTCGTGCAAAACAAAACACATATGTAAAGGGGTGAGAGGGTAACAAAAAAATGAAGTATATATAGTAGTTAATGAACTACTTATATAGGTATATTAAAATAAAACAGTACGGGTTATGGGGGGGGGGGGGTGAAAAGCAGCTCCATTTGGAGGAACGCATCCCAGAATTTTATTATACAGGCACCCAAATTTACATACATGGTCTCATGATAAACTCAAAAACAAATGAAAATTGTAATTCCCGCGAAAGCTGTCTGTGAAAGCTCGCATCATATATGTATACTCTATACTTACTTGCCATTGCGCATGCGCGTCTTTTGCTTCAGCGGCTGACAGCGTCGGCGACACACTCAGCGCCCCTGCGATGACGAGGACGAGAGGTTATGTAAAAAGATTTTGTTTACTTTGTTTATATCATAAACATAAACATCATTACTTTGAACACAATAATTATTACAACTATGGATATATGTATATGGCGTGCGCACGCAGCGAGTCGGGACTCGTGCGGCTCGCACTTCACACTTCACTTGAGGACAGCGTTACTTGGTATACTTAACACATAGAACGTATAACACCTGGTATTAAAAAAACTTTGTTCCTTTTGACATATACAAAATGCCTTACTCGCCGCTGGATATATATGAACAAAGAGCTACTCTTGCGGTACGATTAATTTATTTACAGATTAAATTTATGTTTCAAGTGAAATTATGTAAAATATGTGATCTCGATCATTAGCAGGCATTTGTAGGTTATGCGGTTGACGCATAACGTTTTAACATTCTAACGTTTTTATTGTTGCAGGAAGAAGAGCTTGAAGTTTTAAAGAAAGAACTTCGTTCTTTGTATCAGCTTGTAAAAAGTGGTGACATCAAGGTAAACGATTCCACCGAAACAGTAAGCAAAGCTGAACTAGACAAAGTCAAAAAGGAAAATGAAAAACTTAAAATGCGAATTGATATCTTGAAGAAAGCAAGTATCTTTTAATTATTTACTCTAAATTAAGCTTGAAACTTATTTTATAGTTAAGTAGTCTACATTTTAAGCAATAGGAAATATTTTATTTATAGACTTTAGAAGAGCACAAAGCCGAACATTTCGCTATGACCACCAACATATCTGAATCTGGGCACATGGTTAGTATTTATGACACTTTATATGCCCTTTTTGAAAAAGCAATCAGCAAAGCATATCCAGATTTAACTGATCCACCAATTGTCATATCTTCGAGTACTAATCAAAAATTTGGAGATTATCAGTGTAATAGTGCTTTGCCTCTTTGTAAACTACTTTGTTCTGCCACCCAAGGTAAATACTAACTCATTGTATCTGCTTTTGTTGACAAATAAAACAATATTTCACAAAATATGTTTCATTGTTAAATTTAACAATAATAATAATTATTCAGGAAAAAAAGTATCACCTCGTGAAATTGCTGACAAAATAACATCGAATGTATCTTCTTCGACATTAGTTGACAAATTAGAAGTTGCTGGAGCTGGATTTATAAATGTATACCTCAAACGAGAATTTGGTCAAACTATTCTTGGAAATATACTAAAACAGCAAAAAGTTTTAGCTGCCCCTTTAATTCGAAAACGACTAATCGTAATTGATTTTTCCAATCCTAATGTTGCAAAGGAAATGCATGTTGGCCATTTAAGATCTACCATTATTGGAGACAGTATTGCTCGATTATTAGAATTTTTTGGTCATGATGTTCTCAGGATTAATCATATTGGAGATTGGGGAACACAATTTGGAATGCTCATAGCTCAACTTGAAGATAAATTTCCCAATTATGCCACAGAATCTCCACCTATTTCTGATCTTCAGGTATATGCAAATGCAATATTTAATTATGATTAATAATTAAAGTTAAAATTATTATTTTATTTTCTATTTATTAATTCAATGATTTTCCAGAGTTTTTATAAAGAATCAAATGTCCGATTTGATGAGGATGAAGAGTTTAAAAAAAGAGCTTATGCAAGTGTAGTAAAGCTTCAAGCTCATGATCCAAAATATATTCAAGCTTGGAAGCTGGTCTGCGATGTCTCAAGGAAGGGTATAAAAAAACTATGCACTCAAAGTAAAAAGAGTAAATAAAAATTACTAATTATGTGAATTATTTAATTTTTTCAGAATTTCAAACTATTTACGACCGGCTTGATATTAAGTTGATCGAGAGGGGTGAGTCTTTTTATCAGTCACGTATGCAGGACATTGTTAAAGAACTTGAGGAGAAGAACTTTTTGGAAGAAGATGAGGGTCGTAAAATTATGTGGAGTGAAAACAAAGAAGGTATTCCGCTAACAATCGTTAAACGTGATGGTGGTTATACATATACTTCGGATATGGCAGCGGTAAAAAATCGTATTGTAGAAGAAGGAGCAGAATGGGTATACTTATAAAAAGTTTAATTTATATTCTAAAACAAGATCCTGAATATAAATTTCAAATATATGGAATTCTTGTGGTTAATATACGTCGTGGATGGAGGTCAAGCTACACATTTCCAAGTTATAGAAAGTTGTGCTAGGCGAGCGAGGATACTTTTGAGCTTTCACACCTTAGATTTTGTTGGTTTCGGCGTTGTCCTGGGTGAAGATAAGAAAAAATTTAAAACCAGATCTGGCGATACAGTCAAGCTCAGTGACTTACTGGATGAAGGTGCATATACATTTTGTCTTTTATGCGGATTATATAAATAAAAAGATGCATAACGCGATTTGTATTTATGTAGGTTTAAAGAGAGCAGAACGGAAGCTGAAAGAAAAAGAACGCGAAAAAGTTCTGACAGAGGAAGAATTTAAAAAAGCAAAGGAGTCGATAGCTTATGGTTGCATAAAGTATGCCGATCTTTGTCACAATCGGAACCACGAATATGTCTTCTCATTTGATAAAATGACTGAAGATAAGGGCAATACAGCTGTTTATTTACTTTATGCACTCACAAGGATTCGTTCAATTGCACGAACGGCTAGTATAAGTCGCGAACAGCTCCAGCAGGCGATCGGGATGACGCCAATTTCCCTCGAACATGAGAAGGAGTGGAAGCTCGCTAAAGTATTGCTCAAGTTTCCTGACGTCATACTTAAGATCACAAAAGATTTGTGTCTACATACTTTGTGTGAATTATGCTATGAGATCGCTTGCGCTTTTACAGAGTTCTATGATAATTGTTATTGCGTGGAGAAAAATAAGGCCGGTGAGATAATTAAAGTAAACATGAGCCGCATCCTATTGACAGAGGTGACAGCTATGGTGCTGGAACAGTGCTTCGCTCTCTTGGGTTTCAAGGCGTGGCTGCCGCTGTCGCTGGCTATAGCAGTCGGGGAAATATATAAGGCGACACCGCAAGAGGAAATGTTATTAGGCTCGGATACCGCAGCGGCGGCGGACGACTCACTCGAATTTCAGGGATCATCCTTCCCTTAGGATCTATCTCTCACTCTCTCTCTCCCTCTCTCTCCTGCTCTTTCGCGATATTATGTACCGTGTCCCAAGGAAATCTTGGTTTCTTTTCTCCGTACAATACAAGTGAATATTTATACGTCTATGTTGTACCGTCAGCGCCGTAGAGAATTAATTTCGGAGTCGTTGCAGGTGTACTAACGTTTCTCTATATATGTACAGGTACACACACACACTTACGTTTGTGTTGCAGGTAATATACAGAGGGAGAGACTCACACACACACACAGGATTGTATAAGGGCGGCTGATGTGGGGAGCGTAGACCGCAAAAAGCGAAGCTGCCTCTTGCTTGTTTTGGAAGTTTGGATGTGCCGTGAGAGAGAGAGAGAGAGAGAGAGAGAGAGAGACACGCCATATAAAGAGAAAACATTGTGCGCTCGCTGGAAATTCTCTCTTTCTCTCGCTCACTCACTTTCTGCTTGTTTTGACCGCGCCAGGGCGTCATTCGACGCGCGCGCGCGAAAAGCCGGGCTGGAGAGAAATGGAATCGAGTATACGATGTTTTCAGACGAATTTTACCAGCGATGTGTATTTTCTGGCTATCCATCTCTCTCTCCTCTCTCTCTCTCTCTCTCTCTCTCTCTCTCTCTCTCCTGCAATTAATCTATCGTGAAATGTAAGCGTTTTACATTCGTAAATACTCGACTGTTACACATTCGAAAATAATCCCGAGTTTGCGCTTCGATATTTAAACGGAAAAGAGTCAGGCGAGTGGGATATTGAATGCGTCGATTCCGAGTAATCGGGATGACTCTCTGTATAATACTCTGTATAAATGTATGCGCGTGTATGCAATATAATAATATGAGAGGCGCGTGATCGAGCGCAACGCCGAGTGCGCGACACACAATTTAATCACGGCACCTGCGGTTTTGCGATGATTGAATGAGTATATATGGGGACAGGTGATGCTTGGAAATTCAACGGCGGCACGACACTTTCACTTATGTATATCGTCGTCGAGTGTGTGCCAAAGAGCTGAAGCGAGAAGCAAAGCGTCTGCTCTTGCGAGGCGATAATTGAGCTCGGAATCTCGAGGAGCCGTATAATGTATCAAATGCGTATGTAGCCAATTCGAATATAGATGCAGTGCATGTACGTACGCTGATTTTCGAAATTTTAAGTCATCTTCAAGAGCCCATATCTCAAAAATTAATTGGGCCAGGTCAACTTACACTGTATAGAAAATAATGAATGATAAATTTTTATAAAACAGTATACATGTCTTATCTAAAATAAAGAATTCAACATTGTTTATAAGTTAAAATTATTAAAAATCAATAGAATTAAAAAAAGTAATTAGCTTAACATTTATTTATAAAAAATATGGTTGAAAAATTTGAAAATATAAAAAATTTAACTAACTTATAAATTAATAAGAAGTTTTATAGAATTTTATTTTTTATATATATATATATATATATATATATATATATATATATTGTGACGAGTATCGTCACGCCGCATGCATATTCTATTCTAAGACATATGTTTCTATACAGGGTGTCCAAAAAGTATCGAAACACGCCTAAAAAGTTTTCAGAGAACATATTTTTGACCTGGGTCAAGGTCATTTCCGTAGTAACTTTTGACGGTCGATCTAATGGTGACCTTGGATTTGACCTTGGACCTTGCCATCAAGGTCATTTCAAAGTCACTATGATTTGTTTAAATGGGAACACCCTATTTTGACATCGGCAAACGAAAGAGCGGAAAATTTTACGTTCAGATATGTATTAAGGTCCAAGGTCAAGGTCACCTGTGAAGGTCGTAGCAAGGTCAAATTGTATTTGCAGGGAATTCTTGCAGAATTAGCAGTCAGAAGAAAGGTAGATGACCTATGTTTAGCGTTACCCAGGAACAACGACGTGGACGTAATAGGATAATGTTCCCTTTGGGGTGCTTGATTAACGTGAGTCCCCTTGCCTCTCACTTTAAATATTTAGCGTAAATGCTCGAATTGTTCACCATTCACTTCTTGACAGTAAGCTAATCGATGGTAAAAAGCATTAACAACATTTTCTATCGCTTCAGGACTAATATTTGCTGATTCTAATTCAATCCTCTCTCGTAGCTCGACTAAATTTGTGGGCTTTGTTTTGTATACTCGATCTTTTAAATAGCCCCAGTAAAAATAATCAAGAGGTGTCAAATCAGGTGATCTGGCTGGCCATTCAATTGTGCCCCTTCGTCCTATCCACCGATTAACAAACACTGCATCTAAAAGATTGCGAACATCACGTGCATAATGAGCTGGTGCGCCGTCTTGTTGGAACCATGTGTTCATAAAGTTGTCTCCTGCTATTCTTCTTATCGCAGGCACGATTTGATTGCGTAGCATTTCTTCATAGTTTTCAGCATTTAAGTTGCCATCAATAAAAAACGGACCTACGATTCTGTTATTGAATATGCCTGCCCATACGTTTAATTTTTCTGGGTATTGTGATTTATCTTCTCGTGCCCAATGTGGGTTTGTTTCTGCCCAATATCTACAATTGTGTCTATTGCAGGTTCCGTCAAGTTGAAATGTCGCCTCATCTGAAAAAACAATATTTGATGGGAAGTTAGGATTTTGCACTATACGTGTCATCATGTCATCACAAAATTCAACGCGACGATCAAAGTCATCTTCATTAAGTTTGTGAATCAGTGTGACTTTGAATGGATGAAAGTTAGCATATTTTAGTATGTTATGAACAGATGACTTACTTATATTGTGCTGTTGTGAAATTCTACGGGTGGAACTATGTGGATCCTCAATGAATGATAACAAAACATCCAGGGAAGTATCATCGTTTGTTGCTGACTTTGTTTTTCCTGATTTTGGCCTATCGTCGATTGTGCCGGTTTGTTCAAACTTTGTAACAAGGTTCCTTGCAGTTGAAATGACAATCCCAGTTCTATCAGCTCTAAAAGTCTCATTAAAAAGATTAATCACTGTGCGGTAAGGTTGCACTGCAGCACCCCAGCCTCTCATCATGAGAAGTGTAATCCTTTCTCTTTTCGTAAGATGTTGCATTTTCAATTAGGTATGAACAGATTTTATTGTTGATCAAACTATGAATACTTAAATATCAATTTAAAGAAATAGATTTTACAACCACTATACTTATTTAAGATTTCGAGGTAAACATTTGTAGCTTTAAAATAAGTGGGCAATATAATTTGCTTGGTAACTTATGTTTTTAAGGTGCTTTTTTTAGTGTGAGATCGCGATTTACCGAATGTAGCCATCTAGAGGTCTGGTTCAGTACTGCAACGTTGGCGTTAAGTTTTAAAACTTTTTGAACATTACCATAAAATATGTATGTTTCTGTTTATTCAAACGATTATGGGGTCGCTGAGAACTAATTAAGAGTTCACATTTAGATTGGGTATTATTAAAAACTTAATGAAGACTGGTTAACGCCCAAATAAACAATTTATTTAAATGTAACAAAAAATGAGTCTTAATTTGTTCAAGGGCTTTTCAGGGTCGCTAAGTACGGATTTTGAGTTGGTTTTTAGTTTAGCACTATAAAGGACTTCATGAGGCCCGGTTAAGGTCAAAATACACAATTCATTTAAATGTAACAAAAAAAAGTTTTAGTTCATAAAGTGGGTTTTTAGGGCCTTTGACCTTGCTACGACCTTCACAGGTGACCTTGACCTTGGACCTTAATACATATCTGAACGTAAAATTTTCCGCTCTTTCGATTGCCGATGTCAAAATAGGGTGTTCCCATTTAAAAAAATCATAGTGACCTTGAAATGACATTGATGGCAAGGTCCACGGTCAAATCCAAGGTCACCATTAGATCGAGCGTCAAAAGTTACTACGGAAATGACCTTGACCCAGGTCAAAAATATGTTCTCTGAAAACTTTATAGGCGTGTTTCGATACTTTTTGGACACCCTGTATATTTGCATGTAAGCCTTTTTAGATGTTCCCGCGCACCAGAGCTGTACGAGAGTTGATGTATTGCTGAACGCGCCGCCTGGTGAGAGTGCGCGCGTGAGAGAGAAGCTTCTAGCGTCATGTTAGGTTAGACGTTAGATTCGATTCGAGCGTGCGTGTCGTATATCAGAGAAGCGTTTACCCGGCAATATTAGCATTTTGTATTGTTTATCATTACGATAATTGCGATTACACGTGTGAGTGGAGAGATACTCTACACCGTTGCGAGAGCCTACTGTTTACCAGCTAGCTGGATCGGAGCGAGACCGCAGTTTTAGGCTGATTATTGTGTTAGCATCCTCCGCATTTTTTCTGTAAGTATCAGCTTCTCTCTTTCACTCTCACCAGCGCGTTCAACAATATTAGCTTTCTATTGACCGTGAGATTGCGTGCTAACGAAGCACACTTGTACATTTATTTTGTTGTAATTTTCTGATTGAATTAACATAATATATGCAATAGTCTTTTACCGAACGTCACGTGTGTATTTCATTTGCGAGTTTTATGTATTAGCCCTGTTCCCCTTTATCTAAAACCCACGGAGAATTAAAGTAGAATAATCTACATTTAACGTGGTCAATCCCCGTTACATTGGCGTCCATCAGTGGTTAGATTTAGCTAGAGCAGGGAATAATTTTGTAGGAAAAACTTAGTGCGAATTCGCGAGTGTTCGTTATAGGCGGATAAGCGTGCGGAGATATATATTGCGTATATAGTATAGCGAGTGAGCGCGAACGTTCGCTTGTGTTTACATCGCGCGGCTAGACTTGTCGTCCGCGAACGTAAACATTGCGCGTTTCCAGCTATCGAAAATTTTAGCATTGGCTGAAAGATTATTTCGGGAAATAAGTTTTATTCTCCCGTCGCGTGATTTATATGCTTGATGTTTAAGATTAATCAGTATACGTAATTACTGGATTAATAGTAGTATAGCGAATCGAATCTCAGATTGCGATTATACTAGGGGAATAATTTTTTTTTGAATATTATTGATTGAACAATTTAGTGTAAATAATTGTTTTTCCCTATTGACATTAAATATTATTTTTATTATTTATATTTATTTAATATAATCGTAGTCAAATCGACTGGTTATTTTTTTTTATATTGTGTGTGATAGCGTGATTTTGGCGTTGCTAACAGCTATATAGCATACGCGCTCAGCTGATTGTATGTGTGCATGTATCAGTGTATCACCGAGATAGGTTTAGATACAGGTATACTTTGCGAAGCGTATTGCAACGGCGAAGCGTGGACTTACCGGCAGGGTAAATTACTGTTTGAATTTTAAATTTGAAATTGGACTTTATTTCTCGGTGTAGGTTTATTGAATTTAAATTGAGATTATTGACGAAATATTTTATTTTATTTTGTTTGTTCGTGATACAATTTGAGCGAAATTTTTTTCAATCTAAATTTTATAGAAAGTAAACTCTTAATTCGAGTACAGCTCGATAATAAAATTTTTGTTTTTGTTGTAAATTTTATTTTGGAATTTTCTTTCGAATCGGAAAATTTTCTTTTGAATTTTTTTTTCCTTGTCTGGTCGTAGTTTTGTTGGTAAATTACATAAGTGTAATTTGGAATTGCACAGATTGTCGAACGAAGGAGGCTGTGACTGAATTAAGAGCGACACGCGAAATAGGTTATTTTTCAATTATTTAAATTTTGGTCATTGTTAGTTTATTTCTTTCGTAATTTGTCTCTTGTATATTTTTTGATTTCGACGAAAAAAAATTCGTTTAAGTTAGCGAGGTCGCATTCAAAATTTACAATGGCGATGCGAGTAAATATTTTTGCGGAAGCAGATCAAGAAATTGAGAGATGGGCAATATCATTGTCAGAAGATAGACTAAATGATTTATTGCGTAGATTTGAATTGATAACGGACGAAAGTAGGTACAGTAATATGGGTAGGTTAATTAGGCGATTGCGCGGTGATTACACTGCGTATGATTTTGTGAGGACGGATGAACCAAGTGAAATCGCAATGTCGAGAAGAGACGCGACATTTCAGAGGATTATTTTGAGAGAAGAAAATCTGTCTAATGAGACGAAGTCGACGACGTGGGTGAGACTTAGATTACCAACCGCTGTAGAGTCAGAAGCATCAAATTTAGATGAAACTGATCAGCAAGAAGAAATTTTAGATGATATCTTCCGGATAGAGCGAGACAGTGATTTAGAGTCTACCAGAGGGTCCATTGATGATGTTGACATTTCTGGAGTGAATCCCATGGTTACGATGGCAGAGGTTCATAATGAAGTTGAAGAAATAGTGGAACTTCAGCAGCGAAACACTTGCGAAGATTGACGCAAGATTGGACATCGCGGGTAACAATAAGGACGACTTTGAAGATAAAGACAGGAAGCAAGATAGTCATCAAGAAGTGATTGCACGTTTGCGAGGAGAGTTAGCTGCAAAGCGTGAATCGGCTAGACAATCTGAAGCCAGATGGAATGCGTATGCTGCTGGCATGGAAAAGTCTATGGTGGACCTTACAAGTTATTATTGCAAATTGACAGAAGAGGTAGAGCAGATTCGAGTTCAATTTCGGGATACGTTTGTTGTACATAGAGAACCGGATGCTCACAGTACTAAGATAAATTCTAACGTGACAAAATTTGTACCCGGTCAAGTAACCAAGACGACTGGAATGGACAGATTACCATCTCAAGGAGAACCCCAAGGTGTGTCTCGGGGGGGAGGAGAATCAGCTGCTTCGACGAGTAAGGCAGTTAATGAATATTCGTCGATGTCGAGACCAACGTATCGTGACGTTGGAATAATTGCTCGTGAGTGGAAAATCCAGTTTGACGGTGGTAAAGATAGTTGCATTGAAGAATTTATTCAAAGAATGAATGAATGTAGGGCGTCATCGCATTTAGATGATACGGATTCATTGAATGTGTTACTCCATGTTATGACGGACGGAGCGTTAATCTGGTGTCGACAAATGCGTCAAACTTGGAAGACTTGGAAAGATTTTTGCAGTGATGCTAGGCAAAGCTACGGTATGGACCAAGACATTCAGATGAAGTTATTAGCGGAAGCGCAAGCGCGCACACAAGGAAAAAATGAACCAGTACGTGATCACATCATGGCGATGCTAGCGATCATGAGTAGGCTTGATGATCCGCCGGAGGTTGCAGTACAGCTGAAAATGATATATGACAATATGCTGGCAGAAGTTAGAATGCAAGTGCCTCAAAGGAAAGTGAAGAATATAGGAGACCTTATCATGTTGGCCAGGAACGCTGAAAAGCTGATTCATGATAGAAATCACTATAAGCCTCCTCCATCACCTAACAGATGTTTATTGCCGAAACTGGCTTATAAAGAAAAACCTGTTCGGGAGACTTCGGAGAAGACTAAAGGCGGAGTACCTGTTGCGACGATCGCGGATCCTGGTGATATAGGTGAAACTATAAAGGTGGCAGTGCGAAATGCTATTGCTGAGTTGGGGTTACTCTCAGCTTCTACTTCACAAGGGCACCGAGGTAAGAAGTCTATCTCTAAAGGAGCGAAGTCGCAAGCAAAGACGGCGACTACAGTATCTGACAGTCAATCAGGAAAGATAAGTGCTGTTTCTGAAGAGAAGAAAGATGCTCCTAGGAAGTCGAGAAGTGATCATAATAGAAACCAGGACTCTTGGGGTCCATGTAAACCTTTTGTTAGATGTTATGGGTGCGGATGGCCGCGACATACAACTAAAACTTGTCCGGAGGGCTCGCAGAAGAAGAACTCTGAGGATAAGACGGCTGAGAAGAACTCAGAAGACTCGGGAAACGAGAAAGGGAGCAAGTAGTTCAGGCCCATACTTCTCCTATTATTATGGCGGCCTTCCAAGAAGCAAGTCAGGCTACTGAAGAAGCAGTGATGCCTATTACAGTATTTGATCCATCCAATATTGACTGCAGCCGCTGGTGGATGCCAGTGGTTATTGGTGATTTTCATTTACGAGCACTTTGTGACTCGGGAGCTGCGCGTACCGCTTTAGGTCCGATTAGATTACAGATAGCTTCAACGCTGAAAAAAGCTATTGTTCCTTATACTGGACCAGGTGCGAAACTCGCTGATGGACAGCTCGTGCCGATTTACGGTTATGTACAATTGCCGTTCACAGTGTTAGACCAATCGCGAATCTTAAATGTTATGGTTGTAAGTGCACTTGATTCCGAATGTATACTCGGAACAGATTTTATGCGAGCATTTAACGCGATTCATTTACCTAGAGAGAATAGGCTACAAATAGAAGGTGTCACCGAATCAGTTCCTCTAGAAGTTTCTGCTCTCTCAGAAGGAGTAGCAAGCGCTCTCGCAGCCATCGGTTTGACCGATGTAACCTCAGAACAGCGAAAACGCCTACAAGAGCTGTTAGACAGTTGGCTTCCAGCTGGGGAAGTACCGTTGGGGTGTACACATCTGATCCAGCACATTATTGATGTGGGGTCTGCGAGACCAATTAAACAACGTTATTATCCAGTGTCAAAGAAGATTGAGGAAGAGATGCATGCTCAAGTGCTAAAAATATTGGACGCGGGAATCATACGCCGTTCTAACAGCAGCTGGTCAAGCCCCGTAGTCATGGTCCGCAAATCGGATGGTACCTACCGATTCTGTGCTGACTATCGGAAGCTTAATGCTGTTACAACCGCGAGCGCGTATCCGTTGCCATACATGGATACCATCTTGAGTAAGCTTCAGAAGGCGAGATATATTTCTACTATTGACCTCAGTGCAGCATACCACCAGATACCAATGAAGGAAGAAGATATTCATTTAACTGCATTCACAGTATCTGGGTTGGGTTTGTTTGAATTCACCCGTCTACTTTATGGTGTAGTAGGCGGGCCTGCAACTTTTCAAACGCTGAGTGACCGGCTCATTGGACCTGAATTAGAGCCGTACGCCTTTTCCTACTTGGATGACATTATCATCACAACCGAGACTTTCGATGAGCATCTGCATTGGTTAGATGTAGTTCTGAAGCGAATCGCGGAAGCTGGGTTGTCGATTAACCGAGGTAAGAGCAAGTTTTGCTGTGACGAAGTTAAATATTTAGGCGTCATTGTGAATCGTGAGGGATTTCTTCCAGATCCTCGGAAAGTTGCACCGATTCTGGAGTATCCGGTTCCGAATACTCTGACCAAATTGAAGAGATTCATGGGAATGGTTTCCTGGTACCGGAAGTTTTTGGATCGGTTGAGCGATGTCGCGGAGCCATTGAATCTAGTGCTACGTGGCAAAGCAAAATTTACTTGGAGTGTAGAGCAACAGGACGCGTTTGAGCAAGTGAAAACAATACTTGCGACAGCGCCTGTGTTACACAGACCATCGTTTGATCATCAATTTATTATCAAAACTGATGCGATTGACAGCGGCATTGGTGCGATACTCATGCAAGAAATAGATGAAAAAGATTACGTCTTGTCTTATGCGAGTCGCACTTTAACCTCTGCGGAGCGTAATTATTCAGTTACCGAGAGGGAATGTCTTGCCGTTCTATGGGCAATTAAGAAATTTCGTGCATATGTGGAGGGTTATCATTTTAAAGTAGTTACAGACCACTTACAGTTTAAAATGGCTTTGTAATCTACGTAACCCTAATGGTCGATTAGCTCGATGGGCATTGGAGTTGCAGCAGTGTTGGGGTTCGAGAGAGCCACCATGGGTGGCTTTTGATACTCATCGGCAATTTCAGACCGTCCAAGCGAGATCGATCTGGTACAGCTAGCTTCACGCAATACGAACTTGTCCAAGTGATGCTTGCGCTGTTGCGTACCACGTCCCGCATATTTCTGATTTTCAGCACGTTAAATTTAAATTCAAATTTAATTTATATATAACCCTGTAAATAGCACATGAAATTAAATTTTTTTTTATATGGTAAATACAATTAATACATTTGTATAAAATAATATATTTTTAGAATAAGTGAGCTAACAAAACCCGTAATACTATAATTACAACGAAAGGTAAGTAAATTTAATTATTTTTATTCTGTAATTTTGGGCACTAATTTTGTCAAAAATTATAATTTAAAGCCCTTAGATTATATTTAAATTATGCTAAAAGAATTAGAAAATCTATGTGAGCCGTGCGCTACATATACTATAGTGTATGTATGTTAACGAAAAGAGATAATTCTATTGGCCCGCGCTGTAAACAAATCACGGATAGCTCTAAGTATATCTATATTAATAGTGTATTTACCATATAAAAAAAAATTTTATTTCATGTGCTATTTACAGGGTTATACATAAATTAAATTTGAATTTAAATTTAACGCGCTGAAAACCAGAAATAAGCGGGACGTGGTACGCAACAGTGCAAGCATCACTTGGACAAGTTTGTATTGCGTGAAGCTAGCTGTACCAGATCGATCTCGCTTGGACGGTCTGAAATTGCCGATGAGTATCAAAAGCCACCCATGGTGGCTCTCTCGAACCCCAACACTGAGTTGCAGTCATATGACTATGAGATTGAATATCGACCTGGCAAACAAAATTTTGTCCCAGATGCGTTATCGCGGATATTTGAAGAAGACGATTTAGATGAACAACGAATTGCATCTTTAAAAGACATTCAACAAACCATTAAAGATCAGTGGTACGTACAGATGTATCAGCAAACTTTAGAAAAGCCTCACGAGCTTCTAGATTGGACGATTGTTGCTGGTAAATTGTATTATTACAAGCCTGAACCAATTCTAGAAGACGTTTTAGAAGATATGGATGCTTGGAAGCTGGTCGTGTCCAGAGACAAAATATTGCAAATACTTCGTGAATCGCATTGCGAGCCCACGTCCGGACATTTGGGTCGTCGCAAGACGTATGAGCGAGTCGCAAGATATTTTTACTGGAAGCGAATGTATAAAGATGTTCAGAAATTTGTGAAGTCATGCACTGTGTGCCAACAGTGTAAAGTGGAACAGCTGTTACCTGCTGGGACCATGAAAGAGAAGAAACTCGTTGGTCCATGGGAAGTTGTAGCTGGTGATATGATGGGTCCATTTCCAAGATCTAAGAATGGATATACCTATTTACTGATCCTGTTAAATGTGTTTACTCAGTGGATAGAAGTAATACCGTTGCGTAAGGCTGATGGTATCAGTATCAAGAATGCTTTGAAAGAGCATGTGTTTTTAAGATTTGGTACTCCTGAAGTATTTCTGTCGGATAATGGTACGGAATTCCGTAATAAGGTTATGAAGAAATTTCTGGCAGAAAGCAGCGTTGAGCATCAGATGATATCGTCATATCATGCCCAGGCGAATCCAGTTGAGCGGATTAATAGAACGTTCAAAACGATGATCACCGTATTTATTGAGGAGGAGCACAAGCTCTGGGATAAGTATTTGCCCGAGTTAACCTTTGCATACAATGCGTCTGTGCAAGATTCTACGGGAGTTAGTCCAGCTTTCCTAAACATGGAAAGAAACCCTGCGGCACTGCTTAGTACCAGGCGGAAAGAAGAAAAAGCTGCTAGAGAGGAAGCTCAGAAGATCGCAGTGAAGACTGGGAAGAGCGAATGTGTAGATTATTTGATTTGCAGTTGGATGTTGAGAAGAATATCGAACAAGCATCGCAAAAGCAGGCACGATATTACAACGCGAAACGCAGACAAGTCATATTTAATATCGGTGACTTGGTCTGGAAGCGTAATCGCATTCTATCGTCTGTCATTCAAGGCATTAATGCTAAACTTGCACCGAAATTTGCTGGTCCGTTCAAGATCACTGCTAGAATTGGACGTGATGTTTATTCAATGATTAATGAGCAAGGAGAATGCTTTGAGAAGATACATGTTGTCGACATCAAACCGTATGTTCAAGCAGAAGATCCTGCGTTTGCTGAAGATCAAGATGAAGATGAAAACTCTATTGATGCTTCTGAGGAAGAAGACGGTGATCCTGTAGAAGAAGATGTTTCCATCACCAAGGAAGCGATCGTTAGTGAAGAGAATGAATGTGAGGGGCGAAATATTGCGCTGAGTAAAAACGTGGATGTTCCACGTAAGCGTGGTAGGCCGCGTAAAACCCGAATCGTCGTTTCTCGTGATACGAGGGCTCCTGGGGGGGGAGGAAGCGACTCTCGCAGAGTCTGACGCGTCCGAAACTGAAAATAGAGGTTCACCGGTACTTCATGCGAAACGCGGTCGACCGAAAGGTTCTAGTAAATAGCGAGAACCGCAAGTTGAGTTGTCTCCAAGACGTACGCGATCAAATAGGGCGAATGTTTAGGGTAGAATAGGGTAATAGGTGTTAGAACCCCCGTATTTGGCTGACAACAATCATCGTTTACCATAGGACCATGAGCGACAGCGCGAACCAGCAGCAGTTGGTGCCCTATCGTCGCAACCTTAGGGTTTACGTTTTTTGAATATACTTTTGTAAAAAAGAAAGCTGATAGTGTTTTTATTTACTTGGCCCTTTTATCAAAAGTTTGATTTGTTTTTTTTCTTGCAATGAAATTTGGTTTTTTTTTGCATGTGTTTGAGTTGAACCGCTTTATTTTTAAATTCTCTTTTCTTTTGCTTTCATTTGCAAAGAAATGCTTTATTATTTTATTATTTTATGATTTTGGTCGTTTTTGCATGCTGGTGAGAGCATTGGAGAGCTGGTACGCTGTAAAAGCTACCCAGCGTCTGGAAGGGCGGCATGTGACGAGTATCGTCACGCCGCATGCATATTCAATTCTAAGACATATGTTTCTATATATTTGCATGTAAGCCTTTTCAGATGTTCCCGCGCACCAGAGCTGTACGAGAGTTGATGTATTGCTGAACGCGCCGCCTGGTGAGAGAGCGCGCGTGAGAGAGAAGCTTCAAGCGTCACGTTAGGTTAGACGTTAGATTCGATTCGAGCATCGAGCGTGCGTGTCGTATATCAGAGAAGCGTTTACCCGGCAATATTAGCATTTTGTATTGTTTATCATTACGATCATTGCGATTACATGTGTGAGTGGAGAGATACTCTAAACCGTTGCGAGAGCCTACTGTTTACCAGCTAGCTGGATCGGAGCGAGACCGCAATTTTAGGCTGATTATTGTGTTAGCATCCTCCGCATTTTTTCTGTAAGTATCAGCTTCTCTCTTTCACTCTCACCAGCGCGTTCAAAAATATTAGTTTTCTATTGACCGTGAGATTGCGTGCTAACGAAGCACACTGGTACATTTATTTTGTTGTAATTTTCTGATTGAATTATCATAATATATGCAATAGCCTTTTACCGAACGTCACGTGTGTATTTCATTTGCGAGTTTTACGTATTAGCCCTGTTCCCCTTTATCTAAAACCCACGGAGAATTAAAGTAGAATAATCTACATTTAACGTGGTCAATCCCCGTTACAATATATATATATATATATATATATATATATATATATATATGATTACAAAGTGTTTTGTTTAGCTATTTGTTTAGGGGCTTACATAATAAATTATAATGTAGAATGATAAATGGTCGGAATTGTATTCATAATTATTGGGAGGCTTCAATGGCAGAAATAAAACTTTTGATTTTAGTATGGATCGCCAACTAAACAATTATAATACTGTATATGCGTATTGTATAGTATTAGTATTTCTCTAAAATAATTCTATTTATATATTATATCGTACTTGAGTATAATAGAAAATTGTCATACGTTGTATTAGGGTTTTTGGTCGTTCAATAATATATGAAAACTTAAAATTTATAGATAATAAATTTTATAAAACACTATTAATTATTTAAATAAAATGTTTTTTAAAATAATTCTTATGATTATTTTAAATTATTTACTCGTATAATATATCATATTTCAAAATCACAGAAGCTTGGGGTGTGTTGTGGTATGGTTTTGTGGGTTTGAAAAATATATAAAAAATTACAATTTTTATAAATTAATAATTTAATTAGTAATAAATTTTATAAAGCATTATTAATTATTTAAATAAAATGTTTTTTAAAATAGTTCTTATGATTATTTAGAATTATTTACTTATATAATATATCATATTTCAAAATCACAGAAGCTTGGGGTGTGTTGTGGCATGGTTTTGTGGGTTTGAAAAATATATAAGAAATTATAATTTTTATAAATTCATAATTTATTTAGTAATAAATTTTGTACCATTTTCTAAAAAAAATACTTTGAAATTTTTAAATTAATTTTTAAAAAAAGAAAAGAAGTTGACATTTTTCATGATTTTGCTTTGTTATTGAGCTAAAAAATGCTGAAAATGTCAACGTACGTACGCTAATTATCAAAATTTTCAGTCATCTACAACAACCCATATCTCAAAAACTAATTGGGTTAGGTCAACTTTTTTTTACATGATTCGAAGCGCATTGATAAAAGCTATGTACCCATTTTCTCAAAATACGTTTTTACCGTATAGTTTTGCCAGGATCGAGGATTCTTTACAGGTGTGATTTTTACGATTTTATTCTTTTAATATAATGTAGACTAGCAAGATTCACCTCGCTCCTATCGTCGCTCGGTTATAAGAGAAAATTGCGTTAAAAAATTTAATTTTCAAGTTCAATTTTTATTATTGAACAACATACTTATACTATATTATGTAATATAGTAGAGAAAATTGAAAAGTAATTTTAATTAAATTAATGTTTTTATTTAGCGAAAAATGTAGAATATTAATTTAAAAAGTGGCTTTTACAAATTGGAGATGGAATATTTACGAACACATTTGAAGAAGAAAATGAAGTAATATGTATACCTAATGAAATGTTATCGAATGGAAATATAATTGAAGAAATATATGGTACGAATATTGAACCAAATGATAAAGAATATTATGAAAATATTATATTAGCTCCAAAGAATTCAGACGTTTTAGAAATAAATAATAAAATTTTATCTATAATCAATGAAACAGAACACACATATTTAAGTACAGATTCAGCAGAGGATGTTAATAATGAAAATTTGAATACAATTTTACCAACAGAATTTTTAAATTCTTTGACACCTAATGGCTTGCCGCCACACAAACTGACATTGAAGAAAGGGGCTATAATAATGCTATTGAGAAATTTAAATTTGAACGAAGGACTTTACCATGGTACAAATTGTTAAAGATATGAAAGATTATTGCATTTTAGCTGAAATCGTAAGTGGAAGAAAGGTTGGCTCAAATGTTATAATACCAAGAATAAATTTATCGCCACCTATAGAGGAACTATCATTTTCAATGACACGAAGATAATTTCCAATTAGGCTTGCACACGCTATGACAATAAATAAAGCCCAGGGACAATCGTTTAAAAAAGTTGGATTATATTTACCATCTTCAGTATTCTCTCATGGACAGTTATATGTAGCATTATCAAGGGCAATAAATTCTAAATATTTAAAAGTGTTTATAAATGAAAAAAATAAAATTAAAAATGAGAAAAAAATCAACAAAGTTTACACTAAAAATATTGTATTTAAAGAAATACTATAAATTTAAAGCTAGCTAAAAAATATTGAAAATATAATTAAAGGATAACAGTATTAATGGGAATAAAATTAATACCCGTAAAGAGCGCTGCTAAGGATAGCGGCAGCCAAGAAAAGAAAATATAGAAATTGAACGACTTTTGAAGCCTGGTAATGAAAAAATGGACGGCCATAGAGAGCACTGCTAAGGATAGCGGCAGCCAAGAAAAAAGGCAAAGAATGCAACAATTAATTTAATTTAACATCTACATTTAAATTCCGACAATTCCAATATCGCCGTGATTTTTCACCTTAGTGATTTTTTATTTGATTTTTTGATTTCATTATTTTTTAATTTTTATATATTTTGGGAAAAATGTCCAGATTGAATGTAATTTTTTTGAAACAAACAAATTTTTTCAGAAACAATCTGAAGGAAGATTAGAAGATACTTGAAATGTCAATGATGGCATTTGAAGCTGAGCGTGTAAAGTTTATGCACGTATATTGCAATATACACGTGTAGATGTTCATACCAATTTATAAGCCAAAAAAAAGTCTGGAAAACCCCAATCGATATTCCGAAAGGAAGCTGCTTAATATAATAGAAGATGTGTTGTGACATACAGATTTCAACTATTTCAATCAAAATTTTGTTGAAAAAAAAATAACAAAAGGTTGATAGATAATTCATAGATCATGTATTCATTGTTTATTGTTTAAACATGCCCACCATAAAAACACCATAAAATCCCATAGATAAAAGAAAAGCTTAATGAAAACGTACTCGTTGTATGGAAGGGCTCTCAACATGATTGTGTCGAGTAATACCATGAAAACCCCATAGAAAACCCATAGACCCCATGCTTTGTTGAGCAGAGAGCTGAGTATATTATATACGTATATGCAAATATATATTGGATTGATATTCTTTATCAAATCAAAAATCAAATGTTCCTTAAATATACTCATAAGTATATATATGTCATATCGACTGAAAAAAAAGTCTTAATCGATAAGTTCAATGTCAAATTTGCAATTATGACCTTGAGGTATAAGGTAATGAATATCTGAACAAAGTTTTGTAAAGGTTTGGTTTTCAGCTTTAAGTGTGCGAATTGAAATATATAAAAAAATGTCGCGTCATAATGTTTTTTTTTAAAAAATTAAATCAAAAGAGTCAAAAAAAAGTCTGAACAATTTTTAAAGTGCAATTGTAACCTTGGATAAGAAGATACTTGAAATGTCAATGATTGCATTTGAAGCTGAGCGTGTAATGGTTATGCACTTATATTGCAATATACACGTGTAGATGTTTATACCAATTTATAAGCCTAAAAAAAGTCTGGAAAACCCCAATCGATATTCCGAAAGGAAGCTGCTTAATATAATAGAAGATGTGTTGTGACATACAGATTTCAACTATTTCAATCAAAATTTTGTTGAAAAAAAATAACAAAAGGTTGATAGATAATTCATAGATCATGTATTCATTGTTTATTGTTTAAACATGCCCACCATAAAAACACCATAAAATCCCATAGATAAAAGAAAAGCTTAATGAAAACGTACTCGTTGTATGGAAGGGCTCTCAAAATGATTGTGTCGAGTAATACCATGAAAACCCCATAGAAAACCCATAGACCCCATGCTTTGTTGAGCTGAGAGCTGAGTATATTATATACGTATATGCAAATATACATTGGATTGATATTCTTTATCAAATCAATAATCAAATGTTCCTTAAATATACTCATAAGTATATATATGTCATATCGACTGAAAAAAAAAGTCTTAATCGATAAGTTCAATGTTAAATTTGCAATTATGACCTTGAGGTATAAGGTAATGAATATCTGAACAAAGTTTTGGAAAGGTTTGGTTTTCAGCTTTAAGAGTGCTCTATACCCCATCCGGAAGTCCAAAATGGGCAATGTAAATAGTTGGAGTCTGTTTGGTGGCGCCCCTAGCGCACTAATATGAAAGTATATGCTATTCTCTGTTTTACCATAAAGTCAGGGCTGTAGTCAATGCAATTCTCCATCGAGAACCCCGGGTTGAGATGTAATATTACAGTACTCACTGACACGTATCAAAATCAATCTTTATGATGCACCGTAATATGCCTGTACACCATAAACATTTTCCTGTGATGTTTATCAATGTACATATATTGATATAAGACACAGGGATACATACGAGGGCTACGGCATACGGCGTATCGTGTCCATGCAGCTTTGTGTATATGCTCGAAGTGTAAAGCAGATCAGCTGATTGTACTCAGTCAGTGTCAGTGAAGCGCACGTGTTATTTCTCTCTCTCTCTCTCTCTCTCTCTCTCTCTCTCTTTCTCTCTCTCTCTCATACAACTTTCCGACCATCTTGACGGCAGCAGCTTTTTTTCCCATGTGTTCACTCGAGTTAGGAAATTGAACAATGCGATTCTATTTCATTGTTGAAATATGTTAGAATTAATTAATTACAAATTATAATCCTATAGTTATTTCTTTGGTCGAGGCCGCTAAATAAACTTAAAATAATAAATAACATGAAAAAAAAAATTGTTTTACTTTTTCATGAAAAACTTTTTTGTTACTCACTTAGAGTAAAAAAGGTACAAATAAAAATTGTTCAGAATAACAATTTTTGAAAAAAGTCATTTATTATCCAATGCGAAATTAATAATTTTTTGTAAGAATAGCATAAAAATTTGAGACCAAAATGGCGTCTTCTTAAAAAAATATTTACCGCACAATTTTAAATTGCAGTTATATTAGATACAGGTAAAATAAATGGTTGCAACCACGAACGATGCACAGCTTACAATGTACTTTACAAGCGCTCAAAAGAAATTGTTTTATAATAAATATTTAACAACGTTTTTATGAATCGCTATGGTAATATTTGAAACTTAGAGAAATGCGACCAAATGCATTTTAAAGAACGTAAAAAAATTTTTTCTTACACATTTTTCCAAAATTCAACTGTAAATGCGCATATAAACATTTTTCATTCGATCGATGGTTACGTCGAAACTGAACTTTCTATTTTCAGTTGAAATTCGTTGGAATACTTGTTAATGGTGATGTTTCTTCCGACGGGTGTAGAAGGCTTATTTTTTCTAAAATTATGTACAAATCAGTGTACTTGACCGGGCGGCGCGGTAGTGAGGAGGGGGCAGGTTTATTGTACATCTTAGTTGTAAAATTGAATACCTCGACAACCAAAGCTGCTATTACAATAAATATTTTGTTTTCTTTATAGTACATTTTTTCAACTTTGACGTTATGTAAATGAAAATGTCATAGATGCGATGCAAGCACGCGAAATTGAAGTTTTTTCTGAAAAACAATCTTCCTTTTTTTGGCTGTATAATCATAGAAATATTTAGAAAGCAATATATTTCATTTTTTATAAAAAATGGCGATTGCGATTTTCATGGCATCTCTGATAATTAAATTTACATGATGTAAGAACAGAAAAAACACATTATAGAACAAAAAATTAATTGCAATACCATAGCTTCGGTTGCCGAGATTCTTAATTTTACTACAAAAGTACGACAGCTGTACGTTTTGGTCAATTACGACAAAAGCTTATGATATACTCATATGAAACGCTAAAAATTAATTTTTCTTTCAATTAATATTCATCACATCAAATGTCTGTTGCTAGGGCCAGAAGTTAAACAATTTTTTTATATGGATAATTGGAATCAAATGTACCTATAAGTAAGTGAAATTCATTGGACTAGGATCGATAAAATAAACAACTTTTATTTGATCGATTGAGCCAAAACAATTTCATATTTTCTGGATAAATTTGGTTTAAAGCTCTTTGAAATAATACATTTTTCTATAACTAATAAAGATTGAATTGGAGGACAGAGTGCGGTGTCGAAAAAAATTTCGTCTACTCTAACTGTTAAATTGAGTACCTCGACAACCAAAATTGATATTACAAAAACTTTTGTTTGATTTCACGTGTTTTTTCTCAGCTTTAACAGTTTTAAAAGTATTTGAGATTTAATAGAAGAACAATTTTACGAGCAGAAGAACATTTTTACGTGTAATAAGTCAGTATATGCATTTATTTATACATGCAGATAAACATACCTATAAACATGTATCTACCAAATTCCATTCTACTTTGTCAAAACGTTATTAAAGACAAAGTTAATAAGTGTATATTTGCATTTTGTATTTGTTTATAAAAGTTACCTCCTCACCCGAAGTCGAAAGATTAAGGTTTCTTTTTATATATTGCTGTAAAAATGTTACGATATTGCATTATTAAATGCTCATGATTTCATGCATAAGAGGTAATTAATAAAAAACACAACTTGTTTTGATTACATCACTGCATTCATTTTATTATTACAAAGCTTGTCGAATAAGCAAAAAAATAGGCACATCAATTTGAGTTTCAAATACATGAGTAATGTTGTTTTCTTATTTATAATACTTGTCAAATATTATCATTTTTTTATAGACTAACTTTCATATTTACCCTGCTAAAAAAACATAGTTTTACCAGGTGGTAATTAACATCTGCTTTTTTTACCTAGATTATCATATGGTAAAAACCATATGATTATTATCGAGAGAAAGAGAGAGAGAGAGAGAGAGAGAGAGAGAGAGAGAGAGAGCGAAGAGAAAGGAAAGAGAGAGACATGAAAGAGGAGAGATATGAGAGAGAGAGGAGAGAGCGAGAGAGAAGACAGAAATGAGAGAGTGAGAGAGAGGAAAGAACAAGTACACTTATGAGGTAGAGAGAGAGAGAGGAGAAACCGATGAGATTATATCTCAACTTTCCCTCCTCTCCCGCCCCCCTCATCTCTCCCTCTTTCATTAGTGTACTCTATCTCTCTCCCATTCCTCTCTCCTCGCTCTCTTCTCTCTCTCTTTCTCCTCTGTCTCATCTCTTTCCTTCTCCACTCTCCCCTCTCTCATTCCTCTCCTCTCGCATCTCTAATTCATTTCTTTCCCCTTCCACCTCCCTCATCTCTTTCTCACTCTCTCTTTATGTCTCACATCTCTCTTGCTCTCTGCTTCTCTCTAATTAGTGTATTCTCTCTCTCTTTCCTCTCTCTCTC